>UFQX01000106.1:90774-480774 GCA_900497675.1 Arapaima gigas
AAGGATATTTAACAAGAAGACTAGACAGTACCAGGCTCTAAAGTCATAAAGGCAAAACATTTTAGCTACACAAATTCCTCGTGTAAGAGTTCATTTGTCCCATTTGTCACCCATTTATGTAAAAATAAGGCTTTATTTACAAAAGTACAAATAGTTTTATGCATTTAACACATTTAAAAGCAGTTTATATTATTTATTATTTGAGCTAATACTTATTTTTATTTCCTTTTTAACATTAGTATTAAAAGATAACCCAGGATCAATTCCTACTCCTGCTGTAGTACCCTTGAGCAATGTGCTAACCCCATAACCCTAACCCAGAATTGCTCTAGTAAAAGTTACTGTGCGGTCTAATTTGATGTTTAATGGTAAGTAGCTTTACACACAAGTTCCCTTCAGAGAGACACACCAGGAACACTAATAATGGTGTTAAATCCGCTGTTTCAGTTTAAACTTATATTTTCTGTTGGCAGTGGTTGTGAATGGCTGATTGTCATTGTGATAGGGTTTCAGTGTAATTTTAAGTGGCAGCAGCTCTTATAGAAATTATGTATTATTTCACTTTATTTTTCTGAATGACTGCTTTGAACTAATGACCTCAGATGGGTGTTATGGTGTCAGGAATCACCTATATGGGGTTGACAATATGCATGCGTGATCATACTGTCTGCTGTATATAACAGGCAAAATTGTCTTTGTACTGAAAGATCAGTATGCGTGAAAAATGGGTGAACATTTTCAAAGGCAGTTTGAGGATTTTTTTTGTTGTATGGGCCCTCATTATAAATGGACTGTGTTTATAGTTGATTTTTTACTAGACCAAGTGTAACCACGATAATAAACAAAATAATAAGCCCATTGGATGAAAAAGAGCAAACCTTTTCAAAAGTCATTCCAGCACTTTTTTTCTTGTCTGGGACTCTGTTACATGAGGGCTGTGCGTACTTGCACACATCAAGCTGAATAAACATATAAAAATAGATTCCAAGCAATATTTACAAGAAATATGTAGCTGATATTCTTAATTTGTGTATTATTATTATTAAACACCATACACAACAAAAGTTCTTTCTCTATTTTCTCTTTAAATATCAGGACTTTCACAAATTTAAATTCTGAGAAGAAAAAAATTAGTCATAACCTTTTTGGGTGCTGTAGTCACCCCTGGAAATATCAGTGCTTAGAGATTTGAAGAATAAAGTGCCTACCCAGAATCCTTGGAGAACAGTAGACCAGTGTTAGTGGGCTGCCTTCAGCATTCTGATAAGTATCACAAACACAGGGCATTATTGTACAGGTATATCTGTCATCCAAAGAGATGTGTTTCCAATGTGTTGTTTTCAAGCTCTGGTAACTCTCAGTACCCTAGTCACATACACTGAACAGTGCAACATGAGCCTAGTTATAGTAAAAAGAAAAATCTTACAATCGTAAAAATCAAATCAAAAAATCTAAACTTTTTAAGACTGCTGTTGGTTTTTCAATTGACTACATTTAGGCTTCTCTGAAGAACAAACACTCACAGATGACCAGATCAAAAATGTCAAAGCAGGCTGTACAGTGAGGTCATGCGAAGGGAATCGTAGCATGTATAAAGGCCAAGAGAAACATTTGATTTGTTTTATTCAGGATCACACAAAACCTGAACTATTTTACTAAACTTTTGGTGGAAAACGGTGTGTGTGTGTGTGTGTGTGTGTGTGTATATATATATGTGTGTGTGTATATATATATATATATATGTGTGTGTGTGTGTGTATACACATTTTCGAGAAGCAAAGTTTTACTGCACCTACTGCCATTCCACCTCCCCCTCTATCTTGTTCCACCAACAGCCTCACTTGACAGCAGGTGCAGGGAATGTGCACTAAGCATCCTTCCAAATGCAAAAACACCTGTAATACTTCCATCTCCTGAATAGGTGATAGTTGTCTTTGTGGGTAAATGGGTCTTTTCATGAAGAAACAATGACACCAAGATTTGCTTTGTGCATCTTAACATTCCCCAACATTAATTCCCTCTGTCCTCTGCTCACTATTCCTGTCTTAATAATGTTCATTTCCCATGAAACTCTTAAGTCTTTAAATTTGTAGGGTTATGCAACAAACTAGAACAGAAAAACCAGAGTTGTCAGTGAACTGAGGCTGATTTAAATGTTTAAAGGCTGACTGGAACTAAGAACGCTAAACAGTTTAACTTTTAATGGTCCTAATGAAAGTCTCAAATTCCTGCTAATTTGTTTCTTTTAGGTGCTGTAAAAATAGATCAGAGGAAACTACACACTTATAGCTCTCACATTGGCTGTTTTATTATACAATGTGTCCTCATATTACAAACATTTGAGTTAAATATTTTTGGAAATAATTTTCTGTTTATTTAAACACTTTAAATTGTATTTTCTTGACTTGTTACTTTCAAAAATAGGAAAGAAGTTTGTTTTAGAGTGAACACAACCTGCATTTCTACACCTAGACAGCAGCTAGCAGTCAAAGCTAGCAGTCAATCACATTCAAACAGAGGAAGGATATGGAACTCAGCTAGTACCCACAGTGTTTTCAGCTCATACATGGTGTTCCTGGCTATTGGTGATATGTAACAAGATGATAAGAAGTGTTCCGTATCTATAGCATAAATGAGTCAACAATCAGCATTGAAAAGGAATTTGTAGAAGCAATGTAATTTTGCTTTGTCATTTTACATTTCTCTCCACATTTAATAGAGCTTAAACTAAATAAAAATTATAAAAATTATCCATCCATCCATTATCCTTAAACACTTATCCTGGTCAGGGTTGGGCTAGTATGGAGCCAATCCTGGAATCACTGGGCACAAGGCAAGGAAACTATATCCTACATGGGATGCCTGTCCATCGCAAAACTATTACTATGTGTTTTTTATAGCTATATGAATTTTCCAGAGCTCCTCCCAGTAAATAAATTGTGATATGCCTCTATTAAACCCTGGTATGTGCAACTTCACTATAACACAGTTAATGTTTTAATATCAGCTTCCTGTGCACAATAGATGTCCTATTATAAAGCAGAGTCATAACACAGTGCCATAAATACATCTGCAAGAAATCAAGAAATTCTAAGTCCACATCTTGTTCCTATTCCATACATGCCCAAGTGTATGTATATTTCATGCACTAGTGTACAGTGCAGACAATGGTAAGTTACATACTTTGCTAGTATCCAATCTCATGTTCACTTTGTTTCTATGTGTTTGTACAATGTCTCCATTTTTATCTCATAAATAAAGTGTAATCCAGCAAAATGGGGCCAAAAGGGTAAAAAGGCTTGTAAAATTTTGGAAAGAATGTAATAAGGTTTGAAAAGCATGTAGGATAGAAGTGAATATTGAAGTGATTAAAAGAATGGAAAGAGGAAAGTCACCCACCTACATTACACAATTGCAATGCAATTGTGCAACACTTTACAAAGTGTTTTATAGTGTTTTAATGATTTTTGATTTTGGGGTTTAGGATGGACTGGGAACGCATTGTTTTTTTTCCATTTAAAAAGTTCCCAGTATAGGTAATTAAATGAATCATAGCTTTATCTCAACTTAGCCTATTAAAAAATGAGTGACAGATTACAACGGACAGTAGTAGTTGGTCTTATAAACAGAGATGATTGGTCCTTTTGGAGTGTGTGAGTGTGAATACAGTTTACTGAACAAGAAATTTTACTAAACAAAAAAGCAGTTTAATGTGCAAAAGTCAAACTGTGATGGTCTGACAGCCAGATGAATTCAACAGTGTTTGACTGATGTGTGATTAGACAGCAGTGATGACTAATACACACTTGGGATTTTAATATGACAAAAACATTGTGTCCTTTTGATCCCATCACAAACAATACAAATGTTGCAGGAATTATCTCTTAAAAAAATTTATATATAGGCAAATTCATCGGTACTGTCAAAAAAAACAAATACATAAAACTTTATGAAATAAAGAAGAAGATCCAGTCAAAGCATTATTTAGGAGGAAGAGTAAGAAAGTATCTCTCAAAAAATGCCAGGGATATCATATTTACATTTGAATCAGTATAATTAAGTCAGTATATATTTAAATTCAGTTTGAGACAATCTAAGAGGCACACAGCTGTCTATACCAAATTTTCTGTCAGTGTACAGAGGTAGTGAATTTAAAAGGGGACTGAATTTAAAGAAGATAATATAAATAATATTAATAGCTAGTTCATGTGTAGGGTTTGTGGTGGTTCAGAGGCTATCTCAGAAGCAAACGGCACAAGACAGGATACACCCTGGACAGGACCTCAGTCTATTGCACACAATTCCTCAAACATTTACTGTTTTCAGCTGGGATGGGAAGAACATACAAATCTCATGTAGACTTTGTTATATTCACACACATGTCCAAACGCATACTGATGTAATCTGTCAGCTAAAAAATTCCATAGAACAATCATATTTTCCATTTTTCCTTTTATACTAGACTTGGGGTGAAATTATGAAAAACTGTGACAATTTTTTAATGTTAATGTTTTTATTAATATTTAATTAATGTTTTTATTGATTTTATTAATATTGGACTCAGTACTTAAGACCAGTATTGATAGCCTCCATAAAACCTTATTGAAGTTCCTCAAGACACTTGTATCATCAAGGATATGTGTGCTATTTTCTGCAGTCCACCTGTGACTGTATTCTGGATGAGTATGCATGTCTGAGTTTCTTGTAGTTCATTTTTCTGGTTATACATCAACTTTTCAGGTAGAACAGAACAGAGGAGTGAAGTCCCTGCTGTTCTTTTTGGCTCAGGAAACTGAAACTGTGTATCCTTTATCTCCAGGCTGTTGCTTGTTGCAGTCTGAATTCCTTAACAACATTAATGGTTCTTCCCATTGCTTGACTTTCATATCCCACTTATTACTGCCCCCCCGATTCCTCTTGGCTGTGTGCAGAATCTCTTTTAATTGGCAATTTCCAGCCTGTGCTTCTGGCTCCTTGTAATAAGGCAGTGGGACCAGGCCTCAAAGGAAGATCCTCGTACACCTCAAAATATGTGACTGCTACGTCTTATTTCCCAGATCTCAGTAATGAGGACAGGGGTACCGTTGTTCTTATAGATGGTAAGAAAGTAGACAATGTTGTATTCTTCTAGGTCCATCTGAATGGCTTTGGTATTCCAGCTAGTTTGAATGGTTATGGCTTTGCTTTTTGAGATGTGAAACAGACAACATCTAAATCAGTTCTTTAACTACGGTGCTAGTTCCTGGCAAGCTGTACTTGTGTTAAGTGAAGAATAACACAATTTCCAGTTAGAAAGGATAGGATGTTTTTAAGGGATAACAAGGTGTGTCATATAAAAGGTATGTTCTGTGAGTTTTTACAATCAGTAGTATTTTTATTACACATTTACAGCTTAAAACACAGGTATTGCTTGAGATAGCAGTGTGAGTTATGAGTGGAATTATTTACTGAATAATGACCAAAAATGAGGCTGATTTTTTTTTTTGCTCATATGAGTAACAAGTATGAACAATGGGGGAACTGCCAGAGTTTGTACACTCATGTTAATTATGTTTCTGACTTTAGGGATTTCACATTACAAGCCAATATCCAGGAACACATTATGCTTTTAAGTGGGGGATACTTGTATAGCTACAATACAAGTCCAAAAGCCCAGAATATCAGATAATAAATCTTTACATTTTGATAGTTAAGCATAAATCAGTTTTTGTACTAATTTAATATTGAACATTTGCTTGTTGAAGCCATTCAGAAAATATATATTCTAAGGATAGTTCATTTTCACACATTTAATAGACTTATTTATCAACAGTTTTCTTTATGTGAATTTTAAAAATAAGCAAATTAAAATTCATGAATCTCTGTGCATGGAACCTCAAACAAGCTCTTCTCTAAGATGAACATAAATACATCCCCAAAAATATATGACTACACCAGGAAAATCTGCTCAAGGTTTTAGGTTAACTGTGGTACTGCTTTCCTGTATAAGGAATGCAAGAAGAAAACACTTGTTTTTATCTTTTCCCCCACATTAGTTTTTCAATATTAAATAAACCACTACTAGAACTTATTAAAATTGTTCCCTGAACGCCCACAGTTACTTTTTGTTCCTTTAACAGATACACATATACATTACCCTTACATTTTTTTGTTTTTCTTGAAATTCACAGGTCAGGTAAAACTTATATTTATACCAGCGGCATATTATTTGGTTTATTTAATTGAACGCATTAGTTGTCAGTGCCTGAAGTGTATTTCCATCGTAAAATTTTGCTCAAAAACACAGCGGGAATTCTTTTGCAATAGAGATAGTTGTTACGATTCTTTTGCTGCAGACTTTCTGTTCAGGGGACTCTGACATGGGCTGTTGTCATGAGTCACCACAGCCTGCGGTTCTTTTTCCTCACCATGTGTACAGTAAAGGGATTTCTCTGAACTGGGGGTTCCAGTATATGGGGGGAGGTGCTGGAAGATGAGAAGAATATTTGGCAGAGGAGGCTTGGAGGTGTCATTTTTTTGTGTGTTATGCATTTTTTGGCATCTTTCTCTTCTGTCCTGGTGGAGTCAAATTGCATCCTAGCAGAAACAGGGTGACAACACATCTGCTAAAGTGTGTTCCAACTGAAGGGCAGCCAGGTGGTCACTTCCAAAAAGTTTGCTCTATTTTGAGTAACTATGATTTGTTGGAAACACTGTTGGAGGAAAAGGGATGCATATAAGGAAGTAAAATGATTAACACACTCCTTGGCAGGGATGAGCTGTCAGTATCTGCAGGAATCACCACTGAGGTGAGTCACGTTTCCTAGCAGACCAGCATGAACATAAAAGTTCTCAGTCCTCTTGCTGAAACTCTAGTTATCTCTTGGGTATTGTTAATGTGAGTATGTGTGGGCCAACAGCTGGGAATTTCAACATGTAAAATGTTTTGCTACTTGAGTCAATGCCTGTTGTGTGTATTGAGAACCTTAGACCTTTTTAAACATCCTGTTCCTCTCTTACAGTGAAATCTAGGCCTTGTTTCCCAGTTCACCCATACTTAGGGCCACTTCAGAATATACCCTTAGGTCCTTCAACCAAGTGAAGGCAGGTCCTTGGTCCTTGATTTTTTTCTATGTGTTTTTTTTTTTGCCCTACTAACAGTAGCTCCCTTAAGATTTCTTTTTCTTGCGAGTTTATCATTATCATTATCATTGTCATTACCATTATCATCATCACCATCATCAAGGATTCTGAAAGTGGTAGAAGCACCTAGCTTAAGAGTACAGCAGCATGATACCTTTGAACTACAAGTTCATACCTATTACACCTCTGCAACCTGATAATAATGATACACATAACAGATGGTGTAATAATTCTGACTATAATTGCATTATTATTATGAAACTAACTTTCATAAAATATAGAGGTCACTTTTTTAATTGGCTGTGCTCTTTCCCATAGTATTTGAATGTTTAGCTAGATGTTTTTTTGCATAACCCTACAGTGCTGCTGACCTTAATATCCACTGTGAAATAGCAGCAGGGAAATATTGCATATATATTACTCTCCTCATATCCCTGCTTGTGAAAAGTTATGATTTCACGCTCTTTGCATATCAGTATTTTATAGAGATCAGAAGATGATAAGAGACATTTTAAGTTATAACAAACAATTATAACCTCTAACCAATTACATCCTTAAAGTGAGTTTTACTAGACTGTCCAAAACCCCTGCACACCATGTAGAAAGACATAACCCTGTCACTGTACTTCATGAGAAAAGTAAAATAAAAGATTTATATTACAGTGAATGTAATTTCCATAATTTTTAATTGTTTTTGCTTGTCTATTGAAAAAAAATGTTACAAAGTGAAATTTACCTGCTTTCCTGCAAATATATTTAGTTAATAGTAAAAAGCACAACACAAAGTAGGAATGTACGACTGAATTAATTCAACTGGCTTCTAGTGTTTGCTGCTTGTGTCCAGTGCTTGTGAGCTCTGATCGATACTAAGATGCCAAAGGCTGTATATATTTATGGGCAACAATCTACAGTGACTAGAAGTTTGTGGATAATACATTTTTTATTTTCAGACATTTTGCAACTGTTTTAATTTTATTGTTCTTTAATAATTAAACTATATCTGAGATAGTTACAGAAAAAAATATTTCACAGCAAATAAAGGTACATGTATAATTATTACTCTTTTTTTGTTTGCATTTATAATGAAAAATCAACCATGTGCAGACTAATATTGCACATGCTTATGTGATGAGTCAGTCCCATCTTATCAGTAGTCTTGTGTCTTCAGTGATAAAATGAGACACATAGTTAGTATGCATGGTAAAAAACATAATAAGGTCTCCCAAAGCTGTCTTCCATTGTATTATTATGGTACCCAATTCACAGGAGAAACTTGCCACTGTCTTCCATGTATAAAGCAAAACAAAACACACTGAAAAAGGCCATGGCAATTTTATATTTTTGCTTTCAGTAATTTTAAAGTAGACTTAAATTGCAGGAAAACTTGAAGAAAATAGAATAAATAAATAACAATCTTAAATGTAATCTTAATATAATCTTAATAGAAATAATTTTCTTTTATGTGTTTTTAATCCAGTAGTGCTTTATCTGAGGCTTTAACAGAACCTAAACTGTAAATAAATCTAGGGACACCTGTATTAATGAACTCCACTGATTGTAACAGTTTGTTGGATTCACCAACAAATCGAGTTACTATCAAACTTCTAGTCTTGGTTAAGTTTGTACGTTTCAGACCCAGTGTATTATTTGAGCAAAGTTTACTTGACATTTTTTGCAGAGTGGGGTTATTTGAGGGTTGAGCGCTGAGGTTATCCAGTCGAGGGGGTTTGTATAAACAGATTATGATGATACTGAGTCAGGAAATCTGAGTGACAGAAAAGTCCCAACAAACATACAGTTGTACTCTTGTCATACTGACTAAGGCACAGTAAAGAAAGGGTTAGTAACTCTAGAAAACTAACTGAAGGGAAATGGGCAAACATCTGTTGTAGCTTCATAGAAGAGATAATTGTTGCTGCAAGAATCTCACGATAATTGTCTCGTTTCTCTGTGTTTTTTTTAGCTTAAATATTACTGGTATAGAAAACAATCCTTGTGCTGTGTTGAATTCATTTCAAGCTTTCATAGTCATTTTCTATGCATGTTGGTGTTATCTTGCTATTGCCATGGTCTGCCTTGTTTTAGTCCCACATCTAGTCTGGCTCTTACTGGTAATGTTATGGTCAGAAAATCTATGTGCTAAAGATGTCAGTAGTGGTTGTCACTTGACAGGCCTGTGAGCTTCTGCATGCTTGCATACACAAGGAACATCTGGTTGCAGAGGTTCCTGAGGTTTTTTGTATGTCTGAAAGGAAGATATTATGCATTACTTGTTGGAGAAACATATTTTTCTACTCTGTTGGCAGGATCACCACAGGTATACGGCTGTCAGGCACCATACGGAGAACATAAACCCCTTAGAAAAAGGAACTGGGGCGGGGCATAGAGCCCAGGTTGGACTTCAGCTTCCTCCAAAGAAAATAAACACACATGAACTTAAGCAATAAAAGAAAAACATGAAAAAGATATATATTGGGAAAACAGCATTAAAAAATTCCAGAAACAGTGGTAAACATCAGAAAAAGAGGTAAGAATGATGTAAGCCATCTGTCTTCAGTATCATTCTGTCTGCCTTGTAATTAATCCATTGAACACCTAAATCCCTTGGGGATGCGTCTCACTTTCCATAGCAACAGACCTCACAAAATTTGTTTCATATGTGTGTAAAACAATCGATCATAACTGCACTCCATGCAATTTGTGCTGTACACATAAATTAGAACCCGGAGCTTCAAAATGCGTTTGGAAAATTTGTTCTTTAGAACCACATATACCTGATCTGGTGCATGTACAGTATTTGTCATCTCAAAGGCTTCTTTGCAGTTTGATTTTAAATAATTGCATGATATATGATTTCACTTGGCTGAGAGATAAGACAACTTACAATATCAGGTAGTGATATCTGTCTCAGTGAGTGAGTGTTTTTCCCATACTTTTTTCAATAAGGGACTGATCCATAAGTAATTTAATGTTTTTTAGGGAAGATATCACCCTCCTTTATTGTCCCCAATGTGGTTTAATTACCTATAGTGTGCATTTCAGTCTACCTCACACATCTTATACACACACTTGTTCTCCACACAGTAAGACATGTGCAGATATATGCACGCAGTCAGGTAGACATGGAAATGCACACACCTACACATGCTCAAAAAAAGGGACATTACAGGGGTCAGGTTATGCTGCCTTCTTGCTATTTTTACATTCTTAAGCTTGGCTACTAAACAAATTCTCCATGCAGTTATGTCTGTAGATTCAATTTCACATTCAGATGTAGTTACATTATTTTTGCATTACTTGTGTGCATGATACACACAAAGGCTTTACTATCTATAGTTGCAGCCTTTTGGGAGCCAGTGCAATGCTTGAATGTTTGGAGTCAGCATCAGGAGATGATACATTTGATTCCACTAAAATACTCTTTAAACCATCTGTCATTAAATGACTTATGTTGGGGTCCATTCCCAGCAGTTTGTGCACATAGCTGCTCGTGTGTTTATGTGGAGGGACTAAGTACTGATCTGAGGCAGCAGTTCAGTCAATGTTATAGGCAGAGACATTTCAGAGATTTTTCACTATGATTTAGTATTTATGAACTAAAAAAATCCAGCTGCCAGGGAATGGCAGGATAAATAGTTTAATAAACAGTACAGTAAATCAATCTAAAATACTTTTGAGAAATAGATTTATGTGCGATATTTAATAAATTGCTCAAAATTGCATAGCCATGATGTTAATGATAATAGCACTAAGCAATTCATCATCTTCATCATCACGGTGATAAAAAAATTATGCAACTGATATATGTTAAATAAAATTAAATTATTCAAATACCTTTAATTACAGCATTCTCTATTCTCACAGTTTAAGTTTGAACCAATTATGTAAATGATTAGGGAGACTATTGTGACAAATTGGGGTGCAAATTGCTAAACCTGAAGAAAGGAACAGCTGGTTAGTGAGACATATATTAATTATGGGAATAGATATGCTCACTATACTTTTATGCTCCTTGTAATTTTTTTCTTTGATGCACATAGTATTCTTTTCAAAAATGACACAATGGGATGTTAATGGTGCTAAAGACATGTCGCATATAAAAATCAATAAAATTCCAATATAAAGACATTACAAGCAATAAATTGATCACACAGACATATTTTATCATATTTGTGACAATAATTATTGCACCATACTCCTTATTTGCATTTCAAAACAGTACAGCTAATTACAAGTGTTACTGCTTCTGCTGAATGATGTCACACTTGTACAGTATCAAGATTTTGTTCCAGAGATGTCTGTCAAACTGACACATTAGTAAAAACTGACACCATATCGCTTTACTTTTTGAGATATTAATTATGTGTGGCCCATGGCCTGTTGTATAAAAAAATCTTATTATCTTAAAATCAAAAACTGTACAAATTCTAATTTTCATGGTAGCAAAGAGCATAAACTCAGCTGAGGGACTTTTAGCTTGTATTTGTAGAGGGGCCACAGCTTCACAAAACTCAGCCATCTAACCACCACACTACCTGTTATATCCCATTTTTGAATCTATAGCATGCAACCGTTTGTGTATTTTAATTTAAAGTTTTAAAGCATAACCCAATATCCAAAGATACAATAAAATTAATATTGTACCCACAGGTGTGAATTTTATGACTGTTGTCTATCCATAGCATATCAAAGGAAACTGCTGATATGGTGCCTGCTGATGTGCCACACTTTATGTTGATCAGTGTTATATGATGAGACCAGATGTTCCCTTGCTGTCTCTGCAGAAAATATAAGCTTTGGGGCTGTGAAAGAGAACATTCGGGGAAGTTTTATTTGATCCCAACAGTATCGGCTCTCCTACTATGACCTCTGTGTCTAATTGCCTGTGAATAAAGAATGAATGGTGACCACCTGAAGCATGTTTTTTTTTGTTTTGATTATCTGGCTGTTTATTTGACAGGGGTTTCCAAACTGTCATGAAAACAATTGGAAATCCAGGGATGCAAAGGTAGTACGTTATATTTACTCAGGAGAACTATGCTGAACAAAGAAAATATATAACTGGGCTTGCACAAACAATTCTGCTCCAGATTACTATATAATTACCATTATTTAAATAATGCAAAGTAAATTGTGTGCTGTGTTTCATTACTGGAAGTTCAAAATTTAAGCAGCATTATTTAATGAGCTGAATGGCATACTAGCTAATGAGTTGGCATTGTTGCCTTGCAGTTCCAAGGTTGTGAGTGTAAATCTGGCCCCATATGAGTCATGAAATATTCAAGTGGAAAATGTAAGCCGTCTTCAAGGCTGGTGGAAAGAGAGGGAGCGCCTAAGGCATGGCAGAGTCTGTCAGCTGCTTTCTGTTCATGCTTCTTCTTTCCTTTGCTTCCTCATAAAGAGAAGAGGACACCTATCTGTGCTGAGTATCCAAATAGTCACTGTGTCCATGTTAGTTTTCCAAGGTACCCTGATTTCTTTTCAAGATACCAAAGTCATGCTGATCAAAGTAACTGGCAACTTTGAAGCGGTCTTTTTGTTCATCTTTCCAAGTAGATGTATGTTTAAGACAGAGATTGTTTTGCAGTAGTGGATAGTCATGACCACATTTTAACAATGCGGTTTTCCATAAAATTAGCTGAAATTTGCTTCCCGCTCCCAATGCTGTTCATACATTCTCTAAGGTTATGTTGTTAAAGGATCATAGCTATACGCTGCCCCACAATACATTAAAAAAATCATTGTTTGAAACCCCTAGTTCCCTCTGCTCAGCAGTATAATGTGTGCAATAATTCTCGCCAATAATTGCCGTGCTATGAAACAAAATCATTTTAAAACTTCCGCAAGTGCTGTGTGTTGAGATTGTCAAAAAGAGAGAATGAATTCTATGCTCATCATTCAACATTCATCACTCAGAAAACTACGGCGCCTTCAGTGCAGCTGCGACAAGATGACAGACCAGTGTAAATGTGTACATATCTGTGGTCTGCAGTTTCCTGCAAGAACAGAAGGAGGACCTGCGCAAGCGGCTGTCCTACACCACACACAAGCTGGAGCGCCTGGAAACAGAATTTGATTCTACCCGGCAGTATCTGGAGACTGAGCTACGCCGGGCTCAGGAGGAGTTGGAAAAGTTCATCGAGAAATTACGCCGGTAAGCATTAACCTTGGTCCTAACTCCTAACTTAATATTATCAGACTTGACTGTTAGATTCCTTTGTGTCTATTACCCAGAACCGACAGGACAGAGAAGATCCTGGCAAATTTTTTGGCATTATTACCTCTTGTGCCAAAATAAGAAGTCTTACTAAAATTAACCTTACAGCAGTTAACACTAGAGAACACTAGTTGAGTGCCTTCAATGTACATAAAAATGGAAATTTAGGTTTTCGCTGAATAAAGAAGCAGGGACCATCTTATGTAATCGCTCATATATCCAGCATCTGAGCATCACAATGATAATTTTAAATGATATACAATTTCGGAATAATTTTGCTTCTTTCTATGCCTGCTGGATATAGTGTAAAATTAAAATAAAAACAAAGAGATCAATCAAGTGATTGCCATAACTGTATCTCTGACATCTGTGGACAAAATTAAATTTAAAACTGTATTCTCCAGCCCTGGCATTGCACTGGGTGTGGTTCACACAGATTCAGGCAGAATTCATCTTCTGCTTACAGAGGCATTGTGACCAAAATATCAGTCATGAAATATTCAGGTGGAAATGCAAGCAGCCTTCAAGGCCAGCAGAGATGGAGGGGATTCCTAAAGCATGGAAGCAGCAGTCTACTACTTCCTGCTTATGCTTTTTCTTCTCTTCCTTCTTCAGTTTTTTTCTCTGCAGCCTTTTAGACTTATAACAGGGGAGGTCCACACATTCTGCCTAGCAATGTAATTAAAAAGATATTTTAAGCAGAGGCTTAGCTGTTTTCAAGCCATTGCATCTGGGAGCAGCAATATGCTCATCATTAAAACTGCTCTCTCTCATGCTCAGTAGTGGCTTGCAGACTAGAGGTGGAATTCGGAGAATCAGTAGCCCTTGAGGATGATCTTTCTCTCTGCCTCTCATCAGTAAATCCTCTCTCACTGTGGTAACAGCTCCAAGACCTCTGCCAAGCAAGCAAGGCTCGGTGACATGTGATATCAGCACACGAAGCAAATACAGAATTCAAGATATGTTTGTTTCAGAAGTATATGAGAGATTTTGAGACACGTCAATAGGATAAGAATCTGTGACTAGTGATCATAGAAAAAAATACAAAAATCATATTACAAGTTATACTTCTATGCCCTGCACCGAATTATTGTATTTTATTGTCTCACTGAACATAAAACTGTGCAAATAATTTCAAATAATTTCAAATAATTAATTCATTTTTCTTTCCTTTCTTGTTAATTGCTACATTATTTTTTTTACTACACTATTTTTTTGCTTACATGAAACTTACATCCAAAGCATTTCTGATTTAACTGGTTTGTGTAGGTAAATACTTCTGGACAAATTCATGTTCTGCTGGAACATTAACAAACCCATCTCCTTAAACATAGTACAGTCTTTCTATGTAGATAATTCTTAATATGAGGTAGATATACCTTGTTTATTCTGCTAAGTGACACTCGGCACTCCTTTTCTTCCAGCATACAAAGCAGCTATGCAGCACTTCAAAGGATCAACCAAGACCTGGAGGACAAGATCCAGAGGACAGTATGTACCCTTCCATCATCTGTAGTAAGCTCTAGACTCTAAACCCACTGCACCTTATTAATAAGTGTTTCTTTTTTATACTGCTGGTGACCCTGACCAATTGCTGCTGGATCCCCAGTCACAGGGAACAGTTATGCTTCATTTTTCAAAGATCAGAATCCCAGGTTCAAAGTCCAATTCGTTTTCTTACATTTCTTACATATGCTACTACCCCTTGACTAGTGTAACCCATTGTACACACACTCCCAAAAGTAGTGTGCCAACACTGTGAGGTACAGTACTATATATTGTACATAAAATAACACTCCTTTCCTTATATGTTAGGAAGCATGCACTGATTCAGTTTATTCTTGTTTCATCATCCATAAACTTGTTCAGACTTGTGCCACGTATTCACATGTGGATGATACTGAATAGAGATGACTGGTGTGGAGACTTCTTGCTTTCCTTACAGATAACCTTTGTCTCCAGTTGTTTATTCTGCTCCGCTTAAATCCATTTTCTATCCTGGTTTACTCTGGTTTCTGTGAAAGAACAAGCAAATATTTCTTTAATGGGGTGGCATGGTGGTGCAGCAAGTAGTACTGCTTCCTCACAGGGCCTGGGCTCTTCAGGGATGTTTGTATCCAGCTCAGCCTGTATGGAGTTAGCATGTTCTCTCCACATCTGCATGGGTTGTGCAATGTGTAATTCCACAGTCCGAAGGCATATGTTTCAAGTTAATTGGTCACTCTAAAGTGTCTGCAGTGTGTGGGGGGTGAGCACCCTGTGTTGGACTGGCATCCTGTCCAGCATGTAGTTTCATAACCTAAAGGTCTGTGATTTTAGAATAGACTTTAGACTGTCATGACCCTGATCAGGAGAAAGCAGTTAAGGTTAAAGGAATAGAAAAAAATTGTGTGATAGTAATTTAATATTTTTCCTGTAAGTTTGAAGTCAGGAGAAAGACATGTTTTTTTTTTTTTTTTTCAGGGGAACTGGCCAGTTAGTGGTCAGTATCCCATAGTGAAAATCTGTGAATGTCTCTGTGTGTGTGTGTGTGTGTGTGTGTGTGTGTGTGTGTGTGTGTGTGTGTGTGTGTGTGTGTGTGTGTGTGTGTGAGTGGCTACCCTGTAACAAACTGGGATCCTATCAAGGGCATAGTCTCCCACAAAATGATTCCAGGATAGGCTCCAAACCACCATGACCCTGAGAAAGACAAACAGTTAAGGATAAGAGGTAGATGGATGGGTGTGAAGAGTTAATCATTATATGATTGTTACATTTTATTTGTGACTGCCTACCTGCACTATAAGTATAGAAGCATCATTATTACATTAGTGCTTTGGTAACTAATTTTTCCCAAATAAATGTTAAATTTGCTGGTTTTTGCATTTTATCTGATCAGTCTCCATTAAATATTATGCTTGGGGGAACTTGCACCAACAACAACCTGGCTGCAAGTTTTGGCTGGTGATACATTTATCTTGTTTCCCTATTAATAAACATAGGAGACCTGCTTTGTAATAAACAACAAAATGTTTGCTAGCACCTTGTGGAAGAGTACTCAACACATAAGACCTCTGCTTTGAATCTTATGTCCCAAACATAAAAAACAAATGCATTCCAGTCAGCTGCAGACTGGTTATTTGACTTTGAAGATAATCACAAACGTGTCAGAATGTACCCTTACCAGAAAGAGCCATACGCAAAGTGTGCAGTTCGGGGCACTTTCCAACACTTAGTTTTGTGTTTTTAGGAGGAAGCTCTCTCAGAAACGAGCTAGCACTTGAAAGTGTCTTGTTATCCTTCTGTAGCAACACTGAGATTGGGTATTTTTACAAGCTGTCATTTAAATGAGAATCCGCCAGGCAAGCACAGCTTCACAACATCCTGTCACTTTAATTTAATCTGTTGCTAATGGTTGGAGCTTATGATATAAAACACCCACACAGAGATAACACGCTTCATATTTCACACCCAAGCAAAATAACACTTTCTGTAACAAGGTTAAAAAGCTCTGTATTTTTAACCTCTAATTATAGGTGTTAAAAAGTTGTTTTTTTTTGACCTCACAGAAAGTACAGTCCATATTACTACTAAAAAATGTTTACAGGTTTATTTACTATTTTGCAATGTTTCTTGCTTAAATTCATTATCTTTTTGCATCCTTATGTTCTTTTACATATTATATTCATACAGAACACAAACTCCTCACACAGTCTTTTTATGGATTTATGCTCTAATTTGTGTAATCCTACACCTATCACTATGGCTTTTTTGCATTGCATGTTGTACATTCTCAACCAAATTATTTTATTGCCAGCTGGGACAATAAAATTTCTGATAATTAAAATAGGGACAGGTACCACAGGAATGTGGTGGCACACTGGGTTAAGCCAGTGCCTTGCAGCTTCTGGGCTGTTTACCTGGTCTGGGGTTGAAATCCAGCTCAGGTTGTGTGAAGTGTGTATTCCCCAAATATGCATGGAAGAAGGTGAGGGCAAACCACTTCTGTTCCTTGCATTGGAAACCATGCTGATGGTTGCTTCTGAGGATGGTTTGAATTGATGGGCCTGATACACACCAAGGTAGAAAAGTATGGTTTATAACAGTAGTGAGTTCCTGTTTTGGTGGGAACACTGCAACAGCTGGACTATTTGGATGCAGATTTGAGAGCTTAAATGTTCTCCCCATGTCTGTGTAGGTTTTCTCCAAGTGATTTAGTTCCTTCTAGAGTCCAAAAACATGTATTGGAGAATTGTTGACACAAAATGTGTGTGTGTGTGTGTATGTGTGTGTGTGTGAGAGAGAGAGAGAGAGACTGAATTCCCCTTGTAAATCTGGACTGAATGGCTGTTTTTTAATTTAACTAATCCTCTGATTATTTTATCTTGTGACTTCACAATGAGAGTGTTCCACACACATTACTCACAAAACAGATTTAATTCATTCCATAAACTCAGCCCATTAGGGATCGAATTACCATTATTTCTTATGAAAAAATTCTCAACAAAGAAATGTCACCTAAAACTAATTAAAATACCAAAATAAGCATATTTTATGCGTGACACTGATCTCCCTAACATAATGTAAAAAATTTGCAACAGCATTATTTCAGCTTTTAATGCTGTTTTAATTCATTCATTCCTTCATTATTATTATAAAACAGCTATTCAGTTCAGATTTACAAGGTTGCAATGGTCCTCAAACCTGTCCCAGATCCATAGGCTGTAAGGCAGAATGTATCCTGAACAGGAATATTTTGATATTTTGCTTCAGGGATGTTTATGTTATAAAGAAATGAAGATCATCTCCATTCACACCCAGACCTTCTGATGTTAGAGGCACTATGTAGCATCGCTATCAAATTTTTCATGTTGCACAATGTTCATTTGATCAGATTGAGGCTTTATTTATGCGAGAGTAAGGGTATGCATTTTATGAAAGCTGCTTGAATGATTTAAATAACCAATTTAACAGTCAGTTAGTCAGTCAGTCATTTTCCCTCTGTTTGTCAGGTAGAAGGTTGTGGTTATAGCAAGCTGAGCAGACAGGGCTAAACTTCCCTTCCCCAATCCCAAGAGAAGTCAGGAGATATATTCTCTCCAGTGTGTCCTGGTTCTTCCCCAGGCTCTTCTCCCAGAAGTACCACCTCAGGTATAACTACTACACGAGCTGACCAAGGAGCATTCTTACAATATGTGTAAACCATCTCAGTTGACTCAATTTGGAGAACCAGCAACTCTGCTCAGAGGTTCTGAATGCTAAGGTCCTCTCCCTGCCACTAAGATTGGCCCCAACAATCCCACAGAGAAAACTTAATTTCAGCAACCATTCTTTCAGCCATTACTCAAAGCTCATGACCATAGGTAGGGCTGGGGGCATAAGATTTGGACAGCTGATGGTGTGCCAACCTGCCTTTCCGACAGGTTACTTGAACTCATTCACTAGTAATTTGTTCTCCCCACACCTGCACAGACCAACCCAACTTTTTTCATAAAACCCTTCATGAGTACACATAAAAAAATTATCCATGCCTTGCCCAGATCAGGGTTACTGGAGTCCATACATGGAGCCAGACCTGTAAGTGGTGTTTGGCAGCAAGCACCTGGTGACCAGGCAATTTACAGAAGGCAGTGGTGCACTACCCAGAATTACAATTTGGAACCATTTTATATGCTTTATCTATAAAATAAAGGGTGGGGTTGAGTTTAATGTCAGCCAAATAGCAGGCATCTGCAGAATAGGCTTTGACATAATGGATCCTGGAAATGGAAACTGGCTCTGGGAATGTGGATTGCCATCTCTTTGGCAGGTAAGGAGCCTCAGTCAGTACAGGAGGAAGAAAGTGTTAGATAGCTAGTAACACCTGTACAAAGTATGTGGGCTATGTATCCATACAGAGCTCTGATTTAATAATAACATGTTTAAAGTAATGTTTTGTTTTTTTCATAAAGTAGGCAGGTTTTGGAGTGTGATGACTTTTTCTTGCATACTGGTGTGTACTGGCACTTCTCATAATATCCCAATACTCCATTTTGCCCAGAGCAACCAGACTCTTTAGCTGAGCTGCTTTTCAGGCAAAAGACTGTTGTAGTACATGGCAATTCATAATAGCCCTTGCTACATTGCATTACCTAGGGTACACTAAGTTATGCGAAAGTTCAGATTTTATCTTGCTTTCCTATCATTTGTTTGACATTTTTGTCCCCTTTAGTAAAGCTATGTGTGTGTGTGTGTGTGTGTGTGTGTGTGTGTGTGTGTATATACATATATATATATATATATATATATATATTATGAACACCGGCAATATTTCTTATTATCTTTCACTCACAGCAAAAAATCAAAATTAAATTCTTAAAAGTTTGTAAATACTAACTTAATATGCACACTAGCATGCAGGTAAGAAAGAGTACTGGCACTTTTTTTGTACTGATATGGATTCTGAAGAGCCAGGTTGGAATGCCACACCCACTGAAGTACCCTTGGGCAAGACACTTATATTAAACTGCTCCAGTAAAAATTATACACTTGTATAAATGCATAAGTCATTGTAAGTAGCTTAATATCGAAAGTTCCTTTGGAGGAAAATCATTCCTATCCTGCTTGTTCTGGTGAGGACCACGGTGGAAACAGGCTGAAGTCCCGAACCTTCCTGTTCTAGGCATTGGTCTCCCAATCCTCCTGGGGGTTTGCTAACCCACTGGAAAGAAGAAATCTGTCTATGTCCTGGGTATGACCTGGAGTCTCTGTCCAGTGGGAAGCGACTGGTATAATTTCTGAGCCAGAAAGCATCATTAAAACATGTCTGAACCACTACAGTTGGATCCTCATTCGGAGGACCAGCAATTCTATTCTGAGGCTCTTCTCGAACCCCAAGGTTCTCAACTGGTCCCAGATAGAGCTCAGCAATCCTGTGTAGGCACTTAATTTTAGCTGCTTGTATCCGTTATCTTGTTCTTTCTGTCATTACCCAAAGCTCATAACCATAGGTGAGAATGAGGATGAAGCTTGTACAGTAAACTTTCTGAGATAATCATCAGAAAACTGTACTCCCACTTCACCACCAGAGATCTGTTGAGTGGCAGTTTTATCAAAAATGCTGTACCAATCCACCTTACAAACTTGCATTCCCTTCTTCCTTCCCTTCTTCTTCCCAAGTAAATCCACAAGATACTTGAACTCCTCCAGTAGAGGCATTCACTTAAAGAGAGCAACCCACTATTTTCTGGAAGAGGACTGTGATTTCAGACTTAGAGGTGCTGATTTTCATACCTGCTGCTTCACACTCAGCTGCAAACTGTTTTAGTGTGGACTGAAGGTCACAGTCAGATGACACCAAAAAGAAAATATCATCTGCAAAGAGCAGAGATGGCACTCTTTTGTTCCCCCAACTGAGCACCCTCTGAACATCAGCTTGATATTCTTTTCATGAAAATGATAAACACAAGAGGAGATGGTGCTTTTGTTGCCTTTGTCAATGCTTGGGAATCATTCAATTTGGTAGTGTGATAGGTAGTAGGATATAGAAAGTGTGTACAGCAATCCCTCAGTATCCAGACTTTCTATATTGGAATGTGTGCTATAATAGCTTCTGAAAATTACCTGTAATTGTCACGCTGAAGGAAGGTCGCAGATGTGTGTAGGCGTAAAGTGAAGAAATCCGTTTATTGCCAAAGGAGATTCCAAAGTCGTAGTCAGAAAATGGGCATGGGTCAAAAACCAGAAAGTAACTCAATACAAGCATCAAGCAGATAAGGGTTAAACAAAAGAAAAAGCCGTAAGACAAAGCAGGTCAGTAACCAGAGTGGCAAACAGACAGAATGCTTAGTACACATGGGAACATGGGAATACCTCACAAAGATCACTTCAGACAGACAGGTTTTTATAACAACTTAACGATACCCAGGTGCACGTGATCAGCAATCGACCAGTGGAGTCAGGACCAGGGGGCGTGACAGTAATATTAGTACACAATTGGAAACTTTTGCTATAACAAATTTTTATCTGAAGCTTATACAAAATAAAAAAACACAAGCAAACATAAAAATAAATAATCAAATAAACTAAATAAATGCCGTACAGTACCATACGGTTTACTGTAATAAAAATTCTGTATGTATTGTAATAAATTGTATTGTACACTGCTACATGTATGAACGTGCTCGTGCTAGTGTCTTATCAGCTGTTTCCACTATTTTTGCATTGTCTGAACACGTTTGTACTGTCGCTGTAATAATCACTCCCTCATCTTCACATTTCGTTTTTTTTTAATGTTTTTATTTAAATGCCAATTATTGTGCAACAAAAGAAGACGTGGAGGGTTACTTTCACACATGTCTGTTCCCTTTATTCAACGTCTCATAACACTTAACTCCTGCTGCAAACCCTGCACATGCCCCCTCTCATCTCCCATGTGTAACATAGTGACACCGGGGGGGCACAAACATGTAAAATGTCCGATACAGCACAAACTGTACCACTCATTATAAACATGCTACTTAATGGCAACGTTAAGTGTTCTCTAATTAGGTAACTAGTGTTTAGAGTGTTGTATCATGCTGAAATTATGGGTTGATAATTATGTAGGTGTTTTCTGATGGGTTGGGAGGACATATTTATTTATCTGTTGTCCCATTTAAAATAAAGAGATTCATTCGGGAACTGAAATTTCAGTGTCCAACATGTTTTCACAAACAAATTAGATTTGGAAACCGAGGGATTACTGTAGTTGGTTTTGTAACAGAAACAATGTGACTATGTTAATAAACAGCTTGAAGGAATATCTAGCTCCATCCAGTGTCTATATTAAAAGAGAACAGTTCAACCACCACCTTTAACCATTTTTTAGCCTTACTTGAACACTAGCAGCTGTTGTTTCCATGGTAATGTGGAGGTCAATACACTACATTTTGGGGGAAAAATAACCAGGCTGACATCACAGAGGGACAAAAACCTTCTGTGTTTAAAACAGAAGTGTTTATTTAGGTCCCAATATTTCTAACTTGAACATCTGATACAAGCTGTTGTAGGGTATGAAATATTTTGGAAGTAAAATGATTGTGTAAGGATTAAAAATGCCATTATACTAAATAATGACACAAAGGGTATGTATGTCTGAAAATAAGCTGTAGTGATTTTTTTTATTGTACAGGGATCATATTATATTAGAGCTGAGTGCATTAGATTGTTGTGGGTCATGACAAAAGATTCTGAGAGACGCACTGCTAGCAAATCTATATTAGTTTGCTTTCTTAAACTACGCGGTTTGTGTGGTTCTTTACTGGAACTTCAGTTGAAAACTAATCAGCCTCGAAATCATTTTGCTTATTTTAGACAGCACATGAGGTTTGCAATGATTTCTCCTAAAGTACTGAATATGTAGCTATTTAAGCTTCATAACTGAAATAAAGTGGTATTAAAGTTCAGAGCATATGAATCAAATCATAGGTTGCACACCATCTGTGAAACCTGACTAAAGGAGGAAACTGGAGCATCCAGAGCAAACCCACACAAACATAGGGAGATCACTGAGACTCCACATAGACCAAGCTGGATTTCAATCTTTGCCAAAACAAGCCCAGGTACTCTGACACAGCAGCTTTGTCTTCTCTGCCACCATGCGGAGTCACTTATTTCTGTGTAGTGCTTTACAAAATTTGTATTCGGACGTTGAACAGAGAACATTCAGTTCTTCAGGATTTTCCTGACCTTTTTATTGTTTCTAGGGCCACAGCTGATTTAAATTTGAGACATAATTTTGAAAAGATTTAGACTTATACAATAAAATTCTGAAATGAAGATGGCCCGAAACTTTCCATTTATTTATTTGTTTGTTTCTTTATTTGTTTATTTATGTCTGTTTGTTTTGAAATGTTTTGATTTTGCAACCAATATTTTTACCAAAACAATGCACATTATCTTTTTGTACCCTCTGATACAGATGCTCAAATATGCGTCACGGATGATGTCAGAAACTTCTTCCTCTGACTAAGTTGACTAACCCTTGCAAAACTTAAAATACCTATCAGGACTCAAGTTTACATAGTATAGAATAATTATTAAAAACATGAATCTGGTGGCATTCTAAATAATATATACATACATACATATATATATATATATATATATATATATATATATATATATATAATTTTATTTTATTTTTGAGAGTAGATGTTTTCAACAGGTTTCCTTTATAAAAGAGAATCCAAACATATACCTTCAATGGGGCTTGTGGGGCTTCAGACAGGACACTTACCCTGTATTTCAAAATGAGTTCTATAGTCAAAGTGTGATTCAAATTAGACTAATGTGAGAAGAGCACAACTCATTTTACTTTGTTGTAGTGGAATGTCAGTGGTATCCCTGTCATCGGTGACTGGAATGGTGGTGAGAATGACTTTATAGTGTCCTATGTAACCATGGAATTACCTGATCTCACAGGGATGTAAGCATGTTCCCACCAATTTTAACAACAAGAGGCCATGTGAGAATAGATTATTTTTTGTTTGATATGATATAAAACAATTTGAAAAAAATCACAATACAATGCAGTGTATACTGGCCTTACAGAAGCAAGGAGCCACCAGTTAATTTAGTACGTCTTGTATAAAATTTTTGATGATTGGAAAAGTAATGCTTCATTTGCAGTTAATGTTTTGCTATGTGCGTGTAGTTAATGAACCATTTTTGCATCCACAGTAGTGCACAGCTTGGAGGGAACATTGTAAAGTGTTTGGAAGTTCCCAGTTGGGACTCTGAGCGATACTTCAGCTTCCCCCATTGAAACAAACTGTCTCTTATGGCAGTGTGTGACATATGGCGTGAGGATAAAACACCTTATTTAGTGGAGTTCTAGGTAGGATTACACACTGTACCCCACAGACATCAAAAAAGGCGTGGGCTGAGCTATGAAAAAGTGAGTCTTGATACAGAGAAAAATACAAGGGAGAGAAAATATCCTCCATTATGCAGTGAGGTGTCAGCCTAGCGGTTATTACATACTTGTTTGTATGTAGTATGGGCTACTTTGGCATGCAGTATATGCACCAATATGCACCTTCATGATGTAAACATCAGGCTAATAATATTTATGCAAATTTAATAAAATTGCACTAAAATTGCGATCAAATCTAACAGTAGTAGAAAAAATGAATCTGCAAATCTTTGAATTATCAGTCTGTTGCCATGGAGACTAGGAGCACTGTTTACCCAGTAATTAGGTTAAACCTGATTGGTTTAGTGGCATCTTTTGAACTCCCCATTTTAATCACAGTCTGCCTCCACTGGGTTGCCATCAGCAGACACCATTACAGGGCATAACGCATCTTCGGTTTTTCATATTGCAAACCCTTCATTACGTGGATTAACTGCACATGAATTATGTTGAAGACAAAAGGGTATAAATTATAATGTCTGGAAAACCACCCGACTGTATTATATATATAAAAATAAGATAAATTTACTCCAGCATATTCAAGGTTCCCCTATGAATTAAAATAATAAATTGGATTTTGGATTTAACTTTAGTATATCTTATGCATACAATAAATAGAAGCTGCATGTGAACTGGCACTGCAGTTAAAATTATTATTGATAAACCTCCCTCTCCGAAATAAAGTGACAGATTTGAAGTAAAGCTATTAACCTGCTAAGCCTTTATATAGCTCACTTTCCCAGTAAATTGTGGCACCTTTATCAGTATGTCGTAACAGAAAGTCATCACCATGGACATGGGGTGAAGGGGCTTGTACCACATGACAGCCTGAAGAAAAACATCCAGTGAGGTTAATGGACATCACACAGTATAATGTGAATATCAGTGGCTGCTAGTGCTTGGTTTGACATTAATTACAGAGTTTTACAAGGCCACCCCGCAACCAGTGACAGAATGATAGCAAGTGTATTGTAGATATGTCCCCTTTGTATGATGCAGCTTTGCAGCAAAAAAGGCCCAATTAACCTGCCAAATCCTTCGCATGCACACACAATAGTGGGATAATTTACACTGATGATTAAGATGTAGGACTGACCTGGTTTTTATTCTCTTCACCCTGTATATGAAAGGAGGGTTTTTGCTCAAGGTCCACGACCCAAATCATTTATATTTTACATATTGATGTTCCCGTGTCTTCATTATTTAATTCTCGGCAGTCTTACTATGCTCATGGATATTACTCTGCACCCCTGTTTGTTTGTCCCTGTGCCCTCAGTCTCAACACCATGATGAAGAGAAAAGAGCCCTCAGCAGAGAAATTATTGTTCTCAACAACCACCTGATGGAAGCCAAAATGACCATCCAAAAACTCCGCGAGGACAACGTAAGTGGCACATTGTGTCAAGTACTTCCTCTGTCCTCTGCGGTCATAGTGAGGTGTGAGCTCAATGAAATATTCTACAGTGTTGGGAAGGCAGCACCTCATTGCACATGAACACAAACCGGTTTTGAAAGCTTTGCCTTCTGCTATGCTTTTGTCACAATAATTCCAACTGCCTGTTCACTGGAGGCCAAAAGTCCCTGCTAATTACACAGGAGAAACTCGTCCCTCCTGTGCTATTTATCCTATTGGTTTTTGCACAGTTCTAAACTACTTTCCCACATTAAACAGTTTTTTGTGCCACATCGTGTGGAATATATTTCTAGATGAACTCCTCCATTTACAGCAATTATGTTTTGGAAAAGTGTCAACCCACAATGCAAAGCTCAGGAGTAAACAGCCTCAGCCTTGCTGATATTTAGTTAGTTCAGTGTTTAGTGTTGACACTCAGCCTTTCAGTGGTCGCTTTTTGCCAGCCCAGCCCTTTACTCAGCACACAGAGCACAGTTAACACATCAGCAGCTGTGAGCTGTGGACACAGCACTTAAAGCTCTGAGTCACTTTTATGATTTGCTTGTAAGCTGAATGCTTAAATTTCCAGACACAACAACTGGAGGCTTTTTCAACCAGATGAAGTCATGACTGAACCATTTGTGTATATGTTTGTTGTACATTCCTAAACAATTTGTTTCTAGGTCAACTCCAAAGCAAAAATATAAAAAATATTCTTTGGAATATATTTAAGTTACAGCATCTGTGCTCATTTTCTCTTATAGTTTCAAAAAAAAAATTGAAAAAAAGGTCTTGTTTCATGCAACATAAATGCATTACAGATCGCTTGTCTGTTTTGCAAATGACATTTGTGTCACTGAAGCAGTCACAGCAAATGTCAGTGGTGCTTTCCAGTCAATAAGAACAATTTTGATACATATAATAATAAAAAGGATTATATGTGCTTGCTGAAAACATTATTTAGAGTACACATCTGATCACAGTGTTAAAATGATGATGCATAGTTCTTTATCTCCATGTGGTAACACAAATGCTGACCTGTGTTTTCTCTAGGACCTGTACAGGAAGGATTGTAACTTGGCTGCCCAGCTTCTCCAGTGCAACAAGTCACATTACCGAGCCCATGAGCTGTCTGAGGTGATCCTCTCTTACTTAGATGTTAGATTTACTCAGCTCAGAACAAGAATCATAAGATCTTGGATGTGGAGAAGTCAGTGTCAAATTGAATTATGCCATTTCCTCTGAATAACTTGTCTACCAAGAAAACAAATAATGGCAAAAGCTGATCCTGAGCCACATACATGGCTATTGCTGTTATTCATATTGATCCAGTGTGAACTACCTTTTCTTTTGACAATTCTCACTTTACCGTGAGGGTATCAGCATGAGTTGGCTCTAATCATCATACAGACATCAAACTAGGCCATATTACTGTTGCCCTAAGCATTTTATTTTTTCATTCCAAGCTACAAGCTGTTTTTGTTCTGTGTTGAATACTTTTATTACTGAATCCAGGAACTATTCCAGGACTTGATTGTATAAAAAGAGAAATTTCACACACAAAGTAGGTGTGACTCATTTTAATCTGTTTCAAAGAGTGAGAATTAAGAAACTTGATTAAAGAACTGTCACATATATTTTCAAAAACAAACTTAAAAGAGCAAAATATTTAATATTACAGATTTATCAAGTACAAAAACATAAAATAGCAGGAAGTTACTGGAGTCCTGGGTTTGTTTAGTTCAAACATTTCGCTTTGATTTTTTTGTTCAGTATGTCTTTAAAGCCCTCTGATTTTTATCTGCTTCTTGTCTATGACCAGCTGCCCCCTGAGTTCCAGGAGCGGGTGAGTTTGCACATGGAAACCACACCCCGCTGCCATACTCCCTTCTCAGACTCTGTGCCCACCTCTGTCATTGCCAAAGTGCTGGAGAAGCCAGAACCTGGGAGCAGCTTGGCCTCTCGCTCAGCAAGCCCAATGCCCCGAGACCCAGACTTTCTCCACAGCAGCCCAGGTAGTAGTGAGCACCTCCATTTGCGCATGGCATACAGGTCAGATATGTACAGCAGTGATACAGCACTCTACTGCCCTGATGAGCGGCACCATGAACGACGCCAGAGCGTGGACTTGCATGGGCGGCAGCCTAGTCCCTTCCAGGCTCAGAACTCCACCGACAGCAATCCAGAGGAGGATGGCCTCCACTCCAGCTTCTCTCAGGAGCAATTTCTGGAATTTGCAGGTTCTTTACCACCTTCCAGCTCCTACTCCAGCTTCAGTGGGGCTTCAGATGAGAAGACTCGCCCCCCCAGCAGCAACCTTTCCTCCCCTCAGCAAGCACTCTATATGGACTGGCGAGATGGCAATTATGAGCACAAGAGCACCTCTTTCGAAAAGGAGAGCCCTGGGTTCCCTAAGTCACACAGCTTCCAGCAGGTGGCACATGGCTATCAGAATGGCAACTCCCCTGTCCATTCACAAAGCTCACCTGTCCATGTCCGTGCTGCATCCACTTGTTTTGGTGAGCCTTTCCCACCTCGACGCTTTCCATCCTCTTACAGTGTGGGCTCCTACAAGCAGTATGAGGAGGGGGCATCACCGAGGCGGACCACAGTGCATGTCCCCATAGAGGAACTGAGTGGACGCTGGCGGCAGCTGAGCGTGGAAGACCTAAATGCCTATTCATATCCTAGCCCTGGACGTGTTTCACCCTACAGCTTCTCAGAACAGCACTATGCGGTAAGGCCCGGGAAGGTCAAGCTGGGTCCCCTCTACAGCAGTCTGCAGGAGAGCGGCAACATCTACAGCAGTGTCCCAGACCCTGACCTGGCAGCCTCCAGCCATAGCCTTGAACATGACTCCGCTCTCCAACAAGAGGAGCATATGTATCGAGTCAAAGAGGAAAACCTTTTCCATTCAGGAAGTTCCAAGGACAAGGAGAGCATTGCTGGCAGTATGAAGGAGTATGTGGATATCAGTCCCAACAGCTCCACTGAATCATTAAACCAAAGGTGTCTGGAGGCGGCCGAAATGCAGCACTATCAGATGGATAGAGAGAGTCCATCTCTTGTGGGCAAGGCTGTGCCACAGTACCAGCAGTTTGGGACCATGGGACTGTCCAGAAAGGACAGCCTGACCAAGGCACAGCTCTATGGCACATTGCTGAACTAAAGGTCAGTTTTCCTGTGGTGTGATGACCTCAGTCTTTCCAGTTTCAACTCCAGTGCCAGTGGAGCGGGGATTGATCTACTGATGATTTTGCTTCGTTAGACTGAGATGCAGTAAAAGATTTTGGTTTGAGAATCTTAAATGTATAGTTTAATAAGCACAGCTTGCAAAGCATAGAGTGGTTTTGATTTCTTAGGTATCTTATGGAGTTGCTAAAACACAGTTTTGCTAGGACTCTGGAATGAGTGCAAATATTCCTGTTTCAGGATTACTGTATTGTTAACATATTTATTGATTACAGATTAATTATTCTGGCAATTTAGTGGGTAATTTGAATCACCCTCTCTGCCTAATCATCGATTACCCTGTTTCTGAACCTTTGACCCTGGCCTTATAAGATTATATTTAGCAAATATTTATTTCTGAATTTCTATTTTAATTTCAAGAGCAATAGCTACATTTGATTTTATCATTTTAACTATATTCCTACCCAACCTTAGTTATAGTACCTGAACTAAACAAGCAGTACAGAATGTTTTACTGATTAGTCAGATTGATAGGTGCCAAACTTTGATGAAATAACCTCTTCCTGTATTAGTTTTTTGGCTGCACTTGATATGGACCCAAACAAAAAATGCTTTCGTGTGTGAATGAACTTCACAAGCCTTCAGTCTGCCTTAAGTCTATTTGCTAGAGGTATAATTTCTGCCTACATCACAGGCAGAATTGATTAAATATTTGTATCTAGGGTTTTCTCAGCTTGAAGTGACATTTAAATTGACTAAGGTCCCGTTCCCATTCTGTGGACTCCAATCTTTTTTGTATTGGCTGTACCACTCCAAAGGAGTCACCTGGGGCTGGCAGGTGCTTCACTGTTCTCCAGCTCTTGCAATGCAATCCATCCAGACATTTCCCCTAAACATTCACAAGGTCTGTCTGCGAGTTATAAGGCTTTTTATTTTTCTGACCCAGTGCTGCCATGTTGAAAAGAACACAGCTGCAAAAAATATCTGTAATTTATTGAACTATTATCCACATGACTGAAATTGTGCTACAGTTTTTCCTTAAAGCTTTTCAACAGTAAGCAGTCCAAACCAGGATCTGACCTCATGGAGGGCCTGGTCTGAACATCAACTGATGACCCTGAAGAATTCTTTTTAAAGCATATTCTGAAAACATTTTTTCTCTTACTGTATATATCAACTATGATATGACTTTAGTGTCATGTATTTCCGCAGCAGTGTTGATGATCCTTCCATCCTGATGCGTGAATGTGCTCTTTTTGTCTCATTCTACCTCAGATTTCCTCATGCTCCTCTGGAACAACAGGCCATGTTAGGTTGACCTTCTACTGCATGTTCCCATATTTCTATTGTGTGTTTCTTTACTTAATAAAGAGTAATAGCACAATTACTGTAAATGCCCTCTGAAATGAGCAATGTGTTGCGCTGGATCTTCGGGACTCCTATTATCCACATCAAACTGAGTATTATACTGAGTATTGTGGTTGGTGTTACTTGAAAGAGGTGTCCATCCTGCTGGTCAAGCTATATTTGGCTCAATTCATGCCAAATTAATAAAAAATCAAGGAACATCTAACAGCGATGGGTATTCAAAGTATATTGCCAACACTAATACATAAAAGCTGTGTAAAATCTTTATAACAGTGAAAGTGTATGCTGTACAATCAGTAAGTTCAAAGACCGCCGCCATGTAATTCTCCTGTGTTGCAAGCAAGAAGGGATTGCATCTACAGCAGTGGCAAACAGCAGTCAGACTTTGAACTTATTAACTATACAAGATATGGAATCAAGCAACTTCATAATATGAGCTGACAGGACTGCAAGAAGTAATCTTTTTTAAACTGAATTTAATACAGTAATACCTTGATTAGTGTTCGAGACACGTTCTTGACAAATGGGATGCTAAATGAAGCAAAGGTGTAAGAGGTCATTAATACAGTACATGTATATTACATAAATGATGCGTGTACTGTAAAAATTAGTTTTTTCTTCAATATACATATATGCATGAGGTATAGGATCCTCTAAGGAGCCAAGATGAAGGAAAGATGCTCAAGGTGGGTGTGGCAAATGATGTTTTATTTCTTTTATTTATTCTTTTATTTATGGGGTTAAATGCTGGTTGAGAGTCCAGGATTTAATCTACCATTAGAAACTGAATTCAGACAGCTTGTTGCATCATTCATTTCTACAGCTGAAACTGGGTACTCACAGGGATTGCGGCAAGATGTTGATCCCTTATTCCCAGTAAGCTGGCACCAGCTGAGGGCAGGGCGTAGGCTCTCTGTGAAATAGTGCTCATCAGTTACGGCCAATTTCAAACGTGTACATAGTGGACATCAGTTCTACAGTGTGGAGCATTACTGGTTCACTAAGGTCTACAGAAACAGTGTTTACCGGTCCTGAGAAACATCGCTCCACCTGATCTCCTTTGTTGAAAAGCTTTGGGTAGCCTAATCCAGTGAACCTAAGAACTTCTGAATATCTCTCTACAGTGTGACATCTTTGACCATCCTTCTAGGTGACCCATTTTGGGCTTGCCTGCAACACCCATCTCAAACCATATACAAGAGATGGATGAAATCTGCAGTATGAAGTTCTGCTATCATTCAGGATTCAACTGTCAAGAGCTGCAGGATTTGAATTACCCAGACGGCTGCGATCACAATTAAACTGTTTTAAAATTGGCTGTGGAAGAAGCACATACCTTATGATGAATGGCTCTGGGGTCTGAGGGATGATTCGCAATGCTTGTGTCGCAATATCCAGTCAATGGACAACATTGTTATCGACTACTGTCTTTCCAGGCTCCATGATGGTCTTGCTGTTTTATACACTCTGTTGGACTCCTGTGGCTCAGCCAGCAACTATGATTTACACTAGTTGAGACTTAACATATGAAGAAAAGAAGATTTACAAGGTGCTGGGTGGAAAGGAACTGATGAGTTGTGCCATTCACATGTGATTTTGTGTAAGTCAGTTATACTTTATGTCTTTGCTTTTAAAATATCACTCCTAGGGCACGTTGCCTTCTTCGCTGATAAACTTGAACTCATAGCAGAAGCTTTTATCTTGTTTTCCATTTTAATAATCTTTCTAACTGTTGATGTAGCCAACTTTATTTATCCACAACCACTTGACATTCAGCAGCTTCAAGTCATCTTAACACTTGCATTTTTACATCCAGTATAATGCTTTTCCTCAGTAAATTTGGTGCACTTCCATTTCAAGTTAAAGATCTTTTTGTTGCCATAAAGGTTTAAAATTGTATAAATAATAAAGCTAATTCTTTGAGGCAAAAACAGAATGCAAAATATTACATAGGTTAGTTAAACCTTTAATAATTTTTACAAAGTACACCTGCAATTATTGACTTATACAAACACTGACACATTTAAAATACAGTTTATGAGTGCACTTGTAAAATTTATTTAGAATTTCTGTTTCAGTTTTGGTTAAGTTGTCAATAAGACAAGTCAAATTTTTATTTTGTTTAATTTCTTCTAGTCTTAGGTCCTTTTGCATTTTATGCTGTTATGTGAAGAGCAAGCCACTATATAATTATTACAATAATGTTCAAATTGCTATACAGTATAATTCAGCGCACTAGAATGGCAATTTTAAGTTTCTACTATCGAAGCTATTTGAGATGAAGTGTCACTGATACATGCCATTAAAATGCCTTGTGTTTTAGTCTTTCATGTATTTGTGACTTTTTCACAGTGATGATGGGTCTATTTCAGAATTCTAGAGCAGATACAGAACCAACATAACACCTTAGTACGGGCATTAAATACAACAAGTAAAAGTTTGAAAACACTTTGTAATAATCCGCTGTATTATTAAGCTTTCATTGATTGTGACATAGTGGGTGGACTTTTCCATGTTATGACTTCTGGTCCCAATTGTGTTCAAAAAATGAGGCACAAGTATATATGCTTTTCCAGTATGAGTCCTACAAGCCTCTGCTGTTTACATTGTGTAACTCAGAGAGGTCCAGACTACTACTTTACCAGAGCAGAATCAGCACATTAACGTATTATTTTTTGTGGTGTCAGTATATGCAGAAAGGGAGTCCAGCCAGTTGATATAGGATCCTGAACATTCTTTCCTCTATTAGCAGATATTTTACTCCTTTACCAGATTGGTTTGCTCCAGTACATTCTGTCTTGTGTCGAAAACTTATTTCTGTTACTGCTGCATGTCTGTGTTTTAATGCGGATTTCATTTATTAAACTTTATGATGCTATCTGTTGTCAAGAGCACTATAGGCTACAATTAAATTTTTGTAAATTGTTGCGACAAGCCATTCATTTATGGCTTTATTTAATTAATTCAACACACATATATATAGTATATACACTCAAAGACTACTTTATTTGGTACACCTAGCTAGTACCAAGTGGGACTGGTTCAGACCCCCTTTTGCCCCACAAGTTCAGCAAAAAACTGTCAGACACATCCTGCAGTGTTCATGCTGGCTTGACACAATTTCTGCCAATTTTATGTAAGCACATTTATTCAAATGACATTTACTTTCTGCCTTGTCCCAAAAATGCTCTATTAGCTTCAGAGGTACAGGCCACTGGAGTAAATAAAGACACTGTTGTATTGGCAAAACCATCCTGAGATGATGTGTTCTTTGTGATATGGCACATTATACTGCTGAAACTGTAAAAAGATATTCTGTACTGTGAGAAAGGATATCTTGTGGCATGAAAGGAATCACTGGGTCAGCATCAATGTTTTGATAATTGGTGGTATTCAAAAGTTCAGTTACTGGTAAAAAAAAAAAAATTAAAAAGTGTGTGACATGAAAGCATTTCTCACACCATGACGTCAACATTCTGTCACCCAGATCAGATTAAACTTTTGACACCAGGCAGGATGGGTGAATTAAAGTATTTCTTAATTCTTTTTTCAATTTCTGACCTTGCCACCAGCATATCAAAATTGAGACTGGGATTTGACAGACCAGTTTTGGTGGTTACAAGTCCCCTGGAACCTCATCTTCTTGATCTGAGCTCACAGAAGATAAATGGGCATGGACTTCTCTTGCTATAGCCCATCTGCTTCAAGCTTTCAGAGATGCAAACTACTCCTGTTATTTGCTAATTTGTGGCATGTTAAGTTGCACGAGTCTTTCTATTCTGTTCTCACCAGTGTCATCAGTTTTCACTCAGAGGATCACCACTCACTACATTATATGACATCACACTTTGTTCTTTAAAAGCTTGACACTAGTGTGCAAAAATCCTAAGGAGATGGTTGTTTCTGAAATGCTGGAATCAGTGCACAAACTATCACGCCATGTTCATAAATAGATAAGTCAGATTTTGTGCAAATTTTTACATTTATTCAAACAGTAATTGGAGTTCATGACCCCGTCTTCATGCTTTATACACTGAATTACAATGACTAAATGTGGGGTAAAAAATGTAACCAGCTAGGTGTACCTAATAAAGTGGCCAGTGAATGCATAACACACTTAGTCCTCATGTTACAAGCACTCATGCTAAGGAGTTTTGAAAATAAGCACATTAATGTTTATTTATTTATTTGCTCTAACTGTATTTTCTTCATGTTATTGTGAAGCAAATATCACCTGCATTTGCATGTCTAGCCCTTACTTAACAGTTAAATGTATTCATATAGAGCAGGAATGTGAGAACAGGTTAATTTTCTTCTAGTGTTTACAGACCGTGGCTGCTGTTGGTGAGAGCTGGTGATAAGTAACAAGAAAAGGAACACTGGACATGTCTGTGGTATAAACTGATCAATGGTCAACTTAAAAAGGACTTCTGTGTCATCACTTAAATTTTAATGTATTTCAAAGTTAATTAAATTATTACAATAACTGTTTGATACTATATTTATTTAATATTCAAAATTGTTCTGAAACTACCCAAATAATAAACCATGATGTGCGTCTTGTAATACACTTACTGAATCCATTTTCTGTATCTACGAAGCTCAAACTGTCTATTTGTTCTTCATGCACAGCTTTGTTTTTCAAAGTACAGATTCAATATTTGCACCCTCCCTCCTTTTCAACGTTAGTGAGGTTTTTGCCAAGTTAAACACACACACACACACACACACACACACACACACACAGTGTGTCAGTGACATGTGGCATCAGGCAGATTCCACCTAACTCAAATCACTGAAAGATCGCTAGATGCTGGCAAATGTTGCACATGCTGTATAAAGTAAGTAAAGATAATGAAAGTCAGACAGACTGACACCAGGTCACCGAGTTCCTTGCTTCACTCCTTCTGCAACACAGTAACCCTGCACAGGATAAAGTTTTTGAAGATAGAATAAATAATGACTTACTGGGAGCTCTTAATTTATTATAGCTTTATGTGTGGTTTTTTACAGACCCAAATCATGAATAACCCGAAGGACTTCTAAATTGAATTGTATTAATTATGTCATATGAACAAATCCCTACTGTGCTCTAAGTTGGGGACCCAGTAAACAGTATTAATGCAATAAAAATGGTTTTGCTTATTTACTGCACAAAGCTTTAATTCAAGTGCTTTGCCTGGAAGGTCCTTTCTGCCAGTCTAAGAGTTTGACACATTCTTACAAGTAAAATGGTACAGTATTATTGCATGTGGGCTACATCCAGTCAGATCATCAAAAGCATCTAGAACATATTCCAGACCAACAGACCCCTCTCCCTTTCAACTCCATGTGAAATATGTTGTTTTTCACTTAACCTCTCTGACTGGGGCACTGTCATTGTCATCTAGGCCAGGAGAAAATGTCAGACAAAGGTTTCTACTGAATACTGTGGTAGTTCATGCTTTAGGTACATCAGGTGCTGTTATGTGGGTTTCATTTATGTCTGACCATTTCACAGAAGACTGCAACTCAGAGATGTTGCTATATTAGGGATAGATCTCATTCTGGGATTGTCAGGATGTTTGATATACTTATGCAGCCCTTACGAAGGAGCTCCGCTGGTGTATGACACAGCCAGAGCAACCGAGAGCACAAGACTTTGCTGTAATTCATTAAAGAATCATGTCAGAGGGCAAGTGACTCCGCCTGTACTGATGGCAGACTATAACCAATCATGTCTGTTTGCGCAGAAATGAGAGTGTGATGCAATTCACTGCAACTACACGCTTTTAGTCTGTGTGTGTCACACTGCAAGCATGGAACAACAAAGCAAAGACAGCAACTGTCAGAACAAATCACTATTGTTTTAATTAAAAATCCGAGACGTAAAAAATTGGATGCTACATAATTACATGTTCTCTCTGTCTCTGCATGCGTTTCCTCCCATAATCCAAAGACATACATCTCAGGTTAATCGCCCACAATAAATCGCTCATTGTCTCTGTGTGTGTGTGTGTGTGTGTGTGTGTGTGTGTGTGTGTGTGGCAATCCTCCAATGGACTGGCATCTCATTCAAGTTGTAATCTTCCTAGCCTAGAACCCAGAGGGATAGCTTCCAGTTTGCTGCAAACCTGACAAGGACAAGTGGTTTGTGAAAACGGGTGTACAGATGGATAAATAAAATGTCCTGATTCTAGCAGGGAAATTGTCTTTCAACAATCACTGAGGTAATCAAAATATTTACAGTCCAAAATAATATTTATTTTATGATGCACAGCAACATTCTTTCCCCTCACAGAATCAGCAAAAGCAAAAATAGAATGAGTATAATAATTTATTCTTTACTATGTAAGTGTCTTCTTATTCTTATAATTAGGCATTCGCTAGGGCTGCCATGCCAAATTTTAATAAAAATATAAAAATAACTCAAACTTTTCACTTATTAAAACACATTTGCCACAGGAAGAATATGTAAACTGCACAAATCCTGAGCTGGTTTTGAACCCTCTGCTGTACCCACAGTGCCAAAAAAAAGCTAGGATCTCTTTCAATGCACACTTACTATGTATATGTACTATGTAGCTCCTGTATTAAAAACTAGGAAGTATTCACCCAAAATGCAATGCAACAAGGAAAGATTAAAAGAAGAATACAGCATTGAAAAGTGTTTCTAACCAGAGGATTGTAAGCCCAAGGATTTAACAGTGCACAGAAACTGCCGAGTTCTTTTGATTTTAGAGATAGGGTAGTAGGGAGCTACCCAGTAAAACCGTAAAGGGAGTTAATGACCAAAGCCGTTTTATTTGGCACGTTGTGTTGCTCCCACAGTGAATATGAGGGTTACTTCTGAAGACTGAGACTCTACTAGGAAAGAAAACCCTGAAGGCTGTTGCCATGGTGACAGATGAAGGACTATGCAGTGGCTGACACAAAAGTTTCAAAAGGTGCCTTAAGAAGGGAGGTCCAAAAGAATCATTATTCAATAGCTGCCCCTGCTAATATGGGAGGTGTTCTTGATGCTGCGCTCACGCACTCTATTCTTACCATATGCATATGTAAAAATATAAGCATAAATATGGATCAGCTTAAACTCATTTAAGCTACAGTCAAACCTGTTTAAGTGAGTAGCCATGGGACCAGATTAATATTATCCTCTGAGGTGGAGTATCCACTTATCCAGTTTGCATACAGTAATATCATCTTAGAATGCCAAGGGCATACCTGCATTTTAAAACTCATAAACAAGTAAATTTTACATTTCTATTTATTTTTTTTAATTACATGACTAAAGTAACCCGCATGAAGCCTCTTCAACTTCTTCTGCAGGGACATTTTTTCCCTCTTCCTCTCATGGTTGTCATTTTTCTTCCACTCAAGCAAAATTTTGTCTTTATCACATTTAATTCATGATATTACAGCTAGACGAATGTTAAAATTGTGGAACTTGCATCGCATGTTTTCTAAGCAATGATTAAGTTCAACATACTGCACCAAAGTCAACGTAGTTAAGATTCACTTTGACATCGTGCACTCCCTAAACTCTGTGAACAACTGTGTATATGAATGAAATGAATGTGCGGCATGTCTGGGGCAGCTATTAAGATAGAGATTACAGAAGCAATAGGCATAGTACTTATGAAGGTCTAACACGACTGTATCTGAATTTTTAGCCTTTTATCATTAGGTCAACCAATTGTTTAAACAGAAGAAATAATACATATGGCTCATAAGCATATTAACTTAACAGTGATTAAGTGAACAGCTGTCTATGCAGTAATGAACAACAGTGGCCATATTTCATGCTGTAAGACTTGAATCGTGGCACCTCACTGCAATGGAAAACGTCCAAACGTTGGGTCAATTTCCCTTCACTAAACCTGACCCACCCCATCTAGCGTGCCTCTTCAATCCCACTTCCATATCCATTTGTACACCCACCACCTGCTGAAGTTTATAACTGGCAGCTTTATACTGCTATAAATTACAAGATTGTTTGGATAAGCATGCTATAAGTTAAAAACTTAATTAAATTTAGATTTAAGGCGATGGATTTACAAGCACTGCAGGGCATAAAGCATCAAACCAGTCAGATGTATTTTCAGCTTTGTCTTTAGGTTCCAGGAATAGCAACTTGAAGTAATAGAAAGATCTACTCTCCTGAAAATTACTCATTAAAATGCATTGTTATTTATTTTCCCAGAGAAGTTATGCATAAAGTATGGTATTTATTCACATCATTATAATCAGGGTAAAGATTTTAGTTGTGAGCACTAAACAAATGTTTGATACAAATGCCTGAACATCAATTGCTTTGTCCTCAGTCTTGTCACAAGGCTTTCATTTTGGAAGATATCTTTCAAGCAGTGTGCCAGAGCTGATTCTGTTTGAAGGATAACAGCATATTGCATGGATCATTTTTATTGGAAGTATGGAAAGCTGACAATACCACAGAGAGCATTTCACTATACATGCCAGGTTTTCAGATTCTTGTTTAGGATTGTAATTAGTCATTTACATAAGTATGCACTGGTCTTTTACTGAAAAAAACAGCAAAGTACATATTTAAAACAGCAAAGTACATATTCAACCTTTATATATAGATTTGTATATATACATCTTACCCATCTCCATGCAGCAATCCAGTCTTTTTGCTGCATGTCACCTGACCCCATAACTGGTTTGTGCAAAGCACCACAGTGTCCTACCCCATTTCATTCCCACTTCTTTCACTAAATGATGAGAAAATGGCCAACATGGTGCTCATAACAGCACCATTCTTTCACATTTTTTACAACGAAACTTAGAAATCTAACAATGATCCAGATTCTATGCCAAGCCTAGACAGGATGGGATGTTGGTTGACCACAGGGGAAGCATACACATGGTCTCATACACATTAAGGACAATTTAGACTCAACAGACCTGAAACATTTGTCTTCAGACTGTGCTAGGAAACCAGAACAACTGGAGGAATACAACAAGAACATGCAAACCTCACACAGAGAAAGATTCCAGCCACAACCAAACCCACAGCCCAGTCAGCATAAGGCTTCAACGCTACTTGCTACAGCATTGTGCCACCCTGTAAATGCACATATATTTATATTCCCAGAAAAAAAAAGTTCTAATATTGCAAAAATGTTCAATTGAGGCTGTATGTAATAGCACATTTCATTTTACAATGAAATGTTAATGTTATGAAAGCTTCTCTTTTTTATTCTCTATAAATACCAAATTACTTTGCTCTTTGTTAGTGCAATGTGTTATTTCAGCCTGTGTGCAGATTTTTTAAAAGTAACAATTAATTTAAAGCTGTGCTTGTAGTAGGCTGGTAGTAAGTGGTAAAGGCACTTCATAGTTTTGCTCTTTGGTGCAACGGGACATTTTTCCATACCTGCACTTCTAATGCTTCTTTATCCCCCAGCCAACCAGATTGTCTAGTTGAGGTACTCTCCCAGCAAAAGACTGTCATACGAGCTAAATATTCATAATAGGCCTTCCTATGTTTAATTACACATGGTGCACTAAGTTATGCTGCAAGTTGGCTGGCGTGGTGCTTTTGTACCATTCATTCAAAATCTATGTCGCTTACGTTAAGGAAATATATATTGTGAACATCTGAAATGTCTCCTACAGTCTTTAATTTGCTGCAGAACCTCATAAATTAGTACTTAATAGTTTCCTGAAACCAACCAATACATATGCCTACGTGCAAGTTAGTACCGGGAATAAGTTATTCCACTTCAAGAAGAGTGACACTTTCAGAGCTACCCTACATACCGAAACAAAACAGTTCAATGAAGGAAACGGTTTTAAAATGTGCAGGCAACAAAATTGATCGGTAAAAGAACATCATCATTACTGCCCTGCACTGGACAAAAAGTGATAATATATGAATAAAAACACAAGATTAAATAGATATTTTTTGACAAGCAGTACCAAATATGCTGATTTATTATTGTTATGCATAGAACATAATGATAATTTCAGCTGCTCATAACGGAAATTCAACTACTTGCTTGATTTCACAGAATAAAATAGCCCCTTTGTGGTATGTGAAGAACGGTTCCACTTCTACACATCAGCAAGGGATTGCAAAACACATTCAGACTAGCATAGCAGAAATTTCATAGAAACCAGTAGAGGGCAGTACAACGACTTGGCCTTTCATTGCACTCAATATTCTGAGGTAATCTAGTTTTATTTTTCATATATACAAAAAGAGCTATAATCTCTGTACAATTCACTATGAAATTAAAAATGACAATTTACACTTTCACCTCATAGTTACTGTTTTATTTCAGTACTAGTGTGCTGAAGTGTCACAACAACAAAAGATTATGTCACTGTCCAAAAACCTACAGATAGCACCATAGAACTAGAAACCTCTAAAATATAGAATAAAAAGCTTTTCTGAAAAAATTCTCAGTCAAATATTTAAGAAACTAAACAGTATTTTTGAAACATCTCATCTTTTAGCAAAGAGCTGCAAACACAGCATAGTCATTTTGCTCAGGTGAAAAGCCTGTGACACCCCGCATGTGAAAAACACATAAGTAAAGCATGCAGGTGAAGACAGTTATTTTCTAATAGAATCGATGCCTCTGAGCTTCTGGACTGACCCTTGCCCTCAGCCTATGAGCCTATTCTTTTCTTTTAAGAAATAACTTTCCATCTCACTGTATTCTCCAAGTTTTATAACTGGCAAGACATAAACATCATTAAATATCTTTGGGTATGTATATAGGTCACGTAGAATATACGATACAGCTGGATCTTCGACCCATTACAATATTTGTGTGATATTTTGGGTGGGATTACACCGCTGACTTTAGAACAAAAGCAGCACAATCCAATACAAGCAGACCATGAGAATGTAGTAACAAAACACATGCCTGCATAAACTGAGTCATAATCTAAATTTGTGATTTTTCACTGCCTTACATGAGATTTGTGCGCATACTGTTGTCATGACTTGTGCGACTTGTGTGAACTTTTTTCCAGTGTCGGAACTCCAGACTTTCAGTACAGCTGCAAGCAAGGCAAATGAATCATGAAACAATACATATATTGGGTTAATCAAATTCTAAATAGGAAAAAAACTAAATTACAGGCATCCCCCTTCTTATGAATCTAATACGTTTCTGGAAATCGACTTGTAAGATGAAATCTCATAAGTCTGAGACACCACATGCAAGTATTTCTTCATGAGGATAGACCATTATGGGAAGTGAGTGCATTCCAGAGAAGAGTCTGTGGACCATTTTGGGTGTGTTACTTAAATGAATAAATGGGAAAATTCCCCCACACTTGTTACTTGCAAATGCAAAAAAACAGCCTCATATTTGGTCATAACTTGGTAAAGGGTATTAAATAATTTCACCTGTAAGTCAAAGACTCATATCTTGTGGGATATCTGTACTTAACTACGTCCAGTAGCTTTTCATCAAGGATTTACCTTTATTTTCCTGGATTCATAATGATTTTAACATTTTTTTAACTATGGTCCTGTCTTCCAAGGTTTAAAAAAAAACTGCCAGCACAGTTAAAACAGGCTGTTATGATTAGTTAGAAACCTCAAATGTGTGTTCTGTTTCTACATTAAGTTCTAATTACGTAAGTAAATGTTTATTTATTTTGTGAGCATTTATATAGTGCTCACAGATGAAAGGTGACTAAAACTGTTTTCAGTTTCTCTCTTAAAAAAGCACAAGATATAGTATTAGCCAGTACTAAACAGAATAATAAAACAAGCAGTAGCTAAGAGGGATGTTACTTCAATCAAACTGAAACTAAAATAAAACTACTCATCCAAAAACTTGCTTAATAAAATTATTTTTTTTTAAGTATCACGTGAAAAAATGCTCAAAGTAGGTTTGTCACACAGTTACAGATGGCCACATACATTGTGTATTTTCTCCAGATCATGCCCTTTGCATGATTTTAAGTTGCTATAATCAATAAAACTGACAGACCCTTTTACAATGAAACAATAGTTATGCAGTATATAGGAGTCCGTTGACAAAAGACCAGCTGAAATTAGACAACCAAAAACTCACTATAGACACACTGGACATTCTTTGAAGAATGTGCTAAATATACTCATCCTTAGGGTTAGATTTGTTGAGGTGTATGAGAGTGCTATAATCTGGTCAAGCTAGCCATCTGAGCCATAACAATGAGGTAATAAATCAATGAAACAATATGGAAGCTAAGCTAAGCAAGCTTAACACCATGAAAATTCAGCTGGATGTTGTTATTGCTAAACTAGAGGAACTTATTTGATCCATGGCAGCTGTGGAAACAAGACTCAGCAATTTTACTCATTGCATTAAAAACTTTGAAACTTTTGTCCCAACTGAATACAGGATCTCTAAACTCCAGGACTCACTGGAATCAAAAGCTAATTCAACTGTTCCCTTGGAGCATAAAAGATGATTTGCACAAAACAAAACTGGATGAACTAGAATGTAAAAAAATGTAAAAAATCCTGCAATAATCTGAATATTGTGGGTCTTCTCAAAAAATGCCAAAGGTAATATACCTTTTAAATAGTTCTTGCAGGAGGAATTACATTTCTAGGTAGGTCTGCAGGCTATTTCTCCGCCCATTGATTTCACTTACTGACACCCTGGCTGTACTCCTAGCCCAAGCGCCCATCCAAGGCCACCCTGGTCTGATTTCTGTGCCTCTGGAAAAAGAAAACATTGAGCAGTGAAGAATTGCAACATTACTTTTAAAGACTCCCATTTGCAACTTTACCCTGATTTGCCTTTTGAAATCATTTGTAAGACACAATTGCAAAACTGTTGTGACCCTGTGCTGCTGTTGTTAAAAAGGCCTTGGTTTATTTATTTACTTAGTTACTTATTTAGTGCATTTTGTAATGTTTATTCTGTTAGGTGCTTTGTGTCTATGTTACCTGCTGGGATTAATGAATTTATATTCTATTCTATCCAAAGTTATTTTGATTCAGATTAAAGTTTCCAGCACTGCAAATCATTCACCACATTAGTAACTTAAATCTACAGCATTAACCAATGAAAATTATAATCTTCATATATAAATACATGAAATTTGTTCTGCCAATATAATTAGATATTTTCAGTTATAAAACCACAACACAAATAAATGACCACTGCCTGCAAGTTATTTTTACTTGCTTATAAATGATGCCCAGATTTGTAAAGGCACCATCTCCCAAGATGTTTTTTTCAAGTAACAGAGCAAACGTAACTTCTCACAACTTGCATATAGTAGTGAGTTATCCTGTCTATGTCTGCAAAAAAAGGTACATTAGCTTTTAAGTAAAAAGTATCAGCAATATAAACAATATTAGTCTAGTTTAAACATTGAGGGGTAAACTGTTACATCTTATTACAGGTATGTTTTCTTAACGTCAGTCCACTGAGCTGAACAACATAGCACAGTCTGTCAGGCGTGGACCACAAAGGAACTTTTCCAGTATAAATATCCACAATCCAAATAATTCCAAAAGTGTTCACACAGTTCATGCTGCGAGTTGACACAATAAAATGTACAAAATTGTACTTTTACAGGCAGAAATGTAAAGGCATTAAAAATAACTTTACTTGTAATCATTGAATCCATTATTCTCTAGAACATGTTTTCCAAACCTGTTTATGTAGAAGAGATTGGGGAAGTCTGATCTGGAGGATCATATTTAAAGTTTATAATCCCTCTACACATGCCCAGTCCCAGATTGCAAAAGCATGTCCGGGTGTCACTATCACTCCACCAGCTGCTGAGTCATTCGCCCTTGTAGCCTAGTATTACTGTCGGCAAAGCTGTCCTCTGTGGCCGGCTGACCGACCAAACTATCAGAACTTATCCGAACTCATGGACACGTGTCCACATATAAACTCTGGTCGACAAAATAGTACCGTTAATCAGGATTTACTGCCTACTTTAATGTTACAACGAAATATTACTAAACATTGCAAAACATGAACAAAACATATTGAGATATCGCATCTAAAACTGTGAAAATAAATTAATGGACGATTTCTGCACAACACAATCTCTTCATCGGTATTACGTTGTTGTGTAGCACTGGCATGATCTATTTTTTGAGTGCTTATGGTTGGTTTTATAGTTAAAAAGGTAGGTTGATGATGCTTCCTTCGCAGTTGTCTCATTTTTCTCGAAACTAACCCAAAATACCCGGGTAATTTTCCGTCAGGGTGCAGTAGGGATATCGCTGACGTTTACAGGGGTAACACCGACTGATCCTGCCTGATACACTGTCCTCGTTTTTATTCGTGTTTACTTGCACGTGCTACATTTTTGTATTCATGTTGTGCTGGCTTCTTTCTCCACATCTCAGTTTGTCCAAGTGTGGTAACCAGAACCCGAAAACGGAGGCGTTGTCTCCGTGGGAATGACGTAATAGGGCTTGCGAACCTCCGCCACCCAGACCCCCGCGCTGTTGACCGACAACTTCTTCCTGGAAAGATCCGGGCAACAGGACGTGCTACCGGATCATTTCTTCAACTATATAGTCGATGTTGTAAGTCTTTAAAGAAAGAAATTTAAAAAGAACATTTTAAATACGGATACAGAGTATTTTCAAATAGCAATATAAGTAGCTAGTACAAATACATGGACTTTCTTGCAGGATGTATAGGAGGTAAGCAACATACAATATCTAATAAATTTTACTTTGTTTCCTTACCATAATTGATTTTTAATTCATGATTACGATCGCGAATAGTAAGTGTTGTCAGTGTGAACAACGGGTAGCATCACTTTAAAAGGTAAAGGTAAACAAAAAAAGTACTGAAAAAGCACACAGGAGGAGGTCAAATCTGTTGCTGTTTCTTTTTGGAAATCCTCAGAATTGGACAGTTAATAATTTAATATGCTTTTTATGGTTGATGTATTTGTACATTGCAAGAGGGTCTGACAGCTTTGAGGATTTATTTTTACTCTAATTAGTTTGGCAAAGACACAAGTTGTAACGTCTGGCTAAGATGTTTTTGCTCCCATTTGGCGCAAGTCCGCAAAGGTGCCAAGAGACCCCCTGTGGAATTTAAATATGACTGAAATTAATTGTTTACTAGTTTCCATTTTAAAGCTAAATTACCATATCATAGGCTCCTTCTAATAATAAAGTGGTCTGTTATTTTTACAGAATGTGTATGAAGAGCATGCTAGGGTTACAGTATGTTTGTGGTGCTTTTTTCAATATTAATTCAGTGTCTTGAAAAAAATAAGCTTTATTAGTTCATGAGAATCAAAATAATGAAAATCAAAATCATTTAATAAAGTAACACCCCAAATAAAAAAATAAATGAATAAATGCTGTGAAAAGAGGGCAAGATACGAGTTCTCCACCTTCTCTTCAGCTCTTTGGCAACCTGTGAGTGTTTCATTACAGTCACTGCCATAAGTGTATGTCCACAGCAAACTCCTACTGCCGACTTGTCCTTGTCTCCCAAGCACAGTCCTAATCAAACATAACACACACATGCACACACATAACCCACTCCATTATCATAAATTGCTTTATTCTGGCCAGGGTGACAGGTCATGATGATCACATAACCCTCAAAGTAAAATAAATACAGATCAGCTCATGACCATCTGTGCAGTAGGGAAAAGATCATTGTAATAGATAAAAAATGAAAAAAATACAGAACGATAACATATAATGAAATGATTAATACCATAATGATATACTGAAATGATGTTCAGTGCTTGCTGGTTGTACTTGACAAAAAAGCATCCAAGACCTTTAGAATTTACTGTTCAACTCTATTGCACGAAACACACAACTATGTTGAGCAACATCAATCAGTTTGTCTTGTAATGCGTAAATCTTTGGGATTTGCACATTTTTTTTGTCAGTGAAGCATCTGTTTAGAGTTTCATAACCAAAGCATTGATCTACAGGTGCACCTGAGGTTTTGTACATATTGCAGGTTTTCTACAGCACACATTTTTGTTGTATTACTGACTGCCAGGAAGGAGGAACAAGAATAGCTCTCCAAAGCTGAGATGAAATATATCTATCTGGACACTGGCCCTTCACATCAGTCTTAATTGACACTTTGTTGCCATGCCTTATGGTACAGAGCTTCTGATTCACTGTACAGCTCAACATGTGGCTAATCATAACTCTTACATCATACTAAAAATCTTGATGTGTATGCTGTCAAATTTACAAATGTGTAGTCACCCAAAGAAAAAGAAATAAATAAAGACATGTGTCCAATATTGCTACTGATGCATATGGGTCGCCATTTTGATGCTCACATGCCTTGTCATTTACATCTCGCATACTGTAATATTTTCAAACCTAATGCCAGTCCATCACAGTTAGCACAACTGTAAACCAGTTACATCCGACCCATTTTGGGGAAATTTTTATGAACATTTTGTAATTTTAATCTAATTTGTGTCAGAGGAAAAAAAAGAGGCACCAGTATCAGTAGTTTTTGATAAAAAGTTTCTGAAATATTGCATTTGAAATATTAATTTAGTGCAGTCGACTAAATGTTACTCAGCAGTGATTGATTTAGCATGTTCTTCTCACTTCTTTTTTCGTTTTCTTTAATGCCCCTTTATCTTGATTCAAACTAGGTGCTGCTGGGGTCTTGGTAGGACACCCCTTTGATACTGTAAAGGTAGGTTTCACCTATAATTAAAATTAGTCTATATCTAGGTGTGTTTCAGATATTTTAAAACTCTGTCACTATATTTTTAACCTAAAACACATTTTGTTAAGGAAGTTAAGCTTGTTAGATTCATTTGTTAATCTAAATACATTACTCAGTTTATGAACATAATTGCGCCAATCTGTTCATAACTCAGTTTCGTTACTGAATTGCAATAATTCAGATCCGAAATCATGTCCCATGACTTGTTAACAGGTTATGTTTTGTAAAAACCTCAAACAAAGCTCAAGTAAGAGTCATACCCCAGTTTAAGTTTCTAATCTGTTCCTAAAAAAGCCCATTTCCCATTACTTTTAACTGGAATAAATTATAAGCTGTTTCATCCCCCACCAAGAAAGACAAATCCAACAAATTTCCCCAGATATCTGCAAAACACTATAAAATACCCATATAACTAAAAAAATATTATTACTCTCACTCACTTGCCTACTCCTTCTACAGTACCAGACATTTAGCAATACTGACACATTGCACAAAAGTGAAAATACAGATCTGACATGGTTTGCACCACTGACTGGATACAAAGCTGCAGCAGATCCCGTTCACTTATGGTCAGTGGACTATTCAAAATTGCTCTGCTCACAATTCAGATTTTATGATGGATTTTTGCGACATAGATGATGTAATAGACTGAGCGATGTGAATGCAGGCACAGGACAAGTTAGACTTCACTGCAGACCAGATGCTACGGGCACCCAGCAGGGACAATGCAAGCAAGACACATTATTGTCTCATTTTAACTTCATTAAAATTAAAACTTGTTTTAATGTATTAAAATTAAAATGTCATGTCCACAACTTCCCATTTTATGGCCCTGTTCCAATTAATCACATAAGTATGTCCAGTGTTTGTTAGCTTTAGCCTTATCTACACTATCAGTAACAGTTTAAATAAATAGTTGTATTTTCAAAAATTAATAACTTGGATTATTGTAACAAGCAAAGCAAATGTATACCATATTGACTGTAGGATTTTTCTTTGCTATAGTATGACAGTGGTGAGTGGTTTAAAGTGTTCCCTAGTTTACTGGTGTTTGATGTGGACATTGGCAGCTTTCTTTTTAGCATCTGCTCTTGTGGTTCGAGTTAGAGCACAAGGTGTGACTGTAGAACAAGCATTTTGTTTGCTGCAGGATTTCCCTGAACCTGAATCCATTCAGAATAAAAACGTTTAAGTTTTTTCTTCATGTGCTAAGCAGGTGTCCCTGATCTGCAAAATCACCTTTTTGTGAAGAGTGAGGAAATTTCTACAGTCTGATTCCTTGCAGATTCCCCAGTCTGAATTTCTACAGTCTGATCTATTCACCTCATTCTATTTGAACAGTTCCCTTGACATTTCAGCTAGGTAGACTGATGGTGTATTCCAGACATTTGACAAAGTACCTTTAACCAAAAAGAATGTGTGACTAGTGTCCCTCTATCAGAGTTAATATACCCCCGCGAGAGGTGAAACAGAGGTCAGGAGATGCTGAAATACGCCTGGGACCCGGGTTTGACAGGACCCATGGTAGTCAGTGACCAGTGTCTCCAGTGAGTGGAGACAACAAAAAGCGTTTTACTTTTCTTCAGGTAAGTAAAGACCAATATAGAAAAGCCACACACACAATTATTAACCAATGGTCTGAGATTTGTGCCTCATGCTTGTGCACCAGCCACAGGGGGGGCTGTTGTGGTGAGATTTGGCTCGTTTGTAGATCACCAGGTGGATAAGCAGTCATCGCAACTGCTGTCACCTTTGGTCCCGTCCATGCTGTGTGCCCTAGTAGCAAAAGCTCCTCTAATTTGTGAAGGGAGACACAGAGGGAGATTTCAGTGTTAAAACATGCACTTCCGGTTGCCCCGCTGTGCCTCTGCGGGTGTATTTTTTCCTTCTGGATAATGGAGGGCTCGGCCACAGGTGTGTGGAAATAAAACAGCTCCTGGCCCTGCTACGGTCAGTGCTGCACAACTGTTCTTATTGATGAAGTCTTTCTCTCATTCTGAATCACAAATTATATAAGAAAAACATGTACAAAATTGAAATTATAATTTTGAATGATTCTGCTCTCACATCCAGTAGGAAGTTATTGAAATTAGCTATATTCAGAAAACTGTAGTCATCATTTTTGTGAAACTCACAAACTAAACAAAGAAAACCTAAACATAGTGGTTTATGTCAACTGACACTGTACTTTTATACATTTAACTGCCTTTCTTTGGGCCTGTATTGTCTTTATACAACATCGGTAATGTTAATTTGTGACAGAGAGCTACCATTTTGCCTATGTACAGTTTTAATATTTAATATTTTAATATTAGTTAAAATGAATGTTTCATGTATAAAATGAAGTGAAAAATAAAATATGATGATAACAAATGCATAGTAGACTAAATAAAGTTTTGCCCTTCTTGTTTGTTTGTTTGTTTGAGGACCAAATAAGAGTACATCCGAAAATGCAACATTTTCTATAATTTACTGTCCTGCAGAAATTTAGAAAAGAAAATCCCAGCTAAAAATATTACAGAACGATACAAATTAATTGTTTTCTGCTGGACAATAAAATAATTCAGAGTCCACATCATTGCGGGAGTAGTCTGTACTCTTTCCGAGTCACTGCTACTGCCTTTTTCTGGAAGATTCTAATTGTAGTCTTGAGATGGATAAGTATGTTTCTGTCCTCCAGGTAAGACTCCAGGTGCAGAACGTGGACAACCCCCTCTATCGTGGCACTTTTCACTGCTTCCAGTCTATTGTAAGGCAGGAGTCGGTGAGTGACACCACAGCCCAGCCTTAAACAATGCATTTTGGGTAGGCATTGGTTAATTATTTTACCATAAAATAGCTAAAGAATTGTAAAAATTGCTGACAAGAGGTTTTGTTGGAAAAAATTCTAAAAGTGCCACTGGCATTTCAGGATGAATACTTTGAGTCAAAATTCCAATGGGTGATTTGAACAAAGTAATAGAAAAACAAAACCTAAACTCAGCATCATAATATCCTTGAATGTCACCAATCAGTCTTTGGAAATCATTGAAGGTTAACATTTTATGATTGTCGAATATGCATGACTTTAGTTATTTTCTTCCAGGCAGGTGTGGTTCTAGTGGTTGCATTTGTTCTTGAAATTTAAGAGACAAGCAATTCAGTTTTCAGTATAGGCTGTTTTCTAGCTGTAGCAAGACTGAACTTCATATACAGTTATCAAGAGAAACAGTTTATTCTGTGACTGCATATACAGTATACTGGAGGTAGTACTGTGGTACAGGGGTGCCACTGTTCAGATGATTCTAGCTCTGCTTGTACAGAGTTTGCATCTTCTCCCTGTGTCAGCATGAGTTTCCTTCATGTGATCTGGTTTCCTCCCACAGGAAGACATGCCTCTATACATTGGCTGACTATACAGTGTGGTGAATGTGTGAATGGCTGTGTGTAGCTACTTTTCAATGGACTGACATCCCTTCAAGGGTTTACTCCCTCCTAGTCTTGTGCGCAGTGATCTGGGGTATGTTTCAGACTACTGGAATATTTTACCAGGACAACCAGTTAATGAAAATGGATGGATGGATGGATGGACATAGGTTACATTTACAAGGACTGACCACAGACAAAATGAATAAATGCAGAGCAGAATGTTGCTACTACGTAAAGGAAATGCAAATGAAATGTATGTCACCATTCTGTTAAAAATATAAATATAATGAGGAAAACTAAGCACATTTAAGAATTCACCATGGCTGCCTTTAGAATCCAAAATACAGTATTCACCTATTAAATCTATAAAAATAAATAATATTAAATATAAATATACAGGAACCCCTCAGTATCCAAAACTAATTTGTCTCTGAAAATGTGTAGGATACCAAATTTTTCAGATGCTTATTACCCATTATTATACATTAGGGATAATAATAATAATGCACTCTCAAGCCATCTGAAACATCTGAAAACACCTATATAATTATCAGTCCATGATTTCACAATGATAAAACACTCTAAACACCAGTTACCTAATTTTGAAAGCACCTTGTTGTTTGTTGTTGTTATTAATTTGCAGCATATGCAGTACAGGACATTTTGCATGTTAGCGCCACCACTGGCTTTTCAATAAAAGGGTTTACTTACAAACCCTTATGTGTAACAGTTCAAAAAACAAGGCTAACAACTTTTCATGGACACTTGAAATGAAGTGAATAAGAGGGGCTGGTGAGGTTTGCTGTGTGAGTTATCCAAGCTTAAATCACAAGAAATGCGGTGATGCTGCTCAAACGCGGTCAGACAAAGCAAATCAGAAATCAAAAAGACATGAGAAAACCATTGGAAACATCTGAGGCACCAACATGTGCATGCACACATATATTTACAACTTCAGATAAATATGTAACAGTGTAGAGTACAGTTTATTACAAAACGTATTTTATTTTTACCACAGTACACTATAGAATACTTTACGGTAGTTATTTCTTGATTTTTATTTATTTATTTGTTTGTTTGTTTGTTTTTAAAATTATCTATTCATTTATTATCATTCTGGAAGTGTCCATCCAAGTGGATGAACTATGGTCATGAAGGGATGAACTTGGTCAGCTACGATGTTCAGTTTCACCATACCATTCAGATGTTCTTCAGAGGGTATTGGGGGCCCTAATATGTACCAGGAAAATACTCCCTACACTATCATGCAGTGACTGCTGGCATGTATTGTTGACACCAAACAAGATGGCTCCATGGACTCATGCTGTTTGCATCAAAATCTGATCGTACTTGGTTTATGCAACCAGGCATCTTTTTCCACTCCTCAAGAGTCCAGTGTTGATGCTCCTTGTTCTTCGCTGATGGCATCAGCGCCCGAAATAGCCCAATTAAGACAAACTCTAGTAACTGTTGTGTTCTAAGATGAAATTTGCATGCCAGTGTTGAATTTGGATGTGATTTGCCACAATGTGCGCTGTCTGCTGTTTTTGTCCACAGGACTGTCGATCACTCATACCTTTTTGCTGTTTGCACCATTCTCAGTAAACCCTTTGAAACTTTTGCGTGTGGAAAGTCTAGGACAACAGCCATTTGCAAGATTCTAGAACCGGTACACCTTGCACCAACTACCAAACCTCACTACAAAGTCACTAAGGTCACCCATTTTGCCCATTCCAACATTCAGTTGGAATAATGGCTGTTATAAATCCAACTGTATGTGATTTATACCACACACCACAGTCATGGGACGTTTGACTTGTGTAATGTACAATTTGTATGAAGCTGGAATGTATACCTAATAAACTGGAAACTCAGAGTAATTAGTGAATATTTACCCAGTTAGCAGCATAGCAGAAGAAAAGCCAAAACTTACTGTGACTTATTTACAGTTAACATGGACTTCACGTGCATATAGATAGACATCATTTAGCAGACAAAAATGACCAGATGTGTAGGTGGTTGTGTAGTTAGTTTATCTTTTAGGTTGGATTGCTCGCATAACCAAACTGCTGGTTCCAGCAAGATATAGGGGAGTGTCATAAGGAGGACTACAAAAAGAGGATATAATGCTGTGGTCAAAACTAAACTCTTTTCAATCAACATGAAACTCTGGTCTCACCACTACCAAACTAAAGCCAACGGACTTGACAAAAATAGACAGCTGACGAAGAAGAGATATTTTCATGGATTAGAGTGACTGTGACTAATATCTGACAATAGCCATTGAAATCCACAGACAATGTCATGTATCTCTAATACTCACTTGAATAGTTTTAGGATGAGTGTTAAAACATTAAATATGTAAAATTTAAAATGGACACAAAGAAGGCGACAACTGTAGTGGGGTAAATGTATTTTTCTTAACTGCATATGAGTACAAGTAAAAAGTATAAATGCCAAGAAGTACTCTGAAAGGTGTCTACAGAAATTTTCTTTTGCGCAAGTAACAAGGAAAATGTAATGAGCTACTACTCACATTAGAGTGCTAATGCATGGACATATTAAAACACCCATTTTAGGGTTAGCAAAAACTATGTTAGGACTTCCAAAAAGGTCACAGAAAAAGAAAACTAATGTGATGTGAGAAGGACTGAATTGAGCTTTGTGAGTGATCCTAAGGGTGCCATGGTGGCACAGCAAGTAGTGCTGTCACCTCACAGCATCCAGGCTGTTATGGTATACACTTTAATTGAGTTCAGTCTGTGTGGAGTTTGTATGATCGCTCCATGTATGCATCTTCATCAGGTGGGCAAGTTTTCCCCCACAGTCCAAAGACACGCATTTCAGGTTAATTGGTTATTTTAAATTGCCCAGTACATGTGTGAATGTGTGTGGCCACAATGTAATGGACTGCTGTCCCATCCAGGGTGCAGTTTCATGACCTAGTGCCCAGTGAGCCTAACCAGGATAAAGCAATTAAAGGTAATGGATGGATAGATGGATGGAGTTATCCAAAGAACCAGATTTCTAAGAACAAAGTTAGTAAACTCTGTGCGCTTCATTTCAAGTTGGAAAACAAAATAATTAATCCAGACTAGCGTACAAGGCACCCATGAAGTATATAATTGTCCAATCCATGACTGCTTTGCAGCTGCAATGTATGGTCAGTGATGGAGAAAAGTGATAAGTTGATAAAATGAACATTATGAACATTCTCATAGATGTCATGCAAATGAGGACTAGAAAATGTGTTATATTGATGGCATTTGGTGACTTCATTCTCAACTCTGTGTGACTCACCTTCTGAATTCAAAGCCTTTCAGTTCAGATGTCCTCCTACATGGTCATGTGACCAGCAAAAGCATATGGGTTCACTATTCTGTTGGAGGTAGAGAAATATACTGGGCATCTGCAGTATCAAAATGTATAATCACTGATCATGTTTGGTCAGTCAGTGGGGTGCTGAAGGTGGAGATTATCAAGCTGTAACTGCATTGTGCATCTGGAGAAAGGTAGTACTTCTTGGCTTATCCAGGGGGAAAAAAGCATCAGATCTTTGAGAAGTGAAAAAAAATTGGCTTAAAAGGAGGAAGCTAATAAAAAAATCACAAAACATAAGCTAGACAAAATTAGCTGGTAAGTATACAGAGGCAAGTATCAGTGAAAAAAGCATTAGGTAGAGCAGAAATGACTGGTATGAACTGCCAAATGCATCTGGCCATCCACACTACTACATATAAAATTTTAAGTAGAATATTTTGTTTTCACAAAGTGTCATTTTGTGATCAAAACAATTTTTCAGTATTTTAAAGCGGTAATGACATATACTCCATTCCTTCTACTCTGTATGTCTCTGCAGGTGTTGGGTTTGTACAAGGGTCTCAGTTCACCCATGATGGGCCTGACTTTCATCAATGCAATCGTGTTTGGAATTCAAGGAAACACCTTGCGCCTGCTGGGCCGGGACACACCCACTAACCAGTTCCTCGCTGGTGCAGCAGCTGGCTTAGTCCAGTGTGTGGTCTGCTGCCCTATGGAACTGGTCAAGACTCGGATGCAGATGCAGGGTGCTGGACAGCGGAAAGTACCAACTTGTACAAGGAAAGTACAAACTAACTTATACAAGAATGCTTTGAACTGCCTGATGTGCATCTACCAGCAGGAGGGGCTACGTGGAATCAACAGGGGCATGTTGTGCACTGTGGTTCGTGAGACACCTGGATACGGTGTGTACTTCCTCACCTATGATGTGCTGACCCAGTGGATGGGCTGTGGTCCTGATGCCCCCTACCTGGTCATTAAGCTTCTCCTGGCTGGAGGCCTGGCTGGCTCAGCTTGTTGGATTGCTACCTACCCTGCAGATGTTATCAAGTCCCGCCTTCAGGCAGATGGGGTAGGAGGAGTGAACAGGTACAGCAGTGTGGCCGACTGCATCCGGCAGTGCTGGCAACGAGAGGGTTGGCAGGGCTTCACACGGGGTCTCACCTCCACACTGCTGCGGGCCTTCCCTGTCAATGCTGCCACGTTTTCCACTGTCACACTATTCCTGATGTATATGCAGGAGGATCCAGGTAGAAGAAACTGTGATCTTGCCTCAAGGGCTGTACCTTCACAGGCTGAGCCATCAGGGCTGTGACGCTGGTGCCTTCTGTAAGAATCACTGTCTCTGTGGAATCATGTGCCCAAGAATCTTGATTCCCTTTTTCCTGATGGGCAGGTCAGTGTAAAAACAGATGTTTGAGCAAAGATATTACTAAACCCTGGGCTACTAGCAAAAACAACTAGCTTGTTTGCTACTACATCTTAAGAAAGCCTAGGTTACAACCACCCAACAATACTGATTTCAGAAAAAAAGATCTGTGGAAATAAAGCTCTTAACTTCATTTAATAGGTTTGGCTTTCAAACAGTAAGTGTGTCACTTTAGCAGGGCCACAAAATTCTTGCCATGAACAGACACATATCCCTCCATCTGTTCATGTATTATTCAGTTTCAGTTACTGTTTCTCCATTCAGGATCTTAGAGATCCAGAGCCAGCCCTTGGAGGCATATGGCATAGCCTGGATACACACTGGACGTGAGACATACCTACTGCTGTGTTTTTAAACACACTGAGTCACACAATCCTACATTAATGAAAACTTTGAGTCAGTAGTTTGCCAGAGAAGCTCACAACTGTGAAGCAGGAATAAATAACAGTATCTATTTAAAACCAATATGAATACACAGAAAAATATACATATGCTATACAGATTTTTTTTGAATATGTGAAGTGTGGTAGAAGCTCTGTTGATTAGCTGCCATTCTTCCCCACTTACCTATTTCTTAAAATACAACAAATACATAATATGTAAAAATTACATTCAAATATATTGTTTTCCAAACTGTTACCAGTACTGGGTAAGAATGACAGGGTTCATGGATTAGCAAGAAGGTATTTAAAATGTCAATCAGCCATCAAATAATCAGGGAAAGGTAGAAACATAACAAAGTGCTGGTTACAAGCACTTTGATTTGGAACAGCTATCAAGTCTATTTTTATAGTGTACCCATGATGAAAACTGATACGGTGGTAAGTGTCTACATTTGATTTATTTTCTGTATGCATCATGTAAATGGCTCAATAAAAACATGTTTAACTTAACAGTTTTTTTTCATTTCTGTATGTTTTTAACTGTTTGCTTCCACACTTATGAGGAGGGTCCCATATATTTTTACTAGTTTGCCGTTAATATTAGTAGCAGTTTTCTGAATTATAAGGGAAAGAGTGACCTCTAGAGGTAATAGTATGTCATGAGTATATTTTTTCCTGTGTTTGTTAACGAACGACTTTGAAAGAGGGTCAAACAAGTGCAGGGCAGGGTTCTATATCCATTCTGCAAAGGAACTAGTTTTCCTCTTGCTTCTCATCAATGGTGACTCTGTTCTCAATGAAAAACCATAAGTATGTAATTACACTCGTGACACAGCACATCTGAAGGCTCAGATGAACAAGCAATTGAAGCTTGTGATGAGTTCAAAAAAATGTTAATACTCAGCCATGCAGACAGCAAAAATGAAAGGGATTAAAATAAAAGCTTTATTATTACTATCTGGAAATGACATGGCATTTCAAAAATTCTTAACAAATCTCTTAAGTAAATCACTAAAGAAGGCTTAAAAATCCATTCCTTTGTTTGTCTCACTGGTGCAAGGCCTTGGTGTTTAGTGAACACCATCATAAGGTGTTTTGTAATCAAGCATGATAAAAAGTATATTACTGTATGTACATAAAATTAAAGTACAATATGTTATCTAAACAAAATGCACCCAACAACAGGCAACGTTAAAAATTACAACTCGTAGTGATCAAATATTGTAGCTAACCACAATACCTTTATACTTCACAAAGTATCACATAATTTTTATATGACTTTTAGTCATCGGTCATAAGCCAGGGGAACTAAACTACACATTCTGAGATTTTGTGTACATATGGTCTGTGGCTACAGCTTCAGCTTTCGTTGACTGCAGTACTTAGTTTTCTTGATAGATGCTTAAGAAACTTTCAAGAAGAACTTACAGAAGGTCAGTGTGTGTAAATGACTATATACTTAGCTAAATAACTACTTTATCAGTGCTACCCACAGACAAGCTTCAGGAGATAACGTGGGGTAGAATGATCCTTTGTCAACTTGATCTCACCCCAGATAGTCATGAGACTGTGATTGTGCAATGGGACCGTAAAAATGTAGTGAAAAGAGGGTACGATTGTATTTCACACACGCACACACATACAAATGATGTCAAAAGTTATATCACCTTTTTAATTTGTCTGTTTAATTTGTTCACTAGACACACGCTTGGTACGGATCAGCTGACAATCAGCTGGATCTCAAAAAACTGACTGCTGTAACCAATAATGGTGTATAGGTGCAGGTATGTGTCTGTTAATAGTGCAGGAATGGTTTCTATCAGAAATGGTGCTATGGGAAACACAGCTGGGCATATATCACATGTCCATGAGGATACGTATGATCACAGAATTTGTCTGGATTTCATGAATTTGATGAAGTACATTTGTTAACAGAATTCTTCAGGCAAATCTTCCTCAGAGCTCTTGCAACCCAACTGGGACAACAGACCAAGCAGAAAGCATGAAAAGCCTCACTCTTCCTTATTGCTTCTATATTGCTCACATTATAATTGCTAAAATTAATTAATTCATCAAATGTGACAGTCTTATGACAAGTTGATTATAGCTTACTTCTTACAACATTAAAAAAATCTGAACAAACCTAAATACATTTTTACACACAAAAATAGTACAATAATGAAAGCGAACATATAATTAAAATCATTTTTTTAACTAATGCATGACTTGTCTAAATACAGACATGCAAACTTTGAGACCCAACCGTTTGAAATGTTCTCATTCAGCAGTGAGTGCAGATGGTGATATTATATGTGTGATATAAAGCAAATAAACGAATAAACGATAAAGTATGACTAAATAAAGGAATAACGGATAAATAATATTATGTGGTTCACATATTAATGCCACAGTCAAAATCAGTTGTTAGAAACAAAATATTTTAACAGAACATAAATTGCATATATTATTATGGCATCGGGGACAAATTATCTAAACTATACATTTTTTGACGTGGTGTTTTTACAGCAATTCTGTCCTCAAAGGCTGTAGGATATGTTGGGTTTCACCCAATGCTGGTCTCTAATGTTGTGAAGAAGGCAACTGTTTCTGGAGTGAAATACTTTCCCTAATATTCAGGCACTAATTTCAACATACTTTGCTTTTTCCTTTATGCAAGCCTGATTTTTTGCACATTTTTTATTGTTTTTGAATAGTTAGTCGAGACATCAGGGTATTGCGTAATATTTATTGATATAGGGACTCGCCATTTAAGAGCAGCGTGATGACACATAGTTTGTGGTAAAGTAGGGATTTTTTTCTAGTGAAAGCATTTGAAGTTGCATGTATCGCTTGGCAGAAGCTGTGGAAGAGATTCCAAAGTGTGGTTTAGTATTACACGGATGAAATCTTGCTGGCGCACTGCTGACGCCTGGTGTTACACAGCGCGGCTCCTGCCGGGTGAAAGGTTGCGGAGTGATTCGCAAGATGGCTGCGGAGCCGACCAGAGAGTGGAGTGAGGAGCAGCTTAAAAGTGATAATCTGCCTAAAAAAGACATTATCAAGTTTTTACAGGACAATGCAGCTCAGTCGGTATGAACAAAGCGTGAATGTGGGTTCGCGTTGCGGACTTATGTGCAATCTTCTGGGGCTGATTCACCCAACTCAAGTGCGCACATGTCACAGTGCTGTGTATGACCTGGAGACTTAGCGCTTTACTGCACTCGTATGCATGAAATCAAATGTCTGATCGAGGGAAATAGAGAAGAATTTCAGTGTATACTAACCATAACATGGGACCCAAATGCTTAAATGAAGCTAATATGAATTGATCAACTTTACGAGAAACATTAGTGTTTTTTGCTATCTTGATTGCATGTTACTATATTGCGGTCTGTTTATGAACATAGTTTGCAATGAGTTTTCACAAACTTTTTTTGTCCTCCAGTTCCTTACTGAGCACAAACTCATGGGAAATATAAAGAATGTTGCTAAAACAGCAAAAAAGGAAAGTCTTGTTTTAGCCTACAACCAGTTATTTGAGAGTAAGGTAAGTGGACTTGGTACACCCAGACCTATAAGCTGATATAACTAAAATATTTGGGGTTTTGCCTTCATAAGTTTACCTCTTTCCCAACCCTTCTGTCATGGTCAGCGGTTTAAAGGTACAGACCCAGTGATGGAAGTGACAGATCAGGTGAAGGAGGTCAAAATTGAGAGCAAACCTAAAGAAACCAAGGCAGATCCAGTTGATGAGGTAATGCTGCTGAACTTGTGATGTCCTCTCTCACACAGTGGACCTTACAGGGTTCCGGCCTTTGCAAATGTAGAATCATATCATAGATTGTTTAACTGGCCCTGACTGCTGTGCTGTTTATGTTTTTTTTCTTGTAATTGACAGTGTATTCTTACAGGGTCCTCCTAAATATACCAAGACTATTGTGAAGAAGGGAGACAAGATAAACTTTCCTAAAAAAGGTGACGCAGTGAGCTGCTGGTACACAGGCACCCTGGAGGATGGCACAGTGTTTGACAGCAACATCCCCACAAGTATGACCCATACTGTACAGGAAAAGAATGGCATCCTTACATTTTGAAAATATTTCTACAACAGCTGTGTCTAAAGAAGCAACCTCTAGCCTTGCCTACATACGTAGGCTGTATAGTGCAATGTATAACAAAATTAGTTAGTTTTTTTTTTTTTGGATTAAAAGTAACATTTTCAGCAAACAGTTTTGGTAACCAATTTCTGTTAGTATTTTCTATATATAAATATAAGTATGAATGTTAAAATGAAGTCTTTCTCAAAATTTTTGTCTGATTATTGCATTGGCTCTAGCTGCTAGGAAGAAGAAACAGAGCAAGCCACTGAGCTTCAAGGTTGGAACAGGTCGTGTTATTAGAGGGGTATGTGTTATGATACATGCACTTCCATACCGTGTGTGTTGATCTACTCAGTTTATCACATGTAATTTCCTATTTTTGACCAGCTGTATTCATAGTATTAGTCTTTTAGTACCCAGGTCACAATGTCTTCTGTTCTTTTCAGTGGGACGAGGCTCTCTTGACCATGAGCAAGGGGGAAACAGCAAAGCTTGAGATTGAACCAGAGTGGGCATATGGGAAGAAGGGTTTGCCTGACTCAAAGTATCCTTTATTGGTCATCTCATGAGAATGAGATTGTTTTGACCCCTGTTTCAGAGTTCTAGGAAATGTTCATATCCAGCAATCTGGAAGTGAAGGTAAGGAATCAAGGGAAAATTAATTTGAAGTAAAAATGGCATTTGTTCTGGGACATATTCGATGCAGAACGTTGCAGAGTTAGTATATACACTACTTATACAAGCATTGATCAGAAAAATACAAAGAATTTTTTCACTTCTGAGAAGGGAGTAAAATTTGTAGTTTTCTATCAAGCCTCATCTACGTGTTTTTTAACTATATTGAAGTTGTATTTGTACGTGTTATTTCACCTCCAAGTTTACTGTTAGCCATTGCAGGTTAGGCAGTGCAGGTATTTGAGAATATGGCAAATGCTGATTTCTGTCAGTGTCCAAATAGATAATTTAACTTTCCATAAATCTGTGAAACCATGCCTTGCATTTTAGACAAAAAATATATGTACATCCACCACTCTTTTATGCTGGTACTCTTAATGCAGACATTCACTTACCTAGATTTCAAGAATTTTTACCAGATTGAGTGGTCATTTTTTTGAAATGGTTATCTAGACTCTTTGGTCTATAAGAGTACCAGATCCAAGGTAAAGCAACTCTGACAATACAAAGAGAAGACACCTAGTTAGATTGGTAAGTATTCCCAGTAGATGATCACTGCGAGTACTAGCTGAGGCTACTGTAAATGTAGTTATGTAACTGTAAATGTTACACAATTTCCTCTGCAAATTCTTATCCACATAGATTTTGATGCTGTATTTGTCTTTGTTTTGAACAAAGCTTGAAGTATTGTCCAAAAGTGAAAATCTAATCAGAACTGCAATGTACTTTCCCTGAGTTGCCCACAAAATACAAAGCTGGACAAATGGGTGAGTAGTTATGTCAGACTACAAAACTAACACAGTAAGCTACCTTGGTCAAAGGTGCTATCAAAATAAAGCATAAGTGTAAATATGGAATTGTTTTAATATGGGCCTTGTGAGATGAATACCAAAAGAATACAAAATAAAAAAGTAGTGTTGTATGAATTACTCTGGCCATTTATAAATTATGCCCATGATTTACTGAATTGTTTGTTTTCCATCTGGTCATTCCTTTAAGCAATACAGTATATGCATATAGCAGACCTTAAATAGTCAGTAAGCTGTTAAATATGTCTTACTTTTCTGTTCCTGTATAATGATAATTGTCATGAAATGTGAACCTTACTAGCAGAATATTTACAACACACCCACTTTATATCACATACACTGACAGTAGTGCCTAACGAAACGATATGCACTGATTTGATAAGTTGTTTTCTTTCTAAAATTAAGAATTTTATTGACATTTGTGGATGTTTTGAGGGAACTTATTGGTCCAGAAACATACCCATTTTCCCATTAAGACATACTGGCAGTAGCTTCTTTAGTGTGAGGACACCTGCCTTACAGATTAATGCTCACAAACAAATTAGGTTTGTATGAAGGAGATTGGTTTAATTCAAAAGATCTAGAAATATCTTTGGGTCTAAAAATTGAATTGAAAAATTTTATTTGTTTCAAACCGAAGAACATTTGCATTTATTCACTTAGCAGATACTTCCAAGCAATGTATAACTCAGAACAAGCAAAAGTGAATTTCGCAACAGGTAGCACTTTAGATGCCAACACGAATGTCGAAGCAATTTGACCAATACCACAATTTTTGACTATACACGTTAGACGCTGCGTATAAATTCTCATACAACTTATGACAAGATATGTGCAAATTTAGGAAGCTGTTAAGGGAAACTGGGTCAGACAGAAATTTCTTGAACTCTGAAAAGTATTCAACAGTTCTGATAGATCTTTCTACCACATTGAAGCTCAGACTGAGAACCTGCTGCTTTTCCATTTTGGACCTCTTACAAGGTAGAGCCCAGCATTTTTGCTTGGGTGTAGTGATCAGGTTTTGTTTGTATCAGGGGGCCTGTTTACAATGTTAACTCAGCTGTTGACAAATGTCAAAACTGTTTTCAAGAATTGTATTTAAGGTATATCATTTTTTTAATGTGTTTGACATCACAATTGAAAGGTATGTAGACAGCTTACATTTGCCAAATTGTGTAAATGCCTGGTGGGATCTAATGATGTAGATGGTGGAACACAGTTCATACACAATTGAGGGCTGGATCTCCTGACCTTAAATGTTTGCACAAGAAAGCGTCCTTTTGATTACTTCATAAGGCTGACTTAATGCAAGTCATACAGATTATAGAATCTTTGGTTATGGATGACATTCAACAATATGTACATTTTCATTATTTACCTCATGCTGTTAAGTACAAAAGAAGAGAATTGCTGTAGTGGTTAGGTAGAGGGGAGATCAAGGACAACAAGCTTAGTTTAATGTTTCAAATGTAGCAGGGTAAAAAGGGAAAACCAGTTGCTCCCAACACATGCCATTCAAAAACGTGTACCAAATATAAGGAATGCAACAATGGCAACAGGGGGATATTTGTACCTTAACATGTACTTTCCCAGAATTCCACCAAATGCAAAACTTTTTTTTGAGGTGGAACTTGTGTCCATTGACTAAGGGAATACTGCAGAGAAATTCAGCAAGTCATCTGCAAGAACCTGTTCCTTGAGATGTTGCTCTGGGCACAATGACTTCCATCATTGTGTGGAAAGCAGTGTTAAGGTGCCCAGTATACAAAAAAAAATGTACATTTCAAATGTTGCATGTTTGTTGTGCTCAATAAACCTGTTTTGAATGCAGCTGCCAGGACAATTTTGAAGCAACTTTGCGGGTTGGGTAATTAGAAGCTGAGTAATTGCTGGGGACAGTTCAAAAACGTTTTGACTAATTCTGAATGAATGTGGCAAAATATGTAGCATGTGTAACTAAGCACTACAAAAACTAACTCATATTAGGAACAACTATTCAAGCTACCAAAGTCACAAATCCCTCAAATGTCTTAACTTTATTTGAATGTTTATGGAAAGGACATTAACTAGAGAATAAATTCATTTTAAATGTGAACTCAAATTTCGCACACCGAAAAGTAATGGGGAAATAAGGTGGGTCCTGTTGTTGGCACAAGTCAGCCTTTTCCTCCAGACAAAGTAGTCTCTCCAAGTACACTTTGCTTGTTCAAACTGGGAAGATTTGCCATTCACGAGTTGGCATTAGGGCCCTTCTTCTTGCCAAAAGTGGGAACCACATTGACAAAGCGGCGGTTGTACTGGATACGTCGCTTGGCACGGCCAGTTTTCTTCTTTTTCTTTTCCTGTTTGTCTACCTAGAGTGAAGGGGAAATGAGAAACTAGTTGTAGTTTGAAAGGCACAAAAATCCCCAAACCTTAAATGCATGCTGCAGTACTTGCCACATCTACAAATTATCTCTACTTACCTTGGGTGTCTGTCCTCGAACTTTACCAGCACGAGCAAGAGAGCCATGGACCTTACCTTTAATTGGAAATGACAGTCATTGAGCTGCATAGTGCTACATATGATATGATTTGGCTAATTGATAAATTAAACAAATCATACACCAAACCTAGAGAGTAACACTAATGATCCCTGCACTATTGTACATGCCATTATATATCAATTATGGGTAAATGATGGTTTGGTACAGTGATCACCGTAGGTTCCTGCAGATTTTTTTTGGGCCAAAGCAACCAAATCTATTTTATTCCAAACATTTCTTTTAAGGAGCTGCAACATGTCACATGAACTCATCTGAAAGCTTCAGTGAAAATTTAAGTGAGTTTTAACATGTAGCATGTCATGCAAGTGAATAAAATTTCAAAAACTAGAGCTGTACTCACCTCCCAGCATCCTAGCCACTATTTCCAGGGTGCAGTGCTCAGACACCCCACACTGGTTCAGGCAGGCTTCATCCTCCAGTGGGGAGCCAGCAAAAAGCAGCATCTGGTCCTCAACAGCCACACCCTCTAGTGCCTGGATCTGGACCTACAGAGTAATAGCACAAAAAAGCTGATCCGTGCAAAACCGTGAACATGCACAGAGCTACAAACAGTAAAATAGTTTCATAGTTTGAGTGTGCCTCTATAGACCTCACCTTGATGTCCCTCACTGTCTCATGGCCAGTCACTTCCACAGTGTGGGTGTTCTGCGCATGCAAAAACAGCTGCATGTTGACCTGTGAAGAACAGGAGGTCCATCAGTAAAGCAACATTATTTTCTAGTGTAAAATCTAAAATTAAGAAATACTTCCCCCCCGAACACCCACTAGTCTGCCATTGGCACTTTCACACCAACTACGTTAGTCTGCCTCCCAAATGCATGTGTGATTGCTACTAAATTTAATAATTCTATATCATTGAACAGAAACAATGAGAGAACTTTCCAAATACTCGTCTGAGATTAATACACTTGTTTCACAGGTTTTGAATGGTCAAATTGCCAAATATTTTTATTAAATATTGCACATTTAAAATTCTTCCGTTCCATGCATCCATAATCCAATACTTGTCTACAGCAGAGTCACAGTGGTCAGGAGCATGTCCCAGAATGACTGGTTCTGATGCAGAGTACACCTCCAATTGGAGGTCAGCCCATCTTAGGACAGTCTCTTGCTCTCTCTCACACACACAGGCAATTAGTCACCAACCTACCTGAAACGTGTTTGGACTGCTGGAGGAAACCCACATGCACATGAGAATACAAAAACTCAAAACAAAACCTTAACGCTTCTGTTTACTAAAATGTCTGTTTGTAATAGAAGGAACATGCCACAACAGCTGACAGAAGTTAGTAAAGAGCACCTAAAGAGAACAGGAGCGCAAAACCAGTTTTTTTTTTAATGGTTATATACAACATCTATAAAAACGCTAAACCCACATATGAGGTACTGATAGCCCCGCAAGCGATGTTAAGAACAAACAAACTGCAGGTCCCAAATGCGCAAACTTTAGGAGCGAGGTAACTTTATGATAGAAGTTACATGAAATAAGCATTAAAGATGTAGGGCAGCCCAGAACTACTCTGTTACCATAGTATGCAAGCAGTTGACAACTTAGGAAAATGTTTATATTCAACGCCTAAGCAAAATTGATTTCATACACGTTACACTACATGCTCTGCCACAGCCATAAAACACGAAAAGTTTGCGAAACATGAACAGTGACCAGCAACACAGCTCGTACTTGGACAAGATAATAGCAAAAGACCAGAAACTTCGTTCGGGAGCTAATCCGGCTCACATAACGATTATTATAGATCAAATTAACTACTAAAATTAGTTAAATTTAGCTCATGAGATTTTTACAAAAGCGACCATCAATGCCTTACCTTCGAACTGTTTCGTAGGCACAAGAAAGATAAGCTTGACCCTCGGTTGCACGTTTTCGTTGTTACTGCTGGGTATCTTAGCACAGCCAGCGACGAAAAGGATTAGCACTTCCGAGCATGCGTAAACGTGTGTCTCAAGGCATGATGGGAATTATGACGTATGGTACTGTCGGGAGTAACACGTTGTCAAAGATTTCAAAGTTGAGTGGCAACTGCATGAGCACAAATATTTTATTGCAAGAGCTACTGAGGCAAATATTTAAAAGGTAATAATATTTGTTATATTTAAAAACGTATTACTTGAATACATTCTTACCCCCTTACATTTGAGAATGCTAACGAAACATACATGTAACCGCCAAAATAAAGGGAACGTTTTCGTACGTGGTATACAGATAATGATAAAAACAAGTGCTTCCGCACAGCTTTTATCGTTGAGTTAAATAAACACTTAAAAGTTCATCATGACGAGACGTTCCTAAAATAATATACTAAAAGTGCTGGGGTTTCTCTTTATGTGTACTTCCTGTGGTTAAAGAGAATTTACAATTCTCTAAGTTGTTAGTTAAAAATGCCCAAGCAGGGTTTTTTTTCCAAGTAAGTCTTAAATATTAAAAGTAAGGTTCATTTAAGTCTTAAGAGAATTGAGGTTTTTGGGTGGCTATTATTTATCCCAATAGAATTTGCATGTGTCCTTGAAACTAGAATTTATCATCTTATTAATGTCACATGGCTAGAATTTGGAGGAAAATCTGATATTATAGATATGATTGGCTTCTTTATAAAGAATGTCTTAGAAAACAATATGTTACTTCAAATATTTAGTGATTGTAGCTTATTGTGGTATCTGCTTCATACTTCTTAAGACATTGAAGTAATCTATAAGTATTTTGAGGCACTGACCTCTGGGATGTATCCAGTGCAACAGCTCATTTCAAGATTAAGACTTTTAGTGCACCTCATAGTGCATAAACAAGAACAGTAAACATATTGATTAATACAATCTGTGATGGACAGAGGTTACAAGTGTAGTCTGCAGATGTAGTCTAATAGCACTCAGAGCCTACTCTGAATTGCTGTGGAGACCTGGGGTTTCTGCTTTACATCAGATGACAATGGCTGTACAGCTGGCTGGAGTAACCAGGACACAGTCATAAATAGCTGCGCCACTGGCCAGGTTGTCTAGTTCACTCTGCCAGTTAATGTAGGCCTCCTAACAACAGCACTAGGTGAAGTCCAACCCCACAATTAGTATCACATGCACATGTAATTAGCTACATTGTTAACTATATAAACCATTATTTAGCTGGCACCTTTGCAGTGGACACTGTATAGTGTTAGGTTTGTGCACTAAGCTAATTATGATTATTCACCCATTGATACAGCAGTGTAATTTATACCAGGGTAATTCAGGATAAGTACCAAGCTCAATAGTATGTATTACAATGGGAGTAGAGATTCCATTGGAAGCCAACAGCTCTAATGGCTGCACTACTAGCTGTAATGCTCTTGTTGAAGGTAGACCAAAGATACAGATGCTTCTACCTTCAGAATCATGGATATAATTAAAAAAATAATAATTTTTTTCTCATGCTGAGACCACATATAGTATCATTTCACAGTTTCAGGAAAAAATGTGAAAGAAATTCCTACAATAACACAGGTTAGTGTCATGCTATTCCACCTGGATTAATATGGGCAGAGGCATGGGTTAATGGATTGCTTTCTCCCACTCACAGGCCTCTGATTTCAGCCTTCTTTGTCCTGGAACTGCATTGATCACATTGATTCAGAAGCTACAATGAATGGAAGAAAAAATAATGAGAGGCATTCAACCACTATCATAATATGGATGCCATTACATAAACAGTTGGGTTTTCAATACTAAAGTGAAACAGGAGTGTTCTAGTTTAACACAAGGCTGGTAGGTCCTGCCTTTTGTCAAGTCTAGAGAAGACTTCAGGGATAGTGGTTTGAGATAAAAATATGATATGGTGAGGTCTCATTATTACACTGCTCATATATTAAAATAGTTGAACATCAGACAAATTTATCAACGGAGTCAACAGGCAGTTATCTGGCTAACACATTTTAAAAGAAAGTGGAAACGATGATGAAAAAGGTCAGTTTGCCATTTGATTCGAGGCTTTCAGGCTAAAATGACATTGAAGACAACAAAGTGCCCACCTGAACATATAATTAGATGAGTCATTTAATAATTCTGTAAATTGCCAGTTAAAAGTACCCAAGCATTTTTTCAGTGTTTCAAATATTAAAAGTAAGATTATTTAGGTCATGAGAGAATTTAGATTTTTGACTTCCTAAATTTATCCTGATAGCATTTGTATATTTCGGTCAACCTAGAATTTATGTAAATATCATAAGAAGTCATTCCAAGCAATTTAACTTGTTGCAGTATAGACTTTTGTAAATGAATTGGCTCTGCAGACTGATTGGGTCAATGTATGTTTAAATGTTTAGTGGGAGGATTATTGCCTCTTTTTACTTTGTGAGCCATGTGTGGATCAGTGAGCCAGAAGTATTGGTATTTTACTTTATGCTGAAACTTTGACTTCTTTCTGTTGTAAAAGTTTGTGCTGTTCCTTATCATAAGGTTCTAGGTTTACCACCTGGTCATGTTCCAGGGGTCTAAACTGTTCTCATCATGTGTAATAGTTCAGAGGTTCAGAGCACAATTGCTAGTGGCATCTTTTTAGGTTTTAGAGGCAGGCCAAAGATATTAACAATAGTGCTTAAAAGAGTTATATACAGATATGAGAGGGACACATTTCCCTTGTTTGAATACTGGGGGGTCTCTATCTCATTAAACCAGTAACCTTTGTTAATATTGCCAATGTTGTCCTCTAATAGTTGATAAGTTTTGCCACAGATATTTGCTATGAACCACGTGTCTTTATGCATAAATGGAAGGAATGTAGATATACACTCACTGGCCACTTCATTAGGAACACAATTCTAATACCAGGTAGAACCCCTGCCCCCCCTTTGGACTCAGAACAGCCAAAATTCTTCATGGCAATGATTCAACAAGGTGCTGGAATCATTCGTTAAAGATTCTTGTCTATGTTGAGATGATTACATCACGTAATTGCTGCACATTTGTCAGGTGCACATTTGTGCTGCCAGTATGCCATTCTGTCACATCCCAAATGTGCTGTATTGGTTTCAGATCTGCTCACTGGGGAAGCCATTGAAGTACAGTGACCTCATTGTCATGTTCATGGAACCAGATTGAGATGACTTGTGCTTTGTGACATGACGAATTATCGTGCTGGAAGTAGCCATTAGAAGATGGGCAAATTGTGGGCAATTTGTAGCTGTTGCATACGATCCTCAATTGGTATCAGGGGGCTCAATGTATGCCAAAAAAACATCCTTCACGCCATTATACCACCGGCACCGGCCTGAACTGTTGACACAAGATAGGCTGGGTTCATGACTTCATGCTGTTTATGCCAAATTCTGACCCTACCATCTGCATGTCTCTGCAGAAATTGAGATTTATCAGACCAGGCAGCCTTTTTCTAATCTTCAACTGTCCAGTTTTGGTGAGCCAGTGCCCACTGTAGCCTTAGCTTCCTGTTTTTGGTTGACAGGAGTGGAACCCAATATGGTATTCTGCTGTTGTAGCCCATCCAACTCAAGATTTGACAAGTTGTGCATTTAAAGATGCTTTCCTGCCCACCATTGAGGTAAAGAGTGGTTATCTGTGTCACTGTAGCCTTCCTGTCAGCTCAAACCAGTTTCACTATGCTGATCTGACATCTCTCGTCAACAAGGCATTTCTCTCCACAGAAATCCCAGTCACTAGATGTTTTTTTGTTTTCTGCACTATTGCGTATAGTTTCTGGAAACTGTTGTGAGTGAAAATCCCAGTGAATTACTCAAACCACCCTGTCTGGCACAAACAACTATGCCATAGTCATAATTGCTTAGATCACATTTTTCCCCATCCTGAATTTTTATGTGAACATTCACTGAAGCTCATGACCTGTGTCTGCATGATTTTATGCGTTGTACCACTGCCACATGATTAGCTGATCAGATAATTGCGTGAATGAGCAAATGTTCCTAATAAAGTGTCCAGTGAGTATATTTTTGGGGGTAGATTATTTAGCTAAATCATCTCAGCAACTGTAGAGAAATATGCAGTTCTGAAAATGGAACAAAAAAGTAAAAGAAATATAACATTTTTATCTATAAGCACAGAAATATATATTTTACTTTCTTTTTTTAATGGAGCAATTCAAGGTAAATTCCCAGCTCAAGAGTATTACAGGAACAGTGGTATTTGAATGAGGAACTTTTTGATTGTAAAGCATTGGCCCTAACCATTATAGTGCTCACTGGTATCTCTAATGCTAAGTATATACATCAAACAATACAAAAAAGGTAGAATATCCAACCTAAAGATAAAAAAAAACATTACATTGACCTTTCAGTTCAGCCTACTGTTCATATGAGTGCTCTGTTCCATTTCAGCAGTGTGAATGGGTTTTAAAATTTTACAAGACAGCTGACGTTTCCATTAAAGAGTACCCCTGAAAACCTTCACTGACCTTAGCTTTTACTAAAACATGCAGTGTCATCTTTAAGCCCAGGGACACCCATGATACCATTAAAGGTCCCTACCATGTTTAACATATGGGTGAAGGCATTATTTTGCTATATTCAGAGCACAAACCTGTCAGGATGCAGGAAAAGAGAATAAAAGAGTATCATATGAATATGTTACTTTGTCCATGACTCAGAAGTGCACATTTTATGTATATCTTTACAAGTTATACTTATTGTACCTTTTGCACTTTAGTCTGTGTCTGTGAAGATGGATATTTTTCTTGAGGCTCAGATAGAAGCGTTAATTCAGTTTTCAGGCAAAATTTCAAAACGATCGGTTTCTGGTTTTTACCAGTGACCCCCCCCCCCCCACACACACACTCACACTCACACACACAAAGCATTAACTTCTGCTGTTCTTCTTTTCTTGGTGTAGTTCTTCCTCATTTTTCATATGGTGTCATGATTTTACATACTGTTCCTCTTGTCAGCTTAATAGACTAGCATTGTTTTGTGACCCTGATGTTAATGAGGACCATTTCATCTTTTTCAGTCTCTATTAACCATTTCATGTTTTAAAACACATATACAGCAAAAATTCACTTTTATTCATTTATTTCTTGCTCTTAATATGTCTTATACTTATTGATCAGTAATTTTTTTGTTGTGTTATTTGCTTTGACCATGGCTCTGCCTTCAGGGTACAGTACTAGTTTTTAGCTGATGCCTTTGTCAGAAACAACTGACATGCTAGATAGAGTACATTAAATTTCCTGCAGTTATTCACTCATCTGTACAGCAGAGCAATGTAACATAACCCCTGCCCTCGTTCTCTCTCTCTCATACACACATAAATGAAAGCTTAGGTTTCCCCAGTTCAGCTAACACCTTTTTTTAGCTCAATAATTTATTGTAATAATTATGTTTTTTTCTTAATTTTTTTAGTTGCAAAATCACATTAAAGATGTAAAAATATCTGATATGATTATCTTGATTTCAGGCTTATGCGTTAAAAAAACCCTACATTTTCAATAAGGGTGTGTAGGCTTTTATAGCCACTGAATGTAATAAATGCATCCATTCTAAGGGTAATACAGTATGGTGGTTATATAATGTGTTCTTACAGGGCAGTGCTGGGAAACTTACCTAGTTATATTACTGTGTTTAGCTGCTTAAAGTAATTTACTTATTTGTACACTTGGATAATAATTGTTATAGTTATTCACAGCAAGTACCTTGTTCAAGGCTAATACAGCAGGAGAAGGGATTCAAACCTCCAACCTTTGAGTACAAGGCAGCTCCTCTAACCACTATGCCACCTACTGCCTTTGTAGTGTTCTGATTTGTCAACTATGAGGTTTCTGATCCAAATCTCTATATTATCAGGAATGATGCACATTTATTTAGAAACGAATGAGTTTTTATACAATTATTTATAAAAAAAAACTTATACTGTGTGTTCATAAATGATTAGAGAGATGGGGAAAGGTATTCTTGTTGATATAATTGCTTTGGCAATAGATGTGTATTAAATGTGTCAGTACCAATGAGGCACATTAAACTGAAATTGAACTGAGTGAGACCACGGAGATAGTGCAGTAACGGTTCCTCAGGCCGACATCTTGATTTAACTTGATGTATAATTAACCACACAAAGTTTGTGAAAGAGCCCAAATGGCTTCCGCTTTCAAGCCGCACGTTGTAGATTTTTATAACGCGTTACAACTGTTATTGCAACTGTATTATGTAGACTAGTGAGTCAGTTTGCCCTGGAATCTTACGAAGGGAGACTGAATTGTCATTTTCTATGCATTAGAACGATGAGCACGTTGTTACATGTTCTTCTTGAGTCTGGCGACACAGATGGGTGACGTTCGCGTGCGCACGATGACAGGGCCACTGCTTTAAGGGAAGTAGCGCGTGATCTGGGTCCGCACCTCTTCCGGTGTCGGGGAGCAACCGTGAGAGCGACTGAAAGACAGGCGCGCGCGTGAGGGTGAGAGAGCGACAGAGCGAAGGGGAGGACCGGCCGGGGAACGTGGGGTTGCCGCAGTTGCAGGTAACAAAAAATGAACATGTACTGGTTTTAAAGGGAGAATGTGTGTAAAAGCAATCAGGTTCACTGTAATATGATGGCGGGGAGTGAGTCTTTGAAAGTTCTCCTTTCTGAAGCGCTCTTGTGTCACGCAGGGAGAGAAGAGGGACCTTTCGGCTGAATCGGTGACATTCGGAGTCGCTGCGGCCCACGCGGCTCCCACCCGGTACACTTGGAATAATCGCTGTTGAGGTTTTACGGCGGAACCGCTGAGATTCGGAAAGTGCAGCCACCGTGTGCGGCTCAGGATAAAGGTGAAAGGAGCAGCAGGAACCGCATCGCCGCAGGGCCTCTGGTGTAAGCACTGCTGTCCACAGTCCGTACCATCTGATTGCATTTTTTCCTGAAATTAGTTTTGAATATTGGCACAGACGAAAGAGGAAGTTCCTTAAAGCCACTGTTTGGACTGCATTGGGGCGGAGAGCTGGCGAGATCTATAGAAAGGACGAGTAGACGGCAGTGAGCGCGCTCTTAAGGTGTGGCGGGCGCGTGCAGTTCCGCTCCCACACCGGTCACGCTGGACTCTGTTTAACGTGCTTTTTGCGCTAAACTGCCATGGATCTGACTGAAAATAAAGTGCAAATATAGAGGGATCTTGTGGGGAAACTCGCCGTTACGGAGAACCCGGTGCCGGCTGTCGCAGGATTGCGCCTCATCGCGGATTTACCCGTGAATTCATGTTCAGTAAACCATCGTTAAGACCTATATACGTGTACAACACAATCCGCTAGCTGTCGTGTTTCACATTTTTCTGAATCGTGTGTTCTTAACTTAGTGACTTTTTGTGTGTGTGCTGCTGTCAAAAGAGGAGCGTGTGGAGGAGGACACCTGCGAAGACCTGCAGCAACCGTTTCCTGGAAGCAGGCACACATTTATGCACGGGTGGCAACATGGGGAAGATGCTTTCCAAGATCTTCGGCAATAAAGAGATGAGGATATTGATGCTGGGACTGGATGCTGCTGGGAAGACCACCATCCTGTACAAATTGAAACTGGGGCAATCTGTGACCACGATTCCCACTGTGGGCTTCAACGTGGAGACAGTCACTTACAAGAATGTCAAGTTCAATGTGTGGGATGTTGGAGGCCAGGACAAGATCCGTCCCCTATGGAGGCACTACTACACAGGCACGCAGGGCCTGATCTTCGTGGTGGACTGCGCCGACAGGGACCGCATAGATGAGGCCAGACAGGAGCTCCACCGCATCATCAACGACCGTGAGATGCGGGACGCTATCATCCTGATCTTCGCCAACAAGCAAGACCTGCCTGACGCAATGAAGCCGCACGAGATCCAGGAGAAGCTGGGCCTAACCCGCATCAGGGACCGCAACTGGTACGTGCAGCCCTCCTGTGCGACCACGGGTGATGGACTGTACGAGGGGCTCACCTGGCTCACCTCCAACTACAAATCATAACATTCCTCACAATTTACAATATTGACAAAACAGAGAGGTGGCAAGTCAATTCAAAGGCAGTTACACATAACATGGCTTCACAAAGAATAAATAATAATAAAAAGGTTCGATTATCTATTTTTTTCATTATGGCCTGTCATATTTTTTTAAAACAAAAGACAATTCTCTTGCCTGTTTTGTAGTTTTCCTTGCTCTGGCTTTTTAATTTTCTTCTTTGCTCTGCATTTTACCCAGTTACTGTGACTTTATGTTCTATAAATACTCTTTTCCAAATGCAATAGAGTTGGCTGCAGATTTGTCATTTTGTGTGGAGGACATGGGGATTTGGTCAGAGGAGGCTGATGGCCTGTTGTTCTGTGTTCGGGTTGTTTCGTGTCTCCAATTTATACAGTGTCACATTTCTCTTTTACTCACAGACAACATTCAGTTAGGGAACACAACAATATTGAGAAAACTGGCTAAATGATATTTCATATCAGGCTTCTGTTTATTATAGTAGTAGAAACAAAGGTAAAGACTTTGAATACTGTCTTCTATAATTAAAACTGATTATTTACAGTACTGTGGTACAGTGTTATATATTGTACCAGGTAATGCAAAAATTTAAGAAAATTTACAATTTTAAACTTAATGCTTCCATTATACATTTTCCAGCAATTTTAGTTTGAGATATTTTTTATGAAGGATGTGGTGTACTCAAAAATGTTATACCTATTTAGCACACCTGTTTCTTTGCCAGGGTAGTGCTCCATTTCACTGCCTCAACTAAGTATACAATGTAGTATAATTTTGTATGACATTAATATGAAAATAAAATATTTTATATAACAGTGAAATGCATCTGGAAACCTTGAGATTGCAGTTTTGTTACCACTCATAGACATTGTCTCTGTTTGTTCTCATTTGTTTACAGCAGATCTCTTTGCTGGAATGTGGAATTGCCAAATGTCATCAAATAGCTGCTTTAATTTATGTAATTTACTTCTGCAAATGTGTTTTTGCCAAGTAATACAGACAACTTAAGTATTCGTCAGTTGTACAGCCGGATGTTTCCTGAAAAAATTACAGTGAAATAAGGCAGACAATAGAAGAATCCTAGATTAAGTTTTTCCACTTTTAAGCATTGTACAGATCCTGTTTGTCAAGGTCATTCATACTACTACCTCTTATATATCTAATTCACATCCTGCAGCATTCATTCTTGGCCTTTGTTGCAATCTTCTAGCTTTTGCACAAAGCGCATAGTAGTGACATGCCTGCATTTACACTTTCAAAAATGTATTATAAGTAAAACTAATTTTAAATGTAAATTCTTAAGTTTGCTTTAAAAGAAAAAATGGCTGCCTTACCAGTAGGTGGCAAGGCAACTTGTTACATCAGTTTTTTTTTTTTGTGACACTGAAACCCACAATCAGATTACAATAGTCTGGGTGTATGGGCTAGCTGATAGTGTGAAGTTTTACCAGATATTCCTGGGATAAAGTGTAACTTTTTTTAAACTAAAATCGGACCTGAGCACCTACCAAGACTCTACAATTGTGAGATAAATTCAAACGTATTCTGATATTGAGGCTTCGGCAGTTGTAGGTGGGGCAAACTACTGACTGCTTGCTTGCTTTATATAAAAAAGCCATGGGCGTAGGCATCGCTGCTATTACATGTTCGTATGAGGTTTGATACTCGAATAGTCCACACCCTTGCATAGTAAGACTGAATAAATTGAGTCACCAAGTAGACACTTTGCCATGTTTCAGGCTTTATAGGCAGATAGTTTAAAGTGTATTGCTAATGTGTGAACCTGTATTAAGTTATACAAAAATGTTACCAGATTATTCCCCTGCAGTGTACTAACCATGCCTTGGAGCAGCACATCCTTTTAACTTTCTTAAAGCCCTGTTTAATTCCCTCTCTGAAGAGGATTACACCAATTCTGGTTGACACTTTGACCTAAAATCAGGAAGTTAGCAGAGCTTCAACTCAAGAGTTGTCCAGCTGATGTGACTACATACCTAAACGTGGCAGAGTCTGGGTCTGTGCTAAATTTCCTGTGACACTTCATTGATTTTATTTAAGTACTTTGCTTGAGGGTATTTCAGTAGGTGGTAGAATTCAAGCTTGTGGTCTTGCACACCAAGATACCAGCTCAATTCACTACACTGCCTGATGTCATTCCATACAAACCATTGTTATTACGAAACTGGTAAATTGCAACAGGTTTTTAAAGCTATTCATTGAGAACAGAAGAGTGTCTCTTTGACCTGGTAAGTTGATGTTGTCCATCTGGTTTAAACCTGACTGGTGTCAGTAACACTAACTAATGTGGGCTTTCCTGCCATACTACTTGCTGGAAATGAGTCAACCTTTTTTCACTAAAAATATACACAGTAGGCTTTCATAGCTCATTGTAAAATGCTCATTTATATTTTTATTCCAAAAACACATGCTCAGACTGTGACCAACAATAAGTTTCTTTATTTGTTTCTCAAGTAGTGTATATCAATTATATACAGTGAGCAATTACAAATGCTGTTAAGAACGAAGTATAATGTATGGACTTGTGTGTTACAACCGCATTTGGATGTTCAGCATTCAAAATAGATTCTTTTCATATCATATGTCATGTAAGTGACAAGTGGTGATTTCTGCAAAGATTTGTATCCATTCATCCATCATTTTTAACTGCTTATCTTGGTAGGGATCACAGTGATCCAAAGCCTATCCTGCAAACATTGAGCACCTGCCTAGAAACCACACTGCAGATGGAATTTCAGTCCACTGCAGAGTTACCACACACATGTTCAAAGGTCTATGTTCCATACTGAATTAAAAAGGTATTTTAAATCCTTAAGCTGTCACTGTCATAGGCTGACGTGGCACACCCATTTTTTGATAACACACAGCTAACACACCAACTGCCACATTAAAGTATTTGAAGGCTCTTTTTGCAGGTAAATAACACCAAAAAGTGAATGATCTTGGATGTATTGCAAGTACAAACATGTCCTGGTCTCAAAGTCTACCATCATCTGAAGTCTTTTTCAAAAAGAAACTTACTTATACTGCTGTTTATATATTAGACTATTCAAGATTAGACTCTGTGAGTGTGTATAATGGCACAGCCATTCAGAATCAGGGTTACATTTTCGGTCATGAGTGGGATTTTATTAGAAATGAAGCCTTAGTACATTTTTCAGTATATCAGGGAAAGGTGCAACTGCTGCCATCACCCTGCCCCTCAAGTAGAAAACCTTTTTCTTTATCAGTATTATCTTTCTGTGAAACATCCTTGATTCTTGCTACAGGATGACTTTTTTTAACTCAACAGCAGGCTTTATTTACTAGAATATATGACAGAAATCTAGTCTGTGAAAAGGTGCAATAAATGTGAGATTCAGACTTTAGAACTGATGTTTCTGATTATTGTCTTTCAGTCAAAACTTTCTTACTGTGAGCTAGGGAATAAATGAGAAATTGGGAGCCATAGCAACCAAATGTTTGTAAACACTAACTAAATCCATATGTTAGGGAGGCTGCAGATACTGATGTGTTCTCTCCACCCAATGTGACACATTTTTTGTTTCTTCTTTTCTATGAATGACCATCCTGTAACCCCTCTTTTTCCAAATTTGATAGATCTCTCACTGTGATGACCTCTACTAGTGGATTTGTGTGCACAGTAACATTTTGACATTTTATGTGCAAAAACTGTCCATGTCACAGACTGTTACTATTAACAAATTATGTTTCCTGTAGGCAAAATTTACTATAGCTTGAAGACCTGTGAAAAAGGTAGGTCAAAACTAAAGAACAAGTGAAATAGAAATGGGGAAGTGTTCTGTTCTGTAAGAATTACACGTATCAAATCAATGGAGTCACAATCAGGGTGTGCAAAAAAAAAGCAGAAGATCATAGTAAAGATTTTTCTTAGATTGCCCATGCAAGTCTTCCTTGCAACTGTCAGGGCTGAAAGTCCTTCTTACTAGATTGAATATGTTGTTCTAGGAGGGTTCTACTTCCATCAAACGAGAATGAACATTCCCTGGTCTTTGTCAATAACATCTCAACCAATATGTATTCTTGAACATCAGTAGTTGCATTTTCACATATGAAAGCATAGGTTTCTGGATTTACATATTAGTTGTCATGTATAAAAATATATAATTGTGCATATTTGTCATTACATTTTAAAAACTTTGATGAAAAGCATGCATGACTGTATTCCGTCCTTCAGGATTTGTATCTGCAGCAGTCAGGTTGTGGGGAGAACCTTTGGCTGTTGTTGGTAGCAGCAGACACATCCCTTGGTAACTTGCTTAGACCTTGCAGGGTTGATCTCTGACAATGGAATAGCTTAAGGCCACCATTGGGGTCCCATTTAAGCCACTGACAGCCTGTGAAGATACCTAAGAAATCATGACGCATTTTAAATACCTTCCTTTTGTACAGACTTTCATTATATCTAGTGATAGTATGCTCTGTTTCAGTCTGGTATTCACAGACTTCATGCCAGAGACAAAGGAGTCAACATCCCTTTGCTAGGCTATATTACTATAGGGTGGAGGACATCCCTCATATAACAGGGTCCCATACAGTGAAATACTGCTGCGATAGCTTATGGAAATATATACTCTTTTCATACAACAGAGTTATTGTTCAGTATAGTAGCATTTTTTCTGTCATTTTGCAGCATCCCTCTTATTAACTGACTACTATGTCTTCCTCTCTGCAACACATGCAGACAAAATGCTTCTTTCATACAAAAAGCAATTACAATATATACTCCTTATCACACAGAAATTTCAACCAGTCTCTCAATTTAAATATAGATCATATTAAAAAAGTTTACATTTTTATGTAAACTGAGGCTGCATTTGCCTGCCAATCAAGACATCGGTCTGTGTTGCGATTATTTTACTCTGGTCTAATGTGCTCAGGCATGCTGAGTTCAGGAAGTGACAGCCATGAGGTAGTACAGAGTAGACTTACAGGGGTTTATTAAGACATTAAACAAACAATCCAGCAGAACCAGCATGACTGAAAATAAAAAGATACACCATCACAAACTGTAATCAACTCTACACATCAGCTCCTCACAAAATCTCATGTAGTTTTGCAGTCCCTTCTCTCCAATGTCAGTTCACATAAATACTATGGCTGCCTGACCCGTGCCTCCTAATCAGGTGTGACCAATGATGCAGGAAGCAGATGTGGTCCACATTCCTGTATCGCACAGTTTGTTTTATGGAATATACTGTACAATTTCTGTCATTAGATTTTTTTTTATTTACTACTCAGTCTTATTATCAGGTGCTCCACTGGCTCACATTGTATTATACTACCAAGTGTGTGCTGTGATACTTGTGTACAATAAAAAGAACTGACCTCCACAAATTATATCAAAGTTCTGCTGATGAGGTTAAAATTAGCTGGCCATTTTTTAAGCTGACTGCTACAGGTGTAGATGATTGTGTGGGTTTATATCTGCTCACTGCAACACTGCCTTAATGCAATAACTCCACAATGACTGTATGTGATCCCATGTTATGGATGTTATGCTATGCTATGTTAGCAGTTCTCCTGACATATTAGTTACACAAGTTATTTCCTTATTATAATGGTAGTGCTTAAATAAGATGATCAACTTGCTGTTCACACCACATGCCTCACAGCTGGCAAATTATATAGTATGAGGAAGTATAAACACATAAAACCGTCTTTGTGTCTTCATGTTCCACAACATTGTCAGGAGAGATGTCAGATGACAGACAAGCCAGGCAATGAACCCTGAGATAAGAAACAGTCTGTTTCAGTGCCATTGGGAGTGCTGCATGGCTCACAAGGCTCAGGAGGACTGACAGACTGCAAGGTTTATTTTTGCAAATTTGTGGTGAAAGGTAAAAGCCAGGAAGTTACCAGATGTGTGTATTTACAGCCATATGTTAAAACAGAGTTACAGATATGCGTTCACTGGCCTGTGTGTGGCTTTCTTTCATGCATCGTCCTGCTTCTAGCTTGTTTTAAGAAATAGAACATCGCTGCAAAGTGTTAATGCGCCAGCTAGTGCTGTGGTTTTGGAAAGGAAATGGGTAACGAAGCTGTTTTCAGTAGGTTGGGCTTTGACTTCTATAAGGCAAAACTGCTGTCTCTTTGATGCCATGAACCAGATGCAATCTGATAAAAAGTCGACACATCTAAGAGTGAATGATTTCAAGACTTGGTGAGTTGTATCTAAAATAATTCTTTCTGTTTTATTTCTTAGGTACTCTGAAAAAAGGTCTTCCACTTTGAAGTCATTTTTAGAACGGAACACTCCAAATATTTGCAAGTGCTAATTGTAAAGAGTTAAGAATATGTATTAATTTTTCTGTACTTGTGGAAAATCGAAAGTCTCTGTTCTGTAACAATGTAAAAATGAATTGTATTTTTAGAAATGAATTGTGCTGTGACTTCATGGAGCTGAGCTCTTACTGGATGAAAATATCCAAGATTTCTAGATAAATACCTAAGGAAAAATGTCACAATACAATGAAGATTCTGCTAAACTAATTAGTTATAAATACACACAATGCATTATGATATTTTTCCTCGCATCAGGTTGACCTGTAAAAATAAATATTCTTTTCACCAGAGGCATTGTCTACAACTGGCACTCATTCTCAATCATCTGCATCTTAAACTGAATGAATTTCTTACACATACACTGATTTTCTTTGCGTTTTTGTAATTTTAACAACATTTTAATTGATTTCCTGAGAAATGACTGCCTAATTCCTATGCAGAGGTTGCACTGGTGTCCGCTACTGCACACTGCACACCTGCTGCATGTCCTTTCACTTAAATGTGGACCTATTTTTCATCTATATACAGTATTTGGTTGCCATCATATCCAACAGATGTCCAAACAGAGCCCAAGGTTTTTTTTGCATTTAGAGTGAGGGAGTACTGGAACATGTAGCAGGATAAGTGGAGGATGCTGTTGTTGTACTGCTAGTCTAGTAATCTGATGAATATGTAGGTTTTAGTAATGCATGGTGGATGATCTTTTTTACTTTTTTACTTTATTCATGCTGTCATGATCTTTTTTACTTTTTTTACTTTTTTACTTTATTCATGCTGTCTCATTAATTGGTTTGATGCAATACCATATCATAATATAATCACATTAGTCATTCTCTGTATCAAGAGAATGCAAGAGTTGTCTCTATACTGTCATCCGACATCCCCTATCGCTATGCTCTCTAGACTGACACGTGAACTCGCATATCTCAATCTTTCGTGCAGTGACGTTGGAACATTCCCATCTCTGCACTTTCAAAATTATGGAGTCCACCTATTTCAGTACATTTTCCAAACTGACAACTCTTTTCCTCTGTGTTATTACAGACAGGAAAATTCACACCTGTCACATTAATACATTTATAATACAACAATATTTTGATACATTTAATCTAAAATCTCATTTACAAAGTTATTCTTGACTCACCATTTTTTAGAAAGACTTTTTTTGGCAACAAGTACAGCCCTGATTTTTTTGGGTGTTTCACCTTTGCACATTTACATTCACTTGGATGTTATGAAAGTCTGACAATATAAACATTCTGTTCAATAATTTTGATGCCATACCACAGAGGTTTTCAATAGTTTCAAAGCTTGGGTTTTAGCTGCAGCATTCCAGAATACCTCCCTTATATTTAACACTGATGTCATTTTTTTGCTACAGTGTGGATTCTGTGTACCTGTACTGTTAAACTGTGACTTGGATTTGCCTGCATTTGAATCTGTCCATTTTTTTTTTCATGTAATGAGCTCTCCTGAACCTCTTACTGAAAACGGTAGCCTTCAGGTTGGCAGAGGGGGCCACGCAAGTAGGATAGAAGTACAAAGGAGGGTTTCACAACAAAAATATATCTTATTTATAAAATAAAACAACAAATCTAGGGAAAAAGTACCTTTTAAGAAGAATCCAAAACAGACAACTACAGAAAATAAAACAAACGGCCACTAATACTCAACCCTTGCTAAATCTAAAAAAACCCTCAGACCCCCTGACAACTCCTCAAAAAAGTCTCTCCTGAGACCAACTGCTTAAAATCCCTTACTAACCACCTTTCTACTGCGAGCAGTTTTTTACCATTACTCTAATAAGGTATTAGTGGGAATTAGGGACCTATTCATTAAGGCAAATCTGCCCCCTGTCATGGCTTCACCACCGACCAGCTCACATAATCCTATAGCATGGCACAGCCCCCATTATTGTTGATGACACGGGTTGATATTGCCTTACTAATAGGCTTTATGTGTTTATGTTAAATATAGTAATTTAAGAACTCACATTTAAGACTTATTAAAGTTTTTTAAAAAAACTTCATGCAGGTGATAGAGTTGTACATTTTACTCTAATTCTTTTCCTCCCTCTTTCCTTGTTGTTGTATGATGTGCTTTGGAGCAGCCATATACTTATAATCAAGGGAAATCAGATTGCAGGTAGGTGATGGACAATTACAATTGTACTGAAACTGGCAGCATAGTAAACTGGGAACACCCTAGAGGAAAGAAAATGGTTTTCTGCTCTTCATTTAAGGCTCAACACCTATACTATGTTATTTACATTAGAATTTTTTAGAGTGAAATTAAATCCTGCACCATAAAATAATTTGTACATTATAACTGCAGACCTAAAATGGACTAGAATCACCCACCCATCTAGGGCATACACTATTTGGCTTTGCACCCTGTTTCCTTGGCTGCTGCAAACCTGACTTGGACAAGTGGTTATGTCAAGCTAGTGAGTGTGAGCATAAATGTAGCTATTTGTTTTCTACAAGATGAGATCTTCTACAACTAGGGGAATTTCTAGATCTATCACTACTCACCTGAAATTGTCCTATCTAATTAAATATGTTAGGAATAATTGACTCAGATTAAACAAGGCCTTCAATGGTTATAATCTTAAAGATGTGTGATGTTGAACACCAATGTGCACACCTGTAAAATTTTACATCCCCAATAAACTTGAAAGTATGTTGCTGGGTAAAGTTAAGGGATGTGTTCTGAAATTAGCACTAAGGATCTTGCTGCTGTGTCATGAAATATTAGACTTGGCTTAACCTGCCTGCCTTGGCTTGTTCATGAAAAGCTGGATAAAGTGGTAACGAAGTCAACCACAGGATTAAATTCCATTATTAGCCATCAGGCAGATAAAGCAGACCAAAATTTCAAGCTCAGCCCATGAACTCCTATTCTGATTTCCATTTCATTAACATGGTTTGATTTGTTCAGCACTATTTACGCTTATTGTTATGAAGAATCCCTCTTTTATCAGGACGTGGTAACAACACTGCAGCATTAAATTTCCACGTAACTGCAGCACATTTGACGTGACCTGATCCGGCTACCGTAATTGCCCCCCGCCCGCCGTAGGAACTGTCGTAAAATATCGTCCCTACTGCACTTACAAGTCATTACGACATCGTTTTCCGGCAGCCGGAGTAGGAACCGACGGGTAACATCGAGAGACGGAGCGGGAAGGTAAAGAAAACGATAGTTTTTGAAACACAATTCTCGGTTTTACTACCATTTTCTCCAAAGACTCGTCGCTGCAAAGGTTACCGTTTGTTTTTTCTCAATTTACCTGAATGAAGTGGAATGGCCGAAGTGCCGCCTGGGCCTAATAGCACATTACCTGCACCCGCGGCCGAAATTCTTACTTTTGCCGGGAGTGGGTACAACGGTTGCGGTGAAGTTGAGGAGCGAAGCTGCGGATGTGTGAATAAGGTGTCTATGGGCGCAAGACAACCACAAACATATGACGTGAAAGGAGCAACCAAAACGAATCGGAATCACCTGTTCTCCCACTCCACAGACCTCCACTTCCACACGCAGCCGCCGCACCAAGTGAACGGCTTGATGAGCCCCGCGGAGAGCCACGACTGTGTCCATTTCCCAGCGCACAGACCGCCTCTCGAGTACGGTGACACCCCAGACCTCAACAATCTGAGCTTTAGAAACGATGAGAGTGAAGAGCACCGGTCTTGTCCGAAGTCAAAACCTGTAGAACATTCAAAAAATATAAACAATGTGCTGAGTACCGATTCTAGGACAGATGGCATCACTGACCGGCTCGCTGCTGGAGCTGCGGTGCTCAGGATTGTGGACGGGAAGGCGGCGGAGGACGCCGCAGTACCGCGAGGCCAGATGGAGCCGGACCCACTAGGCGAACGGGTAATGCAGATGGAGAGACTCCATTTGAGCGGTGCGTCCGAACAAGAGGAGCAGGGCGGCGAGCTCATCGAGTATGTCCGATACGAGTCGGAGCTGCAGATGCCTGATATCATGAGGTTGATCACGAAGGATTTGTCGGAGCCCTATTCTATTTATACCTACAGATACTTCATACACAACTGGCCTCAGCTCTGCTTTCTGGTATGTACACATCTGCAAATAGATTGTCATTAGTTCAGTAATACACGACTCATCGCGGTTCACAACTGATTCTGCACAACCAGTTCTTAATATTAGTTACACGTTTTCTTTTTTGTAGCTGACCCTTTTTTCTCCAAAGCGACTTACAGTATTAAGCTACTTGAATTCATTTACCCATTTATACTACAGGCTTATTTTATCATAGGAATTTAGGGTAACAATTATGGTTGAGGCTGCAGGTGAATGTGGGATTCAAACCTGTTTCCTCTCAGTGTGAGGTGGCAGTCCTAACGGTACAAAATGTATTAATCTTTTTTTTAGCTGATATAATATATTTAATTTTTTGTAGAGTTTATATCTGGGTGTGTTGTGTTGTAGATCAAGTCATAAGAAAATGGTTGTTGAGAGCCTTGCTCTAAAATAATATTCTGCTGTACAGTGTCCTGCTGTATGACAGTGGCACCCTGTTGAAAATCATTCTAAATATATTGGTTGTTACTGGTGCTGATACTGGTAGTCCATGCTGCTGCAAGGCATGCTGCTATATGTGGTTTTGTTGAAATTTCTCTTTCTGTTGCCATGCCTCACTGTAAAACACATTTACCCCACAGGCATGTGTAGTACTGGAGAGGGATAAATTTGAAGTTACTGGTGGGTTTAGATGATATCACTGTCTTGGTACTTTAAGCTTCACATCATACTTGCTTTAATGAAGGGGAAAAAAAACAGTACTCTGGCAGAATTTTTATGGAATCACAAAAATTTGAAAAACATTCATTGTACTCTGGGAGCACGAGATGACATTGGCCAGGTAAGGCAAAAGTTTCCTGTAGTGCACTTTCAAAGCTAGTTTGTCAGGTTCACCTTTGCTTTCTCACAGCAGCTGAAGCAATTCCAGCAATTTATGATCCTTAAATGATAACTTAACAAAGAATGCGAGTCTGACAGCAGTGGTAAGACGGGGTACTCTTTCTCTGTATTTATGGTCACGTATGTGCATGTGGTCTATCTGCTGTGCATGAGATGAGCTAATTATTAACTGTGCAACCTGGTTTTTATTTTTAAAACTTTTCCGTTTCTAAACTGCATTGTACATTAATGGGAATGTACCTTTGGTTTTTATTGTAAAGTAACTTTTTCAATAGAAAGAGAATTATTTAGACCCAACAGGTTTTTAAAACTGGCCAGTATTAATTTGCAACAAACTCTATAGTTGTTGCTAGTGAAAATATACTGGAAACATACAGTCATAGGGTATTCTGAAATTATTGTAAAATTGTTTTTGTTAAAATAGCTGAACATGGTCATCTCCACAATGTTTGGTTTAGTATGTTGGCTTGTTCTTCCTCAGCATTTGGAACCCCAGGAGTGTAATGGAGGATAGCACACAGGGGAGGATATTAAAAAGTGTTTGACTTTAAATGAGCAATGTAGTCAATATTTACTAAATGAGGACACAAAGACTGGCAATGAGGATTAGACCAATTCATCATATGAACATGCCAATTTTGTCAGCTTCAGGTTACTGCCAGCGTATCTTATCTACACAATTAAAAGCGTCATAAGTTGAGGTACTCTGGATTATTTACTGGGGCATGTGAAGCTTGAAATATCTATAATAAATATGCTCTAACTCTTAAATATTTTATTAAATTCAAGCTACATTAAAAATAATTTCACATGCCTGGAAATAAAATTACATATCCACAAACGTATTTGGTGCTGATTGTTGGGCATAAACATGTGCAGCATTCCTTATCTTGTTACTGGTCATTCAGGAATACCAGACAGCAACATCACCATAAAAAACTGTTAGAAGTGTGTAGCAGCAGGGTTTAGAATGAAGTTCACTTTGGCACCCTTGTTGGAGTTGTTATACTATTTCAGTCTCTTGCTGCTAATGACAGCAAAGAGAAACAGTTCATTTTTGCTCTAGAACAGACAAATTGTAATTGATCCATAACAGTGATGTGAAATGGTAACAGTGAAAATCAAATTAATATTTTCCAGTTTGTTTCTTTTTATCTTGGAATGTTTGTAACTTGAGGTTCTGCTGTGCGTTTATTTTATGTTATACAGTCCTAATTTGTTCATGAAAATGGTTTAAATGTCCAAAACTGAAGAATGAAGTGACTTATTCCATTATTTCATAAGGGTTGAAAATTTCAGTTGATTCCATGCCTGTCCCAAGTTCATGGCAAAATCATCAAATATTCTCCAGAATGACTGAGCAGGGAAATCACAGAATTTTTACACTGAAAGGAAATTACCAGGCTTTCCACCCTTTGATTCTGCAGCCAGCTTATCACACCTTGCTTTCTTTCTCTCAAAAGCGTCTTGACACACCTCTTCCCATGCAACTATATGTTCTGTAATGATTATGGCCTTCCTCTGGGGGACTACCTGACTACATCAGGCTGCAGGCTTGTCTGGACTAACTCTAGGATCACGAGTAACTTGTGTATATTGACCTTCAGTATGCAGTCTGCGCTGATGTGGTGTGAGGGATGTCGACACATTTAGTTTCAGCTGGCAGCATGCTTTTTTCCCCAGCACTGAAAAAAGTCATTAAGTAATCTTACTGTGATACTATGGATGGGCTAGCTTGAGGAACATGTTTATGTGTCACACTTAAATTAATAACTTGAAAATTAAAAAACTGGTGTAAAACACGACGGAAATATGACCACATGTTTGCAAACAGCAGTGTAGAGTGCTGGACACAACTGAACGTCGGTACATAGTTAATATAATGCGAAATGCCTCATATTGTTTTCTCACAGAGCTGCTTGAACCAGCTTTCAAATGTGGTCTCATTTTACTGTCCCACACCAAATTTTGCAGAACAGGACGAGATGTTGCAAACCAGATAAATGAAAATCTAGACCAATTAACAATAAGTGGCACTTACAATTGCAGGCTAAATGAGTTAAAAACCGATTATTGGAAAACCAAATAATAGAGGCTGAGTATATAATTAAAAAAATGTATCTTGGAAAATGTAAACATGTATTTATTTGATGTTTGAATCTCTTGTCTACAGGTATCTACTTACTGTATGTAATGTGTACTAGTAGGATGGGAGTACCCAAAAAACAAGGGGTGCTCTGAAGATTGTGTCTGTATCTAAAGCTCATTGTCTTCTGTTGAATGCTATTTTTTACACTGGCTTCAAAATTTGCAAATACAATTGGAACCAGAAGTCTATGCTCAATTTTTTTTTCCCCCTAACTCAAAAGTCACTTTTACCCCCAACATCAGTCAATAAAAGCTTAATAATAAAGGTCCTTGTACATCATTATAATAGTTAAAAACATTTATTAGTCTTCCAGTTGTTGGTCATTTCACCCTATAAGTATATGCAGTGTTCCTCATCTTATTGCTCACCATCAATCACAAATATTAGGCACAAGCTGTAAAAACTGTGGAACTGAGTTGAATAATGTGATCCCACTGCCATCTGTTGGTTCAGGGGATATATGCAGGTCACATTCACCCTGATACAGGCAATATGTTGTAAAACACAGTAAAATTAGTTGTACAATTTTAGTTTTTGAATTCTCATGCCTCATTTGTTTAAAACATGAGGAGCCAGTGTATATTCTGAGTTGTATTTTGCTTCGGAGAAGTGTCTGCCGAATGAATAAATATAAGTATAAACATTCCCTTCCCTTGCCTTAGAGGGCTAATAAATGTGAAAATGTAAATTCTGAAATCATCCCATTATGGGTGTTGTTCCATTGTTAAGTGATCAAACATTTTTATTATGGAAACAATTATTGGTTCCTGGAAGAAAAATGTCGCTTAAAATAAGAGGAAAAATGAGAAAATATATATTCATTTATGTTAATGGAAGCACTGGGTTGCAGAAACAGTACACCAAGAAATTACAGATTTCCACATACATAGTTGTGTACATACCACTTTCTTTGATCAGTTTAGTAAGTATCTTTCTGTTATGACTCCTCTTTGGGTGTCCTTGTGTCTTGTGTTTATTTAAAAAATACTTAAGGTAGCAGAATACTGTTTAGCTTTTCATTTCATTTAGGTAGTATTACATTTGTTTTGTTGTCTTTGATGGGTATATTTATTTTTCTGTTGATATGTTTGCACCCAAATCAAAATTAACTGAAATATTTAAGGCTACTTGATAATCCATATGTGACCGTCGTGTGTATTATGTTTATTCTGTTCAATTTAGTTGAATTTTATTCTAGGTTTGGACCATCTTTCTCATTTTTGTTTTCTTTGTCCCTCAGGCAATGGTGCAGAATGAGTGTGTGGGTGCCATCGTGTGTAAGTTGGACATACACAAGAAAATGTTCCGCAGGGGTTATATCGCCATGCTCGCTGTGGACTCAAAATACCGCAGGAAAAGCATAGGTTAGTCGATCATCAGTGGAGTGACTCCTATCTGTGCCAGTGAGAGAGAGAACCTGTAAATGTGTATAAGCAGTTCTCCTTTCAATATGGGCTTTGTTGATTTGTTTCAGGTACCAATTTGGTGAAGAATGCTATCTACGCTATGGTGGATGGGAACTGCGATGAGGTACCACTTTCCTCAGTACATCTGTCTGGGTGCACTGCTTCATGCTTCATATGAGCTTGCATGACAAGATGTGTTACTGTTACACATGGCCTTCTAAGAGAGCTGTTGCTTTATACTAGTTAGATTTGCTACATGTCAGAGTGTTGGGAAAGGAAAAATAAATCAGTTATATTGGTATACTTTGTATACAGGCCTTTCGTCATCACTGACTGGTTATAACTGGTTGTTGGTTATCTGTTTTGATGACAATCCATACAATGCTGCTTTCCCATGTTGTTCCATATCTATCAGGTCAATTGAATATCCATTTTCACCTCTTGTGCCTTAGGTCGTGCTGGAAACGGAAATCACCAACAAATCAGCCTTGAAGCTCTATGAGAACCTGGGCTTTGTGAGGGACAAGAGGCTCTTCCGCTACTACTTAAATGGGGTGGATGCGCTGAGACTCAAACTGTGGCTGCGCTAATCCTAAACATCCCACTTTTTTCATCACCACCAATCCTGTCCTTTTCTCCTTCCACTGGGAATCTTTGCCATCCCGAAGGAACAGTATGCCTCGTTTCAGCCATCCACAAATGAAAAATAACAAAACAAAAAATATGTTCAAAGTATATGTTAATTTCATTAAGTGCTGATATGTAAGGTGAAATCTGTTGCCAGCCCATTCAAATATCACGAATTTAGAGGCATCGAGCTGCTGTGGTTATGCTGCATGATCCATGTAGGTATCCACAAAACTGCAGTAAAGGAACTGATCCTTCACATCAAACATCAAGACAAAGAGAAGGCCCTGGTTTACTTCTGATTTATACAATCTGTGATAACAGGAAGAGGATGCTACACAGACCTTGCAAAAAACTGAATATGGAATTTATTTTTATTGTATTTTTAATTTTATCCTTTGAGTTGAAGTGTGTGGTAGGTAATATATGTGTGTTTACCAAGATGTGGGCTGGGAATTGGTCTCAATGCAGTATGAGTTTGTCTCTTTGTGTATTCCATTCTTGTTCAAGACTGGTGCTTTGTCCTACATGATATCCTCCTCTGGTTGATTAACAGTGAGCAAATTCAACTGAGTTCTCTTGCTTGTGCAATATTGCAGGTGTGATTCAAGCAGAGACAGTTACTGTGCTGGTCAAATGTAGAAAGTGCAAATTACAAAAAAAATTCTTACATAATTTGGTGCCAGCTAACAATTATTTTATAATGGACAGCCTAATGGAGAATGTTAGATTTTTGCAGTGTTCCCCTAAATAATTTTGGTTCACTGTGTCAGTATTTTATTTATTGCTTGTGTGACTGCAGTTTGTTTGACAGTTTAACTTGGTGCGAAAATAAACCCAGGTGATGCAGATGTGATGCAGAAATCAGTGAGAGATGGATGTAACCTCCTGAGGCAGAGGGAAGGAGGGAGTCCAGGACCTCTCTTGTTTTTAACGGTTGTGTTTTTCAGTTTTGACCATTTGCTACCTCCTCACCTGGGCTTGTCTCCATGAGAACAAGGACATATCGTAACAGAAAAGGTGCAGCCTGTACCTCTCCTCCCTCACTACCTTTTTAAACAGTCCTGCTCACTGCTAATGCTACTCCAGTACACTGTCTGTTTCTGGTGAACTGTCGCAAAAGCAGGAATCTACCTTAAACACTTTTATTAAGTATTAAGAAAAAGAACAAAAATTCATGCCTTTATTGCATTCAGATCCTGGTGAATAAAATATTATACATTCATGACTGCTTGTGGTTGTTTATTTTTTTAATTCATTTTTCTTAAAATGTTGACATGAGAATGATACCTATTACTACATAATTAGTTCTCATGTGTTCCAATTTTGAGGGGATGCCATTTATTTATGGAAAAGTGCTAAATAAAAAGCTGACAAGCACACAGTAAGATTCTTGTGCTAGCTATTTACAACAATGAGCACTTGCATTAGCATTTAGCACAGCATGTTGAAGTTCAGTAAAGACAGGTAAAGCAAACGGGTACCAAAATTCCAAGATGAAAAAGGATTTGAAATGTATAGCTAGTTGTAACATTTCTATAATCTCTTTGTTTCATAATTTTTTGTTTCAGATGGACTTTGGGACTTAATCCTCGATTTACCTAAAATGCAATGTGATTTCTAATACCATTACTTGATTTACACATCTGTCTGCTCGATACAATGCATTTTCTCCAACAAGCAAATGGGTCAAAAAAAGATTCCAAAATTCGATTTCATCCAAACGTGTAAAAAAAATCATAAATTACTCACAAATCCCCTGTGTGCTGTGCTGTGTGTCATAATTTGCATTATATATGAAGTGTATACACCTTTAAGAGAGCTGTGTTAAAACAAGGAGTGTTGGATCTTGGGAAAAGTGGGGAAATCTTCACGTACAAGCAGCTGGTGCAGCCAAAGTTAAATGAAACTGAGCTCCCACAATAAATTTAGGCTTGTCTGTTTTAAACATAAGTAGACGTTTCATCCGCATCAAACCACAGCATTACACTGTGGGGTGCAAACCCTGCGCATGTGCCATGGGATGCCTGCGTGTGGGTGGAGCTGGTGTGTGTGCTGTGTGTACTACATGGTGTTTACAGTAGTTTAGTGATATGTGAGAAAGTTTGGTTGGAAGTTTTCAAATGGGGTGGGAAGCATCATTATTTTTCCCATATTAGGGATATTTTGGAGAAAATAACTGGGATTTCTCGGATGACCCTGGAAGGAATCATAATTGTACTAATAAGAAATAATTGTTCTCCCATAATGGGGTTTGCGGTATTCCAGTGATTTCTACAAACCGGTTACACTTGGATACAGGGAATAAGTGTATGGAGTATAGAGACATGCAGTCCCATTACAAAGCATGAGACAGGAACAAACAGTGATAATGATCAGTATTTCTCAAGAGAACAAAGCTTTGAGGAAACTTGTTATATATATATAAAATGGATATACAATAGCCTTGTATTTTTCTGAACCAATTACAAAATATGGATGGCTCACTGCTTCGTGGCACCTCGATATACTTGGAAAAAGGTTCACTTATATGGTCCATATAATATAGCATTGTAGAGCAGGGACAAAAATTTCATTGAATGAGTGCATCCAATAAAAAAAAATAATTAGGTGTAAATATAGTACCAATTTTGTCAGAAGTAAACAGGATACGAGGGTTGCGTGGTGGCTCAGCGAGTAACACTGGTGCCACACAGTACCTAGACTGGTCTAGTCTGAGTTCAAATGTGGCTCAGTCTGTGAGGGGTCTGCATGTTCTCCAAATGTCTGATTAGGTTTCCTCCTACTGTACAAAGCCATGTGTTTCAGGTTATTTGGTTGCTGTAAGATTGATTGTGTGGCCACCCTGTGATGGATGGGAAACCCATCTGTGCTAAAGCCTTGTAGCATCCTGTGGTTCCTCAATAGACTCAGGACAAGTGAGTTGACTACAGCAAATTAAACTTTTTAAAAATTAAGCTTCTATCCTTTGATAACAAGTAACAGGAAAAATAGGGCAGACTAGACACAAACAAAAATTATGGCATTATCCTGATAACTCTTCAGTATCTGATCAGCTCTAAATTTGTTTCACAAATAAAGCTTGACTGATAACTGGTTGCTAAATTATTAGTTTTGCTCTGTGACAAGCTTATTTCTAGATTAACAACGCTGATGCAAGCAATTTTAAAGAAATACACAACTTCCTACTGTTGGACATGTAAATATTTTGTTGTTGGAAAAATATACAAGATACTGTGCAAGTTTTAACAACATATTTTACGTGAATACATTTGAACATAATGTTCTTAATGTGCACAATTACATAAACCTACTGTTTAGAATAGGTCAGGTTTGTAAATGAAGGTTTATAAGTAGACCCTGGACAGGACGCCAGTCTTTTGCAGTAATCCTAAACTGTACTAATTAAAACTTTGTATAATAAACACACAGTGACTTTTCCTATCTATAATACTTGCCTGTTCCTGAACTGCTTTACAATAACCAGGTTTACTGACCCCGGTCCTACAAGAAGAAAACTGTTACAAAAATGGGAAGTAATGAATAACTTAAAAATAAAATAACTAAAAATAAATATGTTATTATAATTATACCAAAAACGAAAGAAAGCTGGTATCCATAAGTCTAGAACTACTGAAACTGTTGATATGTTAATCAAGGGCAATTGTTTCCGTGAAGCCAGTTTCCGCCTATGGTCTCAACAAGGTCGTCTTTTCCAATATAAGTAAGCGCGGAAAAACTTACTGCGTCATTATAGTGCTTTTTTTTTTTTTGTAGTGCTGAACTCTAGCGTCATGTCTGGCAGAGGAAAGGGTGGTAAAGGTCTCGGTAAAGGAGGTGCAAAGCGTCACCGAAAGGTTCTCCGTGATAATATCCAAGGCATCACAAAACCCGCTATCCGTCGTCTGGCCCGCCGCGGGGGAGTCAAGCGGATCTCCGGGCTTATCTACGAGGAGACCCGCGGTGTGTTGAAGGTCTTCCTGGAGAACGTGATCCGTGATGCCGTTACCTACACTGAGCACGCTAAGAGGAAGACGGTCACCGCTATGGACGTCGTGTACGCGCTGAAGCGTCAGGGCCGTACTCTGTACGGCTTTGGTGGTTAACTTCCATTTGTACACCTTCCTCTCAAATGTTCCCCAAAGGCTCTTTTAAGAGCCGCCCAACCCCAACAGAAAGAGCAAGGTGATCTTGAATTTACTGTTATACTTTTTATGCGCGAATGGTAAGCTATGCGTACTACCGTATCGTCAAACGTTTCCTTATAAGTATTTCTACTACCTATTTACAAGTACTTTGTCGGAGTCTAGAAAACACCTGGTAGCTGCTACTCTAATACTCCCCATTGTCTGTCCCTTCAGTCTCAAATGCCTGTCATCAACTGGTGTTTACAACGATGCTTTTAAGTATGAAGAACTGTGATTAAAACATCAGTCTATCCTGTAGCTACTGCATCTAACCTTTAAGTGGCTTAGGCTTTTAAATAAATTTCAGTGTTCTCTAAAATTACTTTTCAGCGCTATACTTAAACAGCACTGGTGTAAAGGGCACCTGTTGATACTGACCCTGTAAATACTGCGCTCCAATTTATTTTTACATAGTAACGGCAAAGTAATATTACTGGTAACCTTTATTCACTAGTTACTTTATGAAACAGGTTAAGAATCGCTGATTCAAACAAAAGTATTAAAACCCAGAACATTTGGACTTTTCTTGGCGCCAAATAAGCGGCACCAATAGAATTTGAATATAAAAAGGCGGGCTCTCGCCTTCCAATGGAAACTGCTAACACATGGGGGAGAATATTTGCATATCAGGACTTATATGTTGCGGTGTGTCGGCTGGAAAAGCTATTCTTCGTTTTGTGGAGATTGCAGTCATGCCTGAACCAGCAAAGTCAGCGCCCAAGAAGGGCTCCAAGAAAGCTGTGACGAAGACGGCGGGTAAAGGGGGAAAGAAACGCAAGAGATCCAGGAAGGAGAGCTATGCTATCTACGTGTACAAGGTGCTCAAGCAGGTCCACCCCGACACAGGCATTTCTTCTAAGGCCATGAGCATCATGAACTCTTTCGTGAACGACATCTTTGAGCGTATCGCTGGAGAGGCGTCTCGCTTAGCCCATTACAACAAGCGCTCAACCATCACTTCCCGGGAGATCCAGACTGCGGTTCGCCTGCTGCTGCCCGGAGAGCTGGCCAAACACGCTGTGTCTGAGGGTACCAAGGCCGTCACCAAGTACACGAGCTCCAAGTAAACCAGCCTATCCAACTAAGTCAAAGGCTCTTTTAAGAGCCACCCATCAGTTCGCGTAAAGAGCAGAGCTGTTCAATGGGACGCCGTAGTAACGGCAGATGTTTAATAAAACTTAAGTGAAACCTCAGTACCGAGAACTTAGTTTGGGTACTTTTCACTGGATGTTTTTGCGGCTGTTTTTCGCAGTATTGAATGTTGTGACTACTCAGGATTCATCTTTAACTGTTTAAATCCAGCGTAGTAACTGTTCATAGTGCCCCATGAGCGAAACTGTACTGTGGCCGTGACAATATTGTTTATTTAGGCACTTTGTTCACTTAACCGACTTGTGTATGTATAGGTTTATATACTGAGTTACATGTGATTTTTCCATTTATCCATCTGGATAACTTCCCTAAATTAAAAATGTATTGATGAAAAGAAATGCAGGCAGCGGTTGTGTTCAAACCCGAGTGTTCTAAAATGAGCAATTTAACCAGTGCGCCACCTTCTGCTTTTGTGTTCTGTTCAGGCGGTTGAATGTAGGCTAATTTCTTTTCCCTTAGGACTTGACCTATTTATTGAGCCGACGTCAAAAGTTTACGAAATTTTCATCTCGACTTATTTAAATCTTTTTCATTTAAAACAGGGCAAATTAACAGAACACGACCGTATAAATCAGATGTAACCTTAGCGTGTTTAGATATTTTTAATGACTTTCTACGTGATGTGGTTTATGGGGAGAACGTGGGCAGTTTCGACACAATAATAATGTACGGTTACGCGGTGCGGTGTAAAATGGCCGAGACTTTCATGAAGAGACGTCCATGAATAACAGTCTCTTCCCTGATTGAACCCTTTATAGCGAGTGTTGCCCAGCAAAATATTCATTATTTTCTTTTATTTTGCAAAAAGTGACGATACGCTAGTGTCACACATTCTACTGATTATTTGAACGTTTTTCTTTCCAGTTATAAAGAAATATCCCTCCGTAAATAAGTGTAATTGTAATCAACACGTTCACGTCCTTCAATATCGCAAAGGCTTGTGGGACTGACGAGAGGCCCGTTCTACGCGTTTATTGGATAACGACCTGACGTGATAGTAGCCAATCATCGAACACTCTTTCTTTATAAGTCTGTCGTTGGCAAGTCCGCTACTCTATCGTGTTATTCCGATACAAGAGAAACAGCGGCGATGAGCGGAAGAGGAAAGACCGGTGGAAAAGCCAGGGCGAAGGCCAAGAGCCGCTCCTCCAGGGCGGGACTGCAGTTTCCAGTAGGCCGCGTCCACCGTCTGCTGCGGAAGGGCAACTACGCTGAACGTGTCGGCGCCGGCGCTCCGGTTTACTTGGCTGCGGTGCTGGAATATCTGACGGCTGAGATCTTGGAGTTGGCGGGTAACGCGGCTCGCGACAACAAGAAGACCCGCATCATCCCGCGCCACCTTCAGCTCGCTGTCCGCAACGATGAGGAGCTCAACAAACTGCTGGGCGGAGTGACCATCGCTCAGGGCGGCGTGTTGCCCAACATCCAGGCGGTGCTGCTGCCTAAGAAGACCGAGAAGGCCAAGTAGATCTACGGGGTCGGCGCTCTCATCAAAGGCTCTTTTCAGAGCCACCTACAGGATTATTTAAAGAGCAGACTTTTGTATTGATTGCTTTGCTACGTTAGACAAAATACTATCGATCAAATGGGCTGTTGCGGTTCAGTGAAGGAAAAAGTTTATTGTAATGACTCTGCAGGCAGTGGGGCGGCCTGCTTGGAGAACAATAACCGCACCTAACGCACAAAACCATAGGGACCCGGAAGTGCTCGGGACTCTAGTCTAGGCGGGAAGAGTAAAACCTTCAAACTACAAGCGTGTCCGGCGATACAAAGCAGTTTTTCCCAACTCTGCTGCGTCTCACGCTGGTTGAGGTTTTTTTTACACTGACCTCTAGTGGCTGTAAGGTGCATGATGGGCTTTGCATGCTCCAAGAAGTATTGCTTAGAGGGATCTTTTTCTTATACAAAAACCTCTTCCGACTCTAATACACGTTTAATTGGGAGGGATAATTCAATAATTTTTTTCGCGTTATAAAAAAGTAAATTATGTAGTGTGATAGTATACAGACAGGAAATGCATATGTAATTTAGCACAAGGCCATGTCGTGTGTCTGGATGTATGCTGTGGTGTCTCATTTTAGAAGTTTGCTCTGTTTATACATCTGTACTAAAATGACCAATCAAACTTTATACCTTCCATAAACAAGCTATCCCTTTTGGGAAAGATGTTTATCAAATTATAACGTGAAATAAACCTGCATTGTGCTTAAACAATGGTGTGTTTTTGAAGACATTGTTGGACAAGGGAACATTTGAATGTTTTTGTATTAATAAATAATAGAGGTGGTTTCTATATACACACAGCTTAGCTAATGTTTATATCACTAAAGCAAATGCCTGTGAAACACTTACATCTAAATACCTCTAAAATTCATTGATCTTGTTTATTAAATTTATCTTTAATATATTTTATATATTATACAATTTTGTCTATCCTGTGTTTATATTATACAGTAAGCATGTCATAAAGGTTTTAACTTTTAGCAGCAGTCTACCTGTTATTGTAGTGATCTTTGTTTTTGGTGTTTAGGTGCTAGCAAAACTCACATCATCAAAGCAGCCTCCGCAGCACATCAGTGACATGTAGACAGCTGTGATATGTCCTGCTTTCTGAGGTCACACTGAAATCTGCATCATTTCCCCACGAACGGCTATAAGTTTGAATTCAACAGCTTTGACAGTAGGACTAGGGTAAAATTCTCAGTGTTGATTTTATTATTATTGTTGTTACTGCTGCAGGACAAAAGTTGACACAAAGTTCTAAATAATGACATGCATAATTTATCATACTTGTAGAATGATGTCTCTGTGAATTTTAATGTTTTGATTTCAGAATAATTATTTCTTGTTAGTAACACAAAAAGTAGACCATTTAATAAAAACTACATATGCTGATTTTATACACACAAAGGTAGAATATTGCATTTTATAACATATTTAAGAAGTTAATTTTCAGTAATCTTTTGATATAATTATTACAAATTGAAAAGATGAACAGTAACTTTGGATCCATTTTAAAACTTTCTGGCATGAACATAACAAATGTGAGCATTCAAAAGTTGGAATAGTATAAAATAGTAAAACACTTAAGACCATGGTTTAGATTCTTGTGTTCTCTCATTGTTTAATACTTAAGGAAACAATCTATGGTTGGCCTTCGCAGTGTGATATCTTGAAATTCATGCTTTTGCTACATCATATAATTATACATGAAAATAACTTGGATCAAAATGTATCATCAAATATTCCTGTTCAGTTTCTGCAGGATCCTATTTAGCACGAGGTGAGGACAAGTTTTGGATCAAAATATACTGAGTTCAAGCCATATTATCTTGCAGCAGAAGGTGGCTTAGTTAAACATTAGTTAATAGAGTCAAGGTTGTCCTGTGTGTGATGTTGTGCTTTTCAGAAGTACAGCTGACCACCACATTTTAATATCCAAGAATCAAGAATTAAAAATCCTTTATTGCCAAACACGCTTATACAGCAAGTATTACAAGTGTGCACAAAATGAAGATTCTTGGATCTAAGGTGAACAGAACAATAGGTAAGAAATTTTTGAGAATGAACAATACAAAGACATTACACGTATAGATAGATAAATACAATGTATATATAAATAATAAATATATACAGAAATATACAACTGCACAGACATGTAAACACACTTACATACAGTGGTGCCTGAAAGTTTGTGAACCCTTTAGAACTTTCTATATTTCTGCATAAATTTGACCTAAAAGTACATCAGATTTTCACACAAGTCCTAAAAGTAGATAAAGAGAACCAAATCAAACAAATGAGTAAAAAAATTAGACATGGATATTTATTTACTGAGGAAAATGATCCAATAACACATATCTGTGAGAGGCAAAAGTATGTGAACCTTTGCTTTTAGTATCTGGTGTGACCCCCTTGTGCAGCAATAACTGAAACTAAACGTTTCCGGTAATTGTTGATTAGTCCTGCACATCGGCTTGGAGGATTTCAAATTTGTGCAGAAATATAGAAAGTTCTGAAGGGTTCACAAACTTTCAAGCACCACTGTAAATACCTACACGCACATACATGCACATAAGCAAAACATAAACAAACATACAGGTACACATGCACATATGGTAAATGTCAGTAGGGGGGGGGGGGTTGACAGGTAATGATGGAGTTCAGCTCTTTGACAGCCTGTGGTAGGAAGATGTTCCTAAGCTGTTCCTAAGCCTGATGGTTTTGGCTCTCAGGTTGCTATAGCATCTCCCAGATGGCAGCAGTGAGAACAGATGGTGGAGAGGATGGGAAGGTCTGCAGTGATGCTGTGAATTCTCCTGACTCACCGCTTGTAGGTAGTCTGGATGGTGGGTAGTGAGGTCCTGGTGATGGACTGGGCAGTTTTCACCACCCACTGCAGAGCTCCCTGGTCAGATTCTTACAGTAAAAACCAGAGGAATAACAATGCTAAGTTGTAAATAAGCTTTTTTTCCTTAGTCTTACCTTATTAAGATGGACATGCTTATGATCTGAAACGACCAGTTTCACACTCAAAAAACTCGAATCAGTCCACTATTATAGGCAGGCTAGTGAGTTGCATTAGTAAATATACTGTAGTACACTATTTAGACTTACACCTCTAAGTTTACGTATATGTACATTACTATATTATATATAATATATATACATTTATTTATAATATATGTTATACATATTATGTATGTATATACATATTTATCTATTATAAACTACAAATATATAGTTTAATATATATATTTATATATATTTATATATATATATATATAAAACTATATACACACACATTATACATATATACTAGCTATATATATAGCTAGTATATATGTATAATGTGTGTGCACAAAATTGCTGTTGGCGTCCGCTCCCGATCGTTTATCTGTTTTCTTTTTGTTGCTGTTGTTTCTCTTTTCTGATAGAAGTCGCGCGCTCGTCTCGGCTCGTGTTTTCTTGCGGTCACGTTTTTCGGCTCAAGCTCCCGGCGCGAGCCAATGAGGAAACGCGGCAAAAAATGAATATGGGTGGAGCCACGTGTCAATCAAGTCGACGTTCCCCGTGGACGCCTCGACAGCCACGCCCTCCTCTGGCGGAAGACAGCGAAAAGTGCTCATAAAATAATGTGAGGAGAACGATCTTGCTTCCCGTTACAGCAACATCGAGGTGCTTTAATAGCGCTGTTAACTGTGTGCAGTATGCGCCCGCTGAGGATGTGGGGAAAATAACGTGACGCCCTGAACCGCTGCAGACGCGCCCTCGGCACGTGACCGAGCTGTGAGTCAGGAGTCCGTCCCTCGTCACCTGTTCCGCGCCATGTGGGCAGGTCGAGCTGCGTGAGCGAAGCGTCAGTCTCCGCAAGGTCAGTCTTTGCTTCTTTTGATCGGTTGCGCAGGTTCCATTGACGTGACGTGTGCGTAAATGTTTTATTTAAAGTATCTACTTGTAATGTCTGTTGCACCCAAATATATATTTTACCAAAAAATTGTTCTATTCAGGGACAGATTATATTTATTGCTAGGGTTGCCATGGCTAGAGCTACTGTGATTTTAAACATAGCTGCTATGGTGAAATAGACGGCAAGACACAGGCCGCTCATCCGGCAATTTCCGGTGATGAATTATGCACGGTTATAATATATTTGTGTCTGTTGGTGCCATTGCCATTGCGATGGACTGGCGCCCCATCCAGGACGGAGTTTCATAGTCTGGAGCCAAGTGACTCCGGGACAGACTCCGGACTGCCGCGACCCTGTCCAGGATGCAGCAGTTAATGATGATGAAAAGATGGATGAATGGATGTTGCTGTCGGGCTACTCTATGTATTGCTGAACTGCAATAACTGTAACACATCTGTAAGCGACGAGATGCTGCACCATGAGCGGCGCGCGCTCGAGATGCCCGGGTGCTTTTCTCTGGCCTTCTTCACTTAATTCGTGTATTTAATCCCACTAAACATTCCCTACTCTATTTACTGTACTTAATGTGTTTGCCATCTTCGTCTGTATAATGGATTCTTTGCGCGCTGTTGTTCCCTGGATCAAGATACTTGCCCTGAAATGGTAAAAAAAAAAACCCTGCCGTAGAAATGGGTAAATCACTGTGTGCCACTTAATGTATGATCCTAAAAAGACGCCTTAAATAAGTCAGAGTGAATGTGAATCCTGGCGAAGTGGACAGTGTGTGTACAGTACAGTGTGGTTCACACAGCGCTCCGTCACGATGCCTTGTGCCTCCATTTCGGACGCGGTTATAAACTAACGTCTGCGACGCTGAACAGGTTAAAAATGTGAGAGAAGAAGATGATTAGACGAGCGCCTCGCTGAGTCCCTTTGAACATTTAGTGTAACCATGCGATAAGAAGATATTTCATAGCCCTGCCAGCGGGAGACAGCTCGGATTTCCGTGAGGATTCGGAGGGTTTAGTGAAATAAACTACAGCTGAGGAGCTGGTCTATCTTCACAGGGCAGTTTCGATGTCGCAGGCCGGCGAATAGATCCTCCAGATTCCTGTACTTTCTGAAAAAGAGAAATTCACTGGGCTCTGTCATCCGCACAGCGAAATATTAATGCAGTTATGGTTTATCTGGCGCCTCTTTACCCGGTGGGAAAAACTGTATTCTGTTGGGGCTGGAAGGGCAGCTATTATTATTATTATTGTACATATTTTCATATTGGGAAGCTATTTTTTACCTGTGCAGATGGAGTATCTGCAATAATAATGGTTATTAGGTAAAGTTATTCCAAATGTATAAAATTATTAGAGGGTGCAAAAAGTTTTTGTTTTGAAGTTTATAAGGGGTAGAAATTCAGTCTATCTATCCATTATCCTAAAGCACTTTTAGATTAAGGATAAGTGGCAGTCCAGAGCCTAAGTGATAGAAAATTAATTCTATTTTTAGGCGTTCATGATAACTTTTTACTCTTTTTTGCTCCTCAGATGTTTCATGTGAAGAAGGTCCAGAGAGCTTGAGCAGCCTGTGTCCCAAACAGCAGCCATGAGAAGCAAGACCAAGCCAGGAAGCCACAGCAGGCTCTCTGCTGATGTGAGGAACCAGAAAAGTATGCAGCAGGACAGCTTCAGTCTGGAATCTGAGAGGGATTCTGGATTTTCAGGTCTGCTGCTCCCTCATAATTTTTCTGCTCAGTCCAGATGTGGGTCTTGTTATCCCTGTACTATAAGTGCTTCCTTTTAGATATTCAATCAGTGACACAGAAGAACTATGTGTGGACATGCTTTGATTATCAGAATTAGCTCAATCATTAAACTGTGTAACACAGTGTCATTTCCCCTGAGCTTTGGATACAGAAATATGTCTTGTTAGGCCTGTTTTCCCTAAAACGTAGTTCACCTTCACTACCACTGCCATTACACTACCTCCCAGCTGGCTTGTGCAAACAGGGGTTTGGTCTCCCCACTGGCAGGTTAGTTGGGTTATTTCTGTGGTGTCACCTTGTCTCCTTCTTCCCTTCTTTCCTTAGTTTCCAGGGAAACAGGTGTTGCACAATTAGCTCATCTTTGTGCACTTGCTGTTATATGTGAAAAGAATGTGAACTTAGAATGTGAATGTGAAATTAGTTTCTTTTTATTAGTATATTTTGTTTAATATCAAAAACTAATGTTATTTAAAAAAATAGAAATCAGATCAGACAAAAAGTGTGTGTTACACAAAGGAGCATGAAGGAATAAGTATGCATGACATGGGTTTTCTTACCATAGTGGAAATAGTATCCCCAATTTTTTTCTGTTTTAATTTAGCATTCAATCTCTACTGTAATACATTTTTTTAAACTGCCATAATAACAATAAAAGTAATAGTACACAGGATAGACAAAGTATTATTAAAGAAACCCAGAAAGCTAAATATAGCTGACTGAAAACTGGGGTGCATTTGTTGCCAACTTTCTCAATGGCAGGCAGCTGGACTCAGCCAAGTGTCTTGTTCACAGTGTTATCCAAGTCAAAATTATATGGTGCAAATTTAGTGAGCAACATCAAGGTTTTCGATGTTCAGGGGCTGCACAGTTTTTGTCCATTTACTATTCCTTTTACTTTGACACACGACTGCTTTTTGCATTTTGTCCATCCGTCTGGAATGTAGTGCTGATCTGTGATATTCAAAGCCTTTTGGCATCAGTATCTGACTGCAACATATGCTGGTTGAACAACAGTCCATGGCTTTGAGCCTGTATGTCTTTCAATCTGTAAAAGTAACATGATAGATGGATAAAGACTCACTGGTTGCCTAGAGAGTGGGGGCTGTTTCTTAGCAACCCGTCATCTCTTTGTTTTTTTACAGAGGCTGGTTTGGGTTTTCTCCCCTTGGACATGAGACCTAATCAATTCTCTGTATGGCTGCCTTAAAGTTTGGCATTAGAGCACCAGAGATTCCATATATTCCTTCTCACCTGTACTAACCGTTTGATTTCTCACTTATTTATTTTAACTGTGGCCTCCTGCCTAGTGTCTTTTGTTGGGACAGTTAGATGTTATGGTGCTTATACTTATCAGAGTACAGTCTGCCTTTTACCATGTTTAACACAATCAGACACTTTGCTGTAGTCAGCAGACCACATGGAGAGCCCCTTTTGGTGTTTTCAGATTTATTTATTTATTTGTTTGTTTGTTTATTTATTTATTGTCACAACTGCTGTGATATCCTGTGTTCCCAGTCTTTTTCTGAATGCAGCTTATGAGTCAGGCAGTTCTCTTGAAAGGTATTGTTACAGTCTTTGTTGAACAAGCATGACCTTGCTGGCATATTAATTTTTTAAAAAAGTTAGTATACCTGTTTTCCAATGCATTTTACATTTCAAAGTATACCTCAATGATTTTCAACACCATTCCAATCAACATATTTAGCAACCTTGTGACCACTGTACCAGGCACATTGGCCTCTATTAGCAGTCTCATTTTCTTTAGAAACAAATATCATAGTGCTGATTTTTTAACGTTATTTATAGCTGGCAGTTTATATTCAATTTAACAACACATAACATAACACATATAACTGTATTTTTAGTGCAGTGTAGTTTCTTTGAATATTGCATCTTTACTTGTGGCATTTCCTCCTGTAGTTTACGTAGCTTAAGCTCATTTTATTCCTTTGAAAAGTATTGTTTCTTGCAAAGCTGTGTCCTTTAATTTAAATTTTTTAAATTGTCTTGCTATTGCTTGTCAATTGTCTACATAAACGCAGCTGCATTTTGCTAAACTGTAAACTATTTTTATATTATTTCTACGTTTGTGAGATTAAATGGCATATTTGTTCATCTAAACATGTTTAATCTTGTGAACATCATTATATTTTTATTATTACTGTCAGTGTTTTTATCTGTTTTCATCTCACCAAACATTATAAAAGGAAAAATGCAGTCTATTGATTCATCAGTAGTAATGCTCAGCAGCTGTCTACAATTTTGTGGTAAAAATGTGTGCTATTTAAATGACTCTTGTGTCTTTTAACCTTGCAGACACTGGGTCAGAATACCTGACCATCATGGACCAAGCTGACTCAACTGAGCAAGAGCTAGGCTCAAGGCCACAGACCTCTGAGAAGACCTTGGTTGGGGCTGCTTATTCTGGTTATTCCTCCATGATCCTCATGAACAATGTTCTCTTTAAACCGGTATGCCAGGTTGCTCTCTTTACAACTTCTTATAAACAGGTTATGGCTCTTAATACAAGTATAGTCTTGAGTATCGTTATGGGCTATTATTTCCCCTCTATTACTGTTTACTGATGTCGGTGTTGGTGCTTGATGTCCACTGTGTTGTCTTACAGCCCAGTGGTGACAGCAGTCCAGTCAAATCAAGTTTCCACCCTGCTGTTGAAATGGTTCAGCATCCCCAGATGGTTTTCCTGCAGCCAGTAGCTTCTAAAGCTGACAGTAAGAGCACTGTACAGAGGGGCAAAGTCTTGAAGCAACGCCTGCACAATAAGTATCTTCCCATTCTGAAGTCCTATCCTAGAATTGCTCCTCACCCTGGTAGGATCTTCCCAAGTTCCTCTGAGTACAGCATCTCAGTGCCCAGCCATCAGTCTCCCCACCAAAGAATGATGCAACAGTACTGCAAGAGCAGTGTCTCCACTGCTGACCTTCCCAGTCCTCTGCTTGTCTCTCCTTCTGAGTGCTCTACACAAACAAGCAGCCTGGAACAGCCGGTAGACAGCATGGAAGTCACTGTTCCCATCTCCTCGTTTGATGCCTCCTCAGGCAGCTGTGCAGAGCCCAGTGCCCTTTCCACCTGCTCTTATTCATCATTGCAAGGTGATGTCTGCCCCAACAGCCCCTCTGAGTGCCACAGCAAGCGGAAACGCTTCTGCAACACATACAACATCCTTAGCATGTCAGGTTTACTGGATATAACCCTACGCACCAAGGAGTTGATTCGGCAGAACCGACGCACTCAGAGTGACCTGGAACAGCTACGCAGACAAACCAGCCTGCTGGTGGAGGCCGCTGGGAGCAGCAACCCTCAGGTGTGGGCCCAGCTGCAGCTGACTGTCCTGGAGCCCAGCCCTAATGGATTTCTTGAAAAAGAGGAGGTCATTTATAATAGTGTGGCCTAAATGGCCTGAAAGCAGGCTGAGCGGGTCTAAGGACTATACAGATAGAATGATGGACAGAAGGGTACTTTACCGGGGTCCCATTTTGTCCACAGGCACATTAAGGAACATGGCATGGTATAGACAACCTGGAGACACATGGAGTGTTCCATGTGGTTATAAGGGTCAAAAGTGGGTATCCAGTTGACAAAACAAAAAGGAGGCATGATATGTTTACTACAAAATTCTAAAAAGGGTTACAGTCCCCTGAAGAGACTAGAGTTTACAGGAAAATGTTATGTGCTTGACAGTTTGTTTATCAGCCAATTAAGGTTAGAAGCTGACAGGTTGTTTTTTTTTTTTTTTTTTTTTTTTTTATTGATGAAGTGAAGAATATCATTAAAGATAGTTTGGGACAGAGATACACTCTTGATGTCTTAAACACAAAAGGTTTTTTGTCCCTCAAGGGTGTCAGTCTAGCTGTTTTCTGGCTAAATCTACAATATTAATTTCTAAATTACCCTGGACACAGGTTGTTATACTGCTATAAAAAAATAAAGCCTTAATCTTGTGATCTAAGGAAGGTCATTTAATGTCATTAGTTAATAATGCTGCATTTTAATGGCATACTTTTTGAAAGACTTAGGCAATGATCTTAAATTCATTTTTTATATCGTAAACGTTCATGAGCTAGATCATCAAAATGTCTTTTGAATGGGTGTACCCTCTCGTGCATATATTTAATTTTACAGTTACACTTGCATTTATTCATTTACCAGATGCTTTAACTCAAAATGGATGTGTTAATCAGTGAAAACAGAAGTGCATTTTACCAACAGGTAGAGACACAGATGCAGACACATTCTCGACATACAGTCAGTTAGTCTAATACTCCCGTTTTTGCCAGAACCGAGAACCTTTTGAACTTTTTCAAAGGGAAAAATTTTTTAATTTAGTTCCATCTGTTGTGGAAACATCAAGCAGCTGAGTTGGAGTGTAACACTTTGGTTGGTGTGCAGCTAGTGATCTGTTCCTGCAGGTATCAGAGAGCAGATCCATTGATGGTCTTGTAAGCTGTAACCAGCCTTGATCTTGATAGGGGCAGCTACAGGGTATTGATTTTTTTCCGCAAGAAATTATGGTAATTGGACTCAATGAGGAGTGATGTAGTATGATTAACTTAATGGCCTGTTTATGCTACTTTAGTTTGACATAGCAATAGAAATGTTTTTTGCAGTTTAAACTGCAAGCATTTATGTGATTGATACAGTGAGTTCAGCGTTTTAGAAGCACTTGTCACTAAAATTAACTTGAGCAGTAGAAAAGATGAAGCTGTACATGTAACTGACAAATTATTACTGCTCATTAATAGTTTGTAAATAATTAACAATAATTATGAGTTGCCTGAACAGCTTTGAAACACCCTAACATTATAAAAATGTACATGTGTCTAGACTCACTTTGGAGGGATGTGACACCTTTTTTTATAAGAACTTTCTCATAGAACTTTCTCAGTTATTTGGTGTTTTGATGATGGCAGTTGGAAACACTGTCTCAGCTGCCCTTCCAGAATCTCACATAAGTGCTCAGTTTGGGTTGAGATCTGAGGGCATTTTTGGGTGTATTACACGTTTTGCACACTGTACACCAGTTCTAATGTCCCTTTCCGTTAAGTTGTCTGACCCTTATTGATTACACTTTGTGTTCTCACTTAAATTGACATTTCCAGTTGTGTTCCTTGTCTATTTTGTCTCCTATCTCCAAAAAATATCGCATCTACAGTTGTCCCTAGCCATGGATCTGTTTTCTGTACCATTTAATCTTTGCTCTTTGGAAACATGTACATGACCATAACCATAATATTTAAGTATCGTAAGGATCACCTTTGTCTGGAACCACTTGCTTTCAATATTATTTGTGTCTCTGATTTATTCATGGATTTCTTTTATTTAGTCACTTAATATGTATTTTATTAATTATTTAAATGTGGGATTTTTAAACATCCCCCAATATTGCAACAGTTCTCAACACTTTTTGACAATTTGGAGTGTTATTACTTATTATAAGGCAATATTTATAACCATAATTGGTTATGCATAGATACAAAGCCATTTCTAAGTAAATACTGTATTTGTACTTTTATCTTACTTTAGATTTCTCTACATTTTCTATTTCTCCCACAAGAATATACCTCTTTGTTAAAAGATGGACATGCTGTGCTTCTTTTCTTTTCTTTCTTTTCTTCTCTTCATTGTGAACTATTGAGCTGCTTTGCAACCAAGTACAGAACTAACATATCCTATCAATTTACTGACTGATTTAAATCTGTGCAACTTTTAGACATTCTTAAAGACTAAATTTCTCTTTTTTCCAGAAAAGGTACAATATTTATAGTTCATTGTAATGTTATTTCTGATCACGACACTGGACACTGCTACCTTAATTTCTAAAATGCCATTCTAATGGTGTTGTCCAGTGCATAAAATGTTTTTGGGTAGAATAAATAAAAAATTCATGGTCTTTTGTACTTTTTTGCAACGCTAGAAAAAAAGCTCAATGGGACTGGTTGATTGATATATGTTTTGTGTGCTCTATTTGTATCCCTGTGGATTCACTCAGTTTGCTGTACAAGTTTAAATGGGTAAGCCCAAAACTCAAGCTTTGAAATTTAAAAACAATGGAAGTTTATTGAGGAATATTATTTTTCTCAGTTGCTTAAGTGCAATTCCTAAAAGAGTTCACAATTAATTACTGATCATGAACATTAATATTATGTTCTAAAGCAAATAATATTTAATATTTATTTGCTTTACAGGATAGTGTGATGTATTTTGTACACAAAATGCATTGCTTTTTTAATGTGGTTAAGAGTTTTGTTGGTTCCAATAGCTGTTTTGAATGCTTTCTTTGTTTTAGGAGCTGCACGTTAGCAACAGAGAACAACTAAAAACGGCTTATTAGGTTTCCTTTACAGTAAGGACCTCTAAGGCAAAAGAATTTAAAATGTATAGCAGAATTTAAAAAGTTAAAACAATAAAAGCCACTTGTCCATTTCAGGGTGTGATGGTCCTTCTCTGAAAAAGAATGTCTCCTCTCTTCTTTCTGACCTCTCACCTGCCTTCATTTAGGTCAGGGAGAGACTCTGGTTTGTTTAGAGGCATCATTGCAGATCACTCAAAACTGTTTTTTTTTTTTTTAATTTCACAAATTCTCACAAAAAGTGTGGGTAGTACATGGAGGTGGTGATATATTTGTAATGCAATCCATGAGAACCCATAGAATTTTAATGATTTTAAATGATTTTAACAATTTGCTACAGGTTACTAACAAGCAAAATACATTTCTCATGTATTTTCACATTACTTCTACTTAAATATACTGAAGAATTATTTACTCTAAATATGATTGTATTAAAAGTATGGTATTTCAAATGCCTGGTTTAAGCCCTTGTCTATGAACTACAGTTATTTATCTGCTAAGACAAAAAAGTTTTGGTTTTCTACTTTTCATGCATTGCCCAAATATTTAAAATAAAAAACCCTTTCTGTATTACTGGTTGCATCCAGTTCTGTATCTGGATGCATGGGTGTCATCAAATACCTTTAGTACATGTACAGCATTGTACCTTGTAACAAGAATTTTGTTGTGGTGTCAACTAATTGCATGTAGATGGCTGTCCTACCTTCTTTTGCCTGTTGTTGTTCAGGCTTTTCCTTTTGATTAAATCAGATTTCTTGTTCTACTTAGTTGAATTTCATCTGGATCATCTGAGCCACTTGGTTGTGACCACCCAGTCACATGTGTTCACCCACCCATGTTCATGTATTCTGCCAGAAGTGATCGTTTTGATGTGAGGACATACTGTATATTTTGCTTTCTATGATCATGTCATGCATGTCTGTTGGGATCTGTGGAAGGCATAACCACTGATTTGTTGTAAAATCATTGGGTTGCTGCAAGCTTATCAAGTCTCCCTACCCCCATTTAAAATCCCCCACTTCTATTTCTGAAGCTATTTATCAGGGATGATGTTTGTCTTTTAAACCCTGTTTTTCATGAGTACTCCGCATGCTGGTAGGCCTTTCTCCTCCAGTAAACAGTTTGCCAGGTCAAATACACTTTGTGCCACAGCTAGGCGGGCTTCATGACAATAAGTTAATATTCTGTAGAACATCGCTATATTACTAATTTTATTTTTAATATTGCTAACATGCACTTTGTGTAAGATATGGTCATACTACTGAAATAACTGCATCAAACTACTAAGATATTCATATATTTAGAAAATGACAATTTCGTATTCGGGTAATTAGATATCTCACTTACCTCTTCTCTTTCCATCAAATGTTCTTGTGTAGATGGTCTCCACTTCTATCACTCAGGAGTAGAAATTTATTAAAGTCCCACCCCCAAAAATGTGGTGCCTTTAAAATGTAAAAAGGCTTTAAAAAGGCTGTGTTCATCTCCTGTGAGCTCAGAACAAGAAGATAAGGTATAGGTAGACATGCAGTCACAAAACAGAAGGACTGCAGAGTGGAAAAACACATCATGGTTGTCAGATCAGGTTTAGTTTCAAATCAGATGACGAGGTCAGAAATTTGTAGTAAAAAGAAACAAAACTCATAAACTCCTGCCTCGTGTCAATGGTACAGACTGATGCTGATGGTGGTGTAATGATGTGGGACACATTGGGTTTTTTAGTATAAATTGATCATCATCTGAATGTCACACAGTGCCAAACATTGCTGTTGATCATGTTCATCCTTTTATGGCCAGGTTAACAATTGTCCAGCTGATACTCTCACAAGTTAATGTGTCATACCATGTATGTACAGATAAGTGGAAAACAAAATTATTTTTTGGAAACCTGGTTCTCCAGACTAGTCAATTAACTGACACATGGGTGTGGATGCTGTGTAGAAACAAGTGAGAATTGTAAAGAGCTCATGCAGGGAATTCTCAGCTGGGGCAGATGGGAATAAATCATTTGAGAACTTGAAAAGATTGCTGGAAAAGAATCATGGTCAGCATCAAACTGATTGACCAATCATGACCATCCTTTTCTCTCTCAATGTGCTGACAATAACCACCTTGAGTGGTAGCAAAAGTTCACAAATAACATGCCAAGCTCAGCACTCACCTAATAGTCAGTTTTAAGTATTTTAATTAACCATTTTAATAAGTGAGATAAAATGTACACTGAAAAAGGTCAATTAATTGCTGATGTGCTATCTTAATTCTTCTTAATACTTCTACACCTTAAGTATTTTATTAAGTAGAAGTTATTGGGAATTTCTGAGTCTGCTGCTCTGTTTGCAGGACTGACAATGCATGATGTCAAACTTTTTCCTGTAAGACAAATACTGAAACGTGGCATATATAGTAAGCACTACACACTGCAGTGGAATGTACAATAACTGATGCAGGAATATTGTGGTTGGGCTAAATACATGTCTCTGTTCACATTGTCATCTCTGGAATATTCCAGTTGTCTTCTCAAAAGGGTTGCATTCCTCATTTGTAATAAAAGTACCCGCATGTGCCCTTCTGCTTAGCACAGCTTTTGCAACACTTCCTAAATTCAATTTTCAAAATGCAAAAACTGTATAAAGGCCCACCACTTCAAAAATACAGCCCAAGAAAAAGTAAAGCACAACATGTTGTCATACTAGCAAACAATGGTATGAAAGCAATATTTCCTAGTAAAATATCTTGCAAAGCTTGTATGGTGGTTATTTATGGAAGTTTTCAAAATATGCAATCCAGACGGGCGATGGAAGATGTGTTTTAGGCAAAAATTTATCCTATTTGAATAGAGCCTTAGTTGTGACCAAGCATCATCACACTGTACACTTTTTAAACCCTGAAAAAACTGCTGTTTGAAGTTTATACTGCTGGAGATATTCAGTTTTGCATTTTTACATTTAAAAGTTAGTTTCAAGTAATGAAGTTTACAACAATTACAATCACTCATTTTCACTATTTTCATGAACACATTGTTTTTTTTTTACTTTAGGACTTCATAATATCTTGAATAAATATGCAACAAGTGATTATGTTTCTAGGGTGGCAACACAGGGCAATAAGAGATGTGAAGAACAGAAGTGACATAAGCAATAATACAATAATGCAATAATGAAAATAAGCAAAGGTCTCCCTCAAGGAGATGTAAGAGTTAAAAGACTTACTGACAACACCCTTTGTTTGTGATTTTGGCTGAACATTTTGTTTTTGTTGTTAACGGACTGTTCACTTTGTGGTGTTGGCTTAGAATTCTCATTTTCAGTCTTTACTGTGAATAAAATATCATTATTATGCATACTTTTAATTTGTGGAAAAAATGCATTCATAAAAATAAATTTACCATATCTATGTTACCTCTTCTTTCCTGAAACAAATTATTAAATAAATAATATGCCATAAAGAATAAGATAATGGTTTCTCGACTATTGCTATCATGTAAAAAATGTCATACTGCACACTAGTTCCTCAACCATAAACACGGTTAGGACCCGAAGTCTATTCATAAATCCAAAATCTTTTTAATTTGTCATAAACCAATAAAAGATTTATCATACATCTATCTCAATTTATGTATGGTTAGGTTGTGAGAAAACTAACTGTGATTGATATCAATACACCGTGAAACCAGTGCAGCTGTGGGTTTGAATCCTCATTCCTAGTGCAATGTCCTTGTGTAAAGTGTGTAAACCCTGAATTGTTCCAGTAAAAATCACACCACTGAAACTGTGACTAGCCTATAATGCAAACCTAACACTGGAAGTCACTTTGAAGAAAGGCATCAGGTGAAAAACTTTAACTTTATTAAAGACCTACCAATTAATGATTCATCCCATAAACACATTCAACATTTCTAAACTTGTTATTGATTACCAATATCCAAGAACACCAAACAAAAGCTGCGAGCTTACTGTGAATGTGAGCTAAATAAGGTGGTCTGGCACTTGTTTTGTTTGTTTAGTTGCTCTTTAGTCACATGTACCAGTTGGCTGTGTAAGTACACGTCTCATTTGCTTCACAACAGCTGAATTTTAGAAAAGCAGAGGAGTGAAGAAAATGCAATGAGCACTAAATTAATAATCTATAAAATGTTTATATCTTCAAAAATTAACTTTTTTCATGCTGTTTTTGCTTCAGGAGAAAATGAAAGACCAGTCAGTGTCATGATGCCAAAGCTGTGTAGTTCAGGAACCTTGGAATATCATTTAGTTATATTTTACTATAGAGTTTATGCTTATGTGACACATAAAAGAATTTCTTTCACTCAGTGCAGATAAATAGGATACCATCTAAATATAACCAGCAGAGGGAAGTCATATGCTTTTACATCACAAAAATTTATTACAAATAGTTTTTTTTTACAGTCTCATGTTGTGGAACATACCAATTACAGCTTGAAAAGTGAGCCGCTGTTGAAGGTCCTTTTACTGCAATTGGATTAAATGGATGATTACTTAATGAATTACATATGTTTAATAAATAGAAATTCCAGGACATGTAAAACAAAAACTATACTGTAATAGCTCTCAAATTACATTACATAACTTGCCCCCAGTCACCAGCCTACAAACCTGTTTGTTAATAAGTTTTGGACTATGTCATTTTACATTTACAGACAAGTTCATGTTTATTTCTCTGGATACAGTTTAGACCCTTGAAGATTGAGGGATTGTAGACAACATAACATTTAAATGTTATTTTGAATAAAGTAGTTCCTGATCTCCATGTCAAATATGAAACATTATTGGTAGACTATCACAGGATATGTATTACATTTGACCACAAGTTTATTTATAAAAATCCATATCAGTCATACATTTATTCATTCAGAGATTTACATACTGCAAAAACCATTTGAGGTTACTGGTTTGACCAAAACATATGTCTGGAACTATGCTGTTGGTTGGTTCTTGGATTGAAGACCTCTGCTTGACCACACTTACTGCCTTGATATATAAAACCATACATCACCAAGAAACTATACTCTTACAAACAAATTGTGGCAAGTTCCACTCAAAGAGCTGTACTTCTCCTAAGTCCTATTTTCACCCCTTTTTATCTGTGCTGAATATTTTTCTTTCCTTCCTCATAACTGACATGAGTTAACTTGATAAATCTGTTTATGTAGTTTTGGAATGGGTGACATTTTCATTTGTAACTTTTGTAAACTGTACTAAATAGATTTCTAAACAGAGATCCATGCAGCTCAATTTAGCCACTTAAAGAGACATATCTGAGAAACGTTTGCTCTTAATTCTACATTGGGATCAAAGCATGAAATTTTGTTGTAAAATCTTGTTTTCCATCCTCTTCTTTTCCCTTGCAAAAATATTCAAATTCAAAATCATTCAGATGAGTCACCTGGTCACCTGCATGCACCTGCATCACCTTGGCAATCATCCTGCCTCACCTGCATTCTTCCCAATTTTATATGTTTGTTGTCATAATATAAAAATTCATACAGAAATCATATAGAAGTTTTTTTTTTTTAATATAACTGAAAGTAAACATTTCAATCTGTTTTGTAGTCAGCTGCTAGATTCAAATATGGTCTTGGTCTCTGACCTTTGGTTAAGTCAAGATCTGATGTGGTAAGTAAACAGATTTGGCTCTGTAACTCTGTGTGTGGTCCTGTGTAAACAGAAACATGTCACATTTCTGACAAGAATTACATACTCCATAAAACCACACAATGCCTTCAAAATTCTAAATTGTGAAATTGCCAAAAACATTACTGGCTTTTTTAGTCCTAACTGTCCAGCATTTAACTGTGGTTATTCCTAAACCACCTAAACCACCTGGGCTTGAACCACTTTCCACTCACTAGTTGGTTTGTTATTAAGATTTCAGTTTTAAGGAAAATTCATAAAATAATCCTGTAAAGAAAACATCAATATGACACTGGAAATTGATCTACTCTGAAGAAGGTAGAGAAAATAATCTGGAACATTTAAACAGTTTGCATTAAAATGAGTGAAAAAATTCTGTACAATGATTGTAACTTCATCACATGTGTCTGAAAAGTTTGCTTGAAAGGGTTTAAAGTTTTAAAAACAGCGCTTCACTATTGTTATAGAAAACCAAATTTAGCTCAGCTGGAACAGATTGCCTTAATTTAATTTAAATTTTAACGTCTAATAGGCTAAGTATATCAAACCAGTACCAGTAGCAGTTAAACTGTTTTAAATTCCTACACAAATTCCTGTATGAGGAATCAGTTAGTGCTGATTGCTTGAAATGAATATAAATGAAGATAAATCACAAAGTTCAAAACATGTAACTACAGAAAGAATTCAGGAATAATGTTATTAAAGCAGCAGATTACAAAAAGCCATAAAGAATCTTTAAACATTGTAACTTTTAAATTACCCACAATCAGGTCAATTAATGTGAGACCCCATGAAGTTGACGTGTACATATTAATAATGTGTTATTTTTACCACAAAAATGTTAGGATTTATAAATAAAATAATTTATATTTTGTGAGCTTGTGTGCACTGAAGCTAACATGGAGTTGAAAATGATAGATGCTTCTGCACTGGGTTAGGTACTAGTTACCAGCTGCTAACTTGACTGACACTTAAGACAGCTAGTTTAAGGACTTAGGAGAGCTTGAAGGCTATCAGTAGTTGTCAGGTAGTCATTGATAATCAAATGGCCATTGTCTATTGTTGGTTTTGTGCCTAATTTGCAGTTTTTTTCCTGTTTCCTGTTTCATGTTATCATGCGCCCCTTTTTTATTATAGTGTTGTAAATAAAAGCCTAGTTTTTGGTGAGAAAATCTGCATCCTCAGGTATCAGTCTTGTAGTGAAATGCGCTTTTGTTTTCTTCGAGTTTGACATCACTTTGGAGAAAAGTGTCCGCTAAATGAATAAATGTAAATATAAGTGACTAACTCACATCATCAGGACAAATCAATCCTGCAGTTACAATTGAAAACTAAGTCAGTCTTTAGCCATTCCAGACATATATTTATTTTGTTTTGCATTTCCAACTTTTTTCTCTCATGTTATTTAATGAAAACAAGTGCAGCATGTACAAATATGTAAATATTTTAATGCACTAATTACACTTTTAAACAACAATTAGGGAGAAAAGCTACAGACCACCTTTATGCATCTGCTGAAATTCAACCAAAGTCCTGGAAATATGTGCTGGCAGTGTTCATTTTATTTATTAGTGAGTAATAGGTGGGACCCAGTTTTGACTCCAGAACAGCCTGAATCAGCAAAAATATTGAAAGATGGGCATATTCATAGCATTTGTCCATGCTGGTTTGCCAGCATTACACAGTTTCTGTAGATTTTTTGGTGGCATATTAATTTAGCTAACATTACATTCCACCTCATCCCTTTTAATTAAGGTGCAGTATTTTCTGGAACCACCCTGAGATGGTGTGTGCTTTATGACATTGCACATTACACTGGTGAAAGTACTATGTCTTTTTGGAAATACTAGACTGGCCATGAAGGGATGCAATGGTCAGCAACAGTGTTTTTGCACTTTGTGACATTCAAATTATGTTAATTTGTAATTAAATTACCAAATCTCTGTCAAAAAATACTTTCTGCACCATTGTATGACCACCACCAATCTGTGCAGTTGACACTGGTCTCATACTCCTAGAGGACCAGGCCGAGCATACATCTCTTGCACCCGACACCAATCAGCAGGGACCACGAGCCTTCCCGGAATTATACTTGACAGAAGATCTATTTATACAGTTCCTGAGCAAAGAACTGTGATGTGTCTAACCTTGTCCTGTGTCTGCTAGTCCCCTTATCTGTGTCCTATACCTGCACAAGTTTGAGTCTTCCCACTTTCTGTGTTCATAGCTTCTTTTTCTCTTCAAGTTCCACTTGTCACAGCCACAATAAACTATTTCAGCTGGGTTCACAATAAAACACATTCCAAGTTACTTCTAGATAGAAGTTGCCATTGGATTCATTCTTTTTGCATGAATTTCTAACCTTGAAATCAAAATGTTGTCGCAGAAAATGGGATTTGACAACGTTAGTGTTTTTTCCCCCTTTGGCCATTGAATGCTTGCTGTAGCTTCCTAGTTCTTTAGGTGACAGGAGCAATTCCTGGGGTGCTCTGCTGTTGTAGCTTGTACTCTTCAGTATTTGACATGTCTTCAGAGGTGTCTTTCTGCACATCACTGCTGTACTCTGGTGTTATTTTTGCATTTATGGCTTGCTTTCCTGTTTGTGTAAACAAATCTATGCACTTTCCTCTGACCTCTACCATTAACAAGGTGCTTTGGCCCATAGAAGTGCAGGTGAGGGGATGTTTTTGTTAATCACACCATCATTTGTAAACTCATGAAAGTGCAGTTGTAAAAATCTCAGGAAACAGGTTATTTTTTCAGATGCATGAAGCAGTGCATTTGGCAACAACAATCATGTTATGTTCAAAGTCACCCAGATCTCTTGTCTTTTCCTTTCTGATGTTCATTTGAACTGGAACGGGACCTCTTGAACCTGTCCGTGTGCTTCATACACTGAGTTACAACCATGCAATTCATTAACTGTTTGGGAGTAAGCTGTTGTTCATGAGGGTATATCCCAGATACTTTGGGGTTTTAGTTGTTCTGGCCTCTCTAAATCTATTGGTCTTCAATCCTCTATAGCTTTTTACCTCCTTTTTTAATTTACCCCATTCCCACGTTACCAGCGTTGCTGCATATGTTTTCAGCATCTCTGGATTCCTCTGTGTATATTGCCTTCCTGCTACTGTCCTCTGATTTGGATGGCATCTTAATGTGATGTAATCTGGACTGTCTTTTCCTTTTACTTTGTATTACTACACTGTACAGTCTCAACTTTGTGTAGCTTTTCTTGTAAGTTTAATTTATTTTCCATGGATGCAGGAGGAGAGACAAAATGGTCCTAAGACATGTAGCAGACAGAGATGAAGCAGAGGAATGGTCTGTAGTAACAAGAGGCAGAAACAACAACAGTGAGCCAAAAACTGGGGCTTACTGTATATAATAAAGTTGGAGAACAGAAACACTGCGCCCATCATGCTCTTCTCACCATGTTGCCTACTAGCTCTTCCAACTGCTCTTGACTGCTGATGTTTATTTATTAAGCATTCTCCTTTACCCTCCTGTGTTATGTATGCTGATTGTAGGGGACTTTGTGCAGCCTTTCTCCTTTCTGGCTACTGTCTCATATCTATTTTTGAACTCTGTGTGTATTTTGTTCTTTACTGCCTTCTCGCTGTGTTGCAATGTACTTGTGTTGTAGCTTCTTCCTATTTTGGCTGCTGCCTAGATTATCTCAGTCACTTGCTGCTTCAAACTGCCTGCGCTTCCCCATTTGCTTGAAGCTTTCATCTATGCTGCTGTATCACCAATAGGCTTCACTTGTTAATACAATTACCTGTGCCATCTCTGCCACCTTTGTCTTCCACTTTATGGCAGCCACCGTCATCACCTTTTCCATTCTCTTTCCAGCTACCCTCTGATCTCATTAATATTTTTCTGCCACACATTGTTGTCACTGACTTTTATTCACATAGCATGTTGCTTCCTACTTTTGAAGACATGAGATGTTTGTTGTCTCATATATGCCATTATATTTTTCTGCTGAATGTGTAAAAATGACATGTGTATAGACAAGAATCTTGACCACAAATTTGTGTAATACATCCTTAGAGCTCTTCAGTCTCATCAACATGTCTTGCATACCTATATATTAGAGACCTCTTAACAGCCATGTTTCTCAATTTAATTAGTAACCACCTGTTCCAACTAGATGATGTAAGACACACATTGTTAGTTTGCAGACACACACCCTACTGACCACGTTTCAAAAACCACAAATTGTCCTATACTACCGTCAAACCCACTGTGTTATTACCAAAATGTTATATGTTTTTATATATTAAAATTATGTATTAAAATACCTAGCTTCTTTCTTTACAGTTTCATGAGATCAAGATCAGATATCTGTCACTTGTCTGCATTTGTTATTTTGAATTCTGGACTATCAGAGGTGGCAGAGTTTTATCCATCAGAACCAGCTTTAACATTTGCAAGAATTTAGTTTCCTCCTCTGCTGGTGATAACCAACATACTATAGGCCTTATGCCCAAAGACTACCCTGCAAAGCCTCTGGAGCCTCCCAACAAACACATACCTTATTCTCCTGCCTTTTGAGTGACATTGCTTCACCAGTTCCTAATACCTTGCCAGTTTCCTTTTGTAAGCTTCTTCCATCCTCTCTTCCCAAGGTATTGTTAACACCAACAAGATAACATGCTTAGAAACCTTAGACAGCAACATTATGTCTGGCCTTCCTTGAAGATGTCTCTATGATAGTGACTTAAAACCTGCATTACCCTCCCAAGGCAACCATCAGTTGGCAGTCTCTTGCCATCACCAAGAGTACTGACCTCCCACTAAATTTTAGTCTTTTGACTTCCTTCACAAATTCTATGACCTCCTTAGCTAGTCTAGTTTATTCCAAAATGTTCCAACATTCAATGTTTTTGCTGGAAAAAGCACAGAATTATCAGTTCAGTTAAAGGGATAGGGCCAGTAGTGTCAATCACTGGGGTGACAATAAGGTGTGAATTCTGATGTACCTAGCCCATTTTAAATCATACACCTTAGTAGAAAACTGATGTTTTTGGCTTAAATAATAAACATTATTTCTGATAAAAACTAAACACTGCATTACAAAATAAGAACCTCATCCTGGCTGTGAAATATGGTGGTGGTAGAATCATGGTTTGGGCCTATTTTATTGTCACTGGACCTGGATGGAATGCCAACATTGAAGGAACTATGAATTCTGGTTTGTATCATCAAATTCTCCAGAGGAATATCAGAGTATCAGTTAATGAACTGAAGCTCAGCCAAAGGTGGGGCTTAGAGCAAAACAATAATCCTAAACACACAAGTCAGTCTACCAAAGAATGGTTGAAGCAGAAGAAATTTTGTGTTTTGGAATGGTCCAGTCAAAGTTCTAATCTAAACTAGTAGAAATGTTGCGGCAGGGCCTGAAGATAATTCATGCAAGCCCACCAACTTCGTTGAGTCGAAGCAGTTCTGTAAGGAAGAATGAGCCAAAATTCCTCCAAGCTGATATGTGCGACTGATCAACAGTTACTGCTAACATTGGTTTGAACTCATTGCTGTTCAAGTGAGTCACACCAGTTACTGAATGCATAGGTTCATGTACTTTTTTCAACAAAGATACATTACATTATTTTGATCAATAAAGAAATGAAAAATAGCATTTTGCATGTTGTTTTATTTGATTTTCTTTATTTTTATGACTTAGATGAAGGGCTGAGCACATTTTAGGCCAAATTTATGCAGAAATTTATAAACATTTAAAGGGATTCCAAAACTTTCGTGCATCAGCGTAGCTATTTTCCTGGGTAAAAGTCCCGGGGTGGAGCAGTTGGCTGAGCTACATATGCCTTTTTTAAATCAATTTGGATTTTTATGTCATTTATATCCACTTTTACTTAACTGCCTATGCCACATTTACAAGTCTCATGCCACCGTATGGGACTCAGAGATGTAAGGATTTAAGAAGTTGAAAGCCTAGAAGACATGAATGTATCTGAGGATTTAAAAGACACGAAATCTTTGAGATGACATGCAGGAGCAGGAACTTGGGGCAGAGGTAGGCAAGTAGGCTCAGGCATACTCAAGACAGCCAGATTTTCTCAGGCAGCAACAGAGTGGGAGCTGGTTAAGAACATTCAACTTTGTACCCATCCCTCCCACAATTTAAAAAGCCATTAATCAGTGAATTCAGCTGTGCTGATTCATGTAGGTGTCTGAGTGGATCGCCCATGCTTACTGGAGGTATTATTCTCGTGGGTTGTGACACTTACCTCTCATCCACATTTTCCACCTCTTGTCCTGCGCCTCTTTTCTTTTGTAATGTGAAAAACATCCACAAATTTTTGTAAAAATATTTGTATGGTCAAAAAATATACCCACTTCCAGATACAGAAACTTCATTTTTTCATAGTTCATTATTATCTACATTTTTCTAGTGGGAATTATAATTTTGACTAATTCCATTATTGCCTGCTTGAGCACAAAAGTCTTTGTTGCCACTAATCTTTTTTCAGACAATTCAAGTTTTTTGAGTCTCAATGATGAGGTATAATCAAGCTTAAACAAGTTTTAATACTGTTCTGCAGCATTTCACAATTTGTTATCCAAAGTGGGTTCACACACACACTCACAAAAGATATATACATGCAGTAATGTTAATGTGCCCATGTGTCTTGTGCATCTCTGACATGTTGCCTTTGTGCTTCTCTGCATGTTTCTGTTACATATTTCATGACAGCTTCTAAATTATGACCAGAAATGATTATGATCAGAAATGCACAGGAATGGCAGCATATGCCATATGTAGATGCAATGTTTATAAAATACTCAACCCTTATCAACTGTTTATCGAATACTATATTGCAAAGCTAAATTAAAGCATGTCTAAATGTGATGAAACCTGATATCTTATATAAGAAAATTCTGTGGTCTGATGAACCCTTAGACTGAAAGCAAAGTGCAAGTCTTCTGCACGATTCCTACTGTCAAGCATGGTGGTGGAGGCATCTTGATTTTTAGCAGAGGGAAATGGAAAGCTTGTTGTCATGAAGGGAAACATTGTTGGAGTAAAATACAGGCAAATCCTTGAGGAGCACCTGTTTCAGTCAGTCAGAGATATGTGTTTAGAATGAAGATTCATTTGGCATTAGGATAATCAGCCAAAACACACTGGAAACTACTAAGGAATAGCTTGAAAAAAAGGGTAGCATTCTGGAATGGCCCAGCCAAAGCCCAGACTTTTGAAAATCTCTGGTATGTCCTAAAAATTGTCAATTGATGCTCTGCATCTAATTTGGCAAAGTTGGTATTGAAGAATGGGCAAACATTTAAAAATCTAAATGTGCAAAGCTCATACAGACATACCTAACAAGATTCACAATTGTAATTGCCAATAAAGTGGGGGGATGAATATTTTTACAAATAAAAAAATGTAAGTCTTGTATTCTGCAGAGCTGAATGTTCTTGAATAAAACACATTTTGATTTATAAATGTATTAAAGTTAATGTGTTAGAGAGGGGTGAAAAAATTCAGTGCTTTAAAAACAGGTAGTGTTAACAGGAACGAAATGTGAAAAAATCAAGGAGGTGAATGCTTTCCAAAGACAATGTTAGCCTATCAAAGTTATACTTACAGGAATGGAAGGGAAAAATAAATGTGAATTGGACCCAGGAATGCCAATCAAGATCACCTTACAATTTTTTTTTCCACTTTTCTTAATCTTCTTCAAGCCAGTCTAAGGAAGGAATGATATAAAATATTGTTGCCCATAAACAAAATCATAGACTTCCTTTTGATTTAGGTATACACAAATTTTACAACTATGTATGTCTTCATGGTTATTCATAGTAGTAGGATGGTGGTATAACAGGTAGTGCTCATTGTTCTGGGGTTCTGAGTGTGAATCTAGCCCCAGCTCTGAGTGTACAGAGCTTACATGTTTTTTTACACTCAGTTATGTGTTTCAGGGGAGTATGTTGGAATGGCTGGATGGAAGTACAGAAGATTCTTGATTTACAAATTGCCCTCACTGACTGAATAAAAAACAAGCTTAAAACTACCTTTTATAAAACTCAAAACACATTCTAATACCAGTGGTAATTTGTCAATCTGTATTTTATTTCATGAAAATATTGCAAACAAAATATCTGTGGACATTAACAAGATTTTAAAACTGTAAAAACTTAAGAGATTAAGATTCATTTATGTTGGGCAACTGAACTGTAAACTGATTTTAAAAAGTCAAAATGAAAGTACCTCTTCCTGGTAACTAAGTTTTTACAGTCAATATCTTGACTACATGATCGTGCTATTACATATGGGGAGTACACGTTTTTGTACTAGTCATAAATATATCCAATGTATAACAAAACAATGTGTAAATTTTATTCATAAAGTCCCATATGTAATCATGCATGTTACAAAAATTCTGTTAAGAGCAACAATTTGAGCAACAATACATTTATTGTATTGTGGACTAAACATAATATTACACTTGTGTATGTCTGTTTAATAATGAGACTGTTTTAGATATATAGCTTTAACTGCCTTTTGGGATTCGTATCTTTAGGAAGCTGCTGAAAAGAATAACCATGTCCTATTCCAGTATCACTCAGAACTCTAAAAGCTCAATAATTTCTTTGAAAAATAAACCACTTGAAACAGCTACTTAACTTTATCAATGCACCATGAATGTTTACATTTCAATAAATAAAACATTTGCAGATCACCATGGGCACTCCCTCTTTATATTAGTGGGATCAACCCATTTTCAGTATTTTTCATAACTATTAGCAACACTTCACAAGTGCACTCACTGTATATTGTGTTGGCTGCTGAATGCAGTTACCAGTGTAATTAAAATAAGTTTTACCAGCATTACAGTAAATATATGTATTGTGTTTGCTTTGGTGATGTTTGGAAGACAAAACTTTATAAAAAAAGAAAGATTTATATGTAAACAGCCAATATTACCATCTTTAGGAACTGCATGTGCATGGGTTGTTAACTGACCTGAGACTCAGTTCTGCAAGTGTTCACAGATGCAAATAGTGGTAAGTATCATTATGTATATACGAGCTTCTGTACCAAAGGTTTCTATTGAATTGAAAACATTTCATGTATACATGTTAAAAAACCCGATTAGGTGCTTTTAGATGTCAAAAAAACATTCAGACACCAGTGCCTGGTCTGTTCGGTGCCAGGGCAGCATCGTGACCCTGAAATAGAAATGTGAAATAGATGGTAAGTGGATAAAATCAACATTAGGTCACAATAAGACTTTGATCAGGGAAGATATTTAAAATATTTCAGAATTAATTGAATGTACACAACATAAAATAGCAGGAAAAATTATTTTATAATTCTGTGTACTTCCCGTTCTCATTCATTTTTAAACATTTGTCTTTTTTTCATTCTCAGGAGACACTGAGCTCAAGTTTTACAAGCAGACTTTAAATATGTATTATCACTCCAAGAAACATGTGGTCTTCCATACCTCACTTTAATTGGTGCTAGGACTATGCTTTTGTGGTCTAAATAGAACTATAAATCCAAGAGGTCAGGAGGACCGTTCTGGTGGGAAGCAGTCAGCATCCAAAAAAGTGACCAGAACTATAAAACAATTTATGGCCATGTCGATGTAATAACTAGCTTGAAAGAGCATGCATTTTTCCACCATTGTTGGTGCAGCAGTGGCAGGATCTAGGGCTTTATGTTTCAAGGGAAAATATAGCTAAAGACAACAGAAAAAACAGCATTACCATGAGATGCATGCAATTTACAGCAAGAGGCATGTTTAGATAGAGTGTGGAGCACTATGCTTTCCTTTCTTAAATATGCAAAACTATCATTTAAGGCAGGATGCATAGTTTTTTTTTCCTTCAAGCTGCATATAAAGCTAAATTGCAGAGTAAATATACAATTATCATACCTAATACCACAACTAGGTGTCCCCAGAAGTCCCCCAGTGTGTGTGTGTGTGTGTGTGTGTGTGTGTGTGTGTGTGTATATATATATATATATATATATATATATATATATATATAGAGAGAGAGAGAGAGAGAGAGAGAGATAGGTTTGCAATTTTGTACAAATTTGGACAAAATGTTATTAGTAAAAATCACAATATTTGAAAACTTTCCACACTTAGACACCCATGATATGTCACCTAACTGCTATAAAGACTACACTTGAGGGAGAAGCTTTCTGACCTCAAGCTAGGGTCAGGGTAGCTGCCCTCAGTTGATTCTCAGCTTCTGTAGGTGCTCAAACATGGCCCCCAAGGCCCAGCTGGTCTCCACATTGTTCACCTTTTTTGTGAGCTACAAAGATGAAGAGGAAATAATGGTCATCAACTGGTTTAAAAGACCACTTTTTTAGCAATCCTTCTACATACTATTTACCGTGCCCTGGCTCACCTGCAGCATTGTACTATCCTTGAAGCCAAAGCCATCCTTTAGCAAGGCAGTAATATAGGTGAGGTCCATACAAAGGAAAGGGCTGAGAGGAGCATACTTGGACATTCTGTTGCAAACTGAAAAAGAAAGCAAGTTGGAAAAATTGGTTTTTTGTTTTTTCTGACTCAGTGCGACTTACAATGTTACTCTTCAGTACTGTTCAATATTTTACTGGAAAAACGCATAAGAATCCAGACAGAAGTAACCCTCTTATGATTCAAACCAGAATCCTTCCATTTACTTTGAAACCCATTTCCTTAGCCTACACTGAAACACACATACAAACCATTTACCAGCAGCCTTCTCCTCAGAATGATGTCAACATAATATAATTCATATTGTTTCAGATACATTGACTTCAGACCAGTGCACATACTTGGTCCCCAGAGACTCTTTTCAGTAATGTATTTATCTTTTTCCTTATTTGCACTCCACTCTCTATTTACAAGCTGTTGTATTTGTCCATGTGGTATTTACCCATCTGAGTGCTGTTACAGTCTCACTACCTTGCTGCAGATGTGCTACTGTAGCCCTGTGCTGTTTCCTTCAGAATAAACAAAGTAGTTATAGTTCTAAGTGTCTACAACTTTTAGCAATTCAAGTGAACAAGGCTTAAGTTAGCATCCCTGCTGGGACGTGAAATTACAACATTCAAATTAAAGGTCTGTCTCTTCAGCCATTTTGCTACCTGTTCAAGCGCCTGTCCAACTGCTTGCCAACACATCCTAGAGGCCTATGGGAATGAATGTCTAAATCCAAAAGAGGGTTAGGGTTCAACCCTAATGTACAGAATAGTTCCAAAAAGGCTTTCACGTAAGTGTGATCCCTCACCTTCTTTGGCCTTCTTCTTAAATTCTTTGACCTCCACAGCACCACCTTGATTGCCATCTGAAATACAGCAGGATTATATTACACAACTGTAAATCTTTTTTAAATTGTTAAAAAGTGACTAAGCAGACAGAGTCAATACAAACAATGCATGTAATAACCAGTTAAGTAGAAAATAAGAATGTGCTGGCACAAAAATATGTTAATGCGCGATTTAGAGTATTGTGTCACTCTGAGATTATAGACCTTTAGCTAACTCTACAACCAACATACAAATGTGATTGTACAGTTTCTAGATCTGAGGTTTCAGCATGTAGCAGCAAGTGCTGTTATGATCAGGAAGTCTTCACTAGCCCGTGGTTTTCCTCACCAATGAGGCCTGAATCCACAGCCCGGTCATAGTAATAGGAGAAGGCATAAAAAATGCTGTTCCCTTTAATCTCATATGGCTGGTGCACAACGTCTTTGATGACTTTCAAAACCTCCTGGTAACACAGTTTGTAGCCACTATAGCCTGCAACAAAACCAAATGTATAAAAATTGCATGTAATTTTGCATAGATTGTTTCATCACAGCCAGAATGTATGCGCAATTATGAATGAAAATGTTCTCCCAGTTCTAATTTTTTTGTTCGGAAAATCTTTAGTCTGGGACAGTATAGTGGGGTTATTTTATATTTTCTTCTTATCATTTATTGTTCACTATAATCACTTTAGAATATCCAGAAGAATAGAGCAACCACTGACACTTGGACCTCCAGAGATTGATTTGTTTCCAGTCCTTCATTGCTAAGAGTTGTTTTGTTTTCCTCTCCTCAGCTGATAGATAGCTTACTTGCTATTATCTATTACTATTTTGGTTGTTTTCTTCACCACTGTGTCACTTTGCTGAAAAGAACTGTTGCCTAATTGAGGTAGGCAACTTGTACAGCAACATGAACTGCATTATTAAAGCTAGATACCACTTTGTCACTTTTAGCGTGAGAGCAGATCAATACCGTGAGTTATAGGGCTCAGGATAATGACTGCACAAACATGTGGAAGCCCTTGTCTTTAAGACATAGGACTACATGACTGTGGTTCTTTACTTGAGTCGTTAACTTTCAATTCCACACCCTCTAAATATAGGGTCTACATACCAGTACCATTTAGAATGTGTGTCTAATTAAGGATTCTAAACACATTATCTGCCCGAAAGTTATTTATTTGCCTAAGTCAGCAGAACCTTCTTTTTCTAATCCTGCAAAGTATGTCTTAAAGCGTGGTTTCTGTTGTTAAATTCTGGGGAACCAATGTATATTGCTAATTAAGGTTGCAAGAGGCAGTGTTCTTGAAAAAAAATTGCAAAAGCTAAATATTTTTACACAACCTGATTTAATCTAAAACCTCTCCTGAAACAGAACCAGTGTAATAAATATTCACACTAATACTAAACAACCATACAGAATTCAAACAAGATTTCCCTACTATCATTAGGGAAAAGTTCTGAAATTCTGCTGTCTTGAGACACACAATTAATTCTGACTGACACCAGAAGTATCATTCCTAAACAAACAGTTCTTACCATTTGAGTTTCCACTGACAGTGTAAGAGAGCCCTCCAAAGGTCCAGTCTCCTTGAAATTGTGTAGGCAGGCATGAGCTTTGGAAAACTTTGCCCAGTGTTTCTAAGGAACAAAATAAATCTCATCGAGGTTATACAAATATCAGTTCTAGGAATTATTTAGCAGGAAAAAGTATAATGCTAAAGGTTCTCTCAACTATCAGCCAGCGACCTTAAGTGGTCTGGTTAGGTGGTAAACCAGATAAAGGTCATGACATTATTAGGTGCCACTATTTGAAGCTGTTTAGAGCAAGCTTTGTGATCCACCTGAACTTCACCACTACTTTATTCTAGAGATTTAGATTTCACAATTACAGTCTCCTGTTGCTCTGCCACAGATGTTTTGCAATGTTTTAATTATGGAAAAAAATTCTTTCATTATTATTTCATCAGCTAGATATGCGCTAGGTTATCCTATTACTCATTTGCAAGTTAGGAATAAATAGTAGGTTGCTAGCTGCATGATAAAATATAATCCATTATAAACAGCATTTTCACATACTGTAACATTGCTTATTAAGGTAAAGTTATGCATCATACTGTTTATAGGTATGGTATATACAGTACTGTGCAAAAGTCTTAGGCATGCAACTTCAATGTCTGTTGAGAAGTACAGGTAGATTCTTATCTACCATCAGGGAGGTTTCTGATTGGTCCCAAATTCATTCTGCAGCCTGAGAATGACCTCAAACACCCAATCTCAGTCATACAGAACTATCTTTACTAAAAAGAAGGAATCCTGCAACAGATGGTATGGTCCCCACAGAGCCCTGATCTCAACATGATCAAGCCAGTCTGGGAGGACATGCAGAGACAGTCAAAGTCTGCAGAAGAACTGTGGCCAATTTCTCAAAATGTTTGGAAGAACCTACCAACCTCTACCTTAAACTGCATGCAAGTTTGCATAAGAGAACTGATGCTGTTATAAAGGCAAAGGGTGGTCACACCAAATATTGATTTGACTGAGGTTTTTTTTTGTCTACTGCACTTTTTAGAAGGTTTATTGATTAATAAATATTCATGGCATTATTTTCCCACAGGTGCCTAAGACTTTTGCACAGTACTGTACATTCAAAACTTTTGCCAACTAAGTCCTTTGTAGACATAGCTAACATATTTTAATTTTTATGTCAGTATTATTAATATAAAATGTGTAATGAAATTAAAACATTAAAGGTAATTTGTTTTCCTCTTTTTCAGCTGAGAAAATAGAATTGTAACGTTTAGTTTATACATTATCATTTATGGATGTTTAGCTCATTCCCCAGTACACAAACTTGTGTAATGATACTTATACACAATGAAGGACATTATAAATGTTGAAAACAACTTCGAAAAAATATTTTAAATGTTAGTGAATTCTAGATATTAACATAATTTACTACTTTAAAAGTATTTAAAGCCAATTAACATAAAACAGATCAGCAGGCCATAATAAAATATGACATTAAACATACAGATATACAGTCATCCCTCAAAACATACAGATGTAGTCATCCCTCAATCGCTCTCGCACATGTTTTTGCCAGAATGCAATGTGATTTTTTTAGTACTATATAGTGATCTGTACACTGATCTTCTCAATATAACATGCTGCAGTCAAAAAAATCAGCAAATTTCCACACTTACCTCGTGTACATCTATTTTGTGCTCTGCTACATCAGTGAATATGGTAAAATTTTGTGCTATTCTTCATGAGTAAATAAGGTAATCTTAGTGCTATTATATGAATATGCTATATTCACCATAGGTGAATATGGTAAGAACATAGGTTATGACTGACTGCGAGAACAGAGTTCTAGGGAATTTGTGCAAAAAAGCTGTATGTACACCTGGATTTAAATAAAACAGTGTTTTATTTGTTTCAGTTATATTGCAGTGGAAAATCCTTTAAAACACTACCACAGTGTTGTTTTTTTCTCATATAAGCTTTTTCTGGTGCTCTAGTGAGGATTTGGGGAAATTGTTTGGGATTTTTAGGTTGGGTTGGAATGTATTATAATGGAAATTGCTGTATTTATTTATGGCTTTTCACACAGCAAAGCCTTTTCAGTAACCAACTATGGACATTATTCAAGGGATTCAAGAGATGACTGTATATACTTATTCATAAAATCAATAAATTATCTGTGCACTGGAGTTATGAGAAGACCAAACCTGCTAATTTGGGTGTTACCATCTTAAGTATAACAATTTTAATCAGCAGTTGCCAATTTTCTGATCCTGTGCTCTACATTTGCCTCCAAATTATTTGTAAATAGTGTGTATAAATGCAAGTTTCGAATTGTGCACATTGACGTACCTTCATTTCCCAAGGCCCCTAGAGAAGCCAGCCGAGCAACTTTAAGGCCATTTCCCAGGTAGCTGGGTGGAATAGGATTAGAAGTACATCATGCACAGAGTCACTTACCAGTTTGTGAAAATAAATATAAAAATATACTAGTCTGTAATGATGAGTTAATTAGGCAAGTTATTTCAAGTAAAACTGTTAGATTAATCAAGCAGAAAGCTACTTCAGTGACCAGACAGACTCATTGGGTTCTAGCCTTTTTACTTTCTGGGGACATACCAGGAGAGTATAAATATATTAAAGTACCACAACACAATATGTACTACCTTATAATCTAGATCCTTAAACGTACTGCCAATAGGAAGCCGAAAAGGCTACTGACATGTCTTATTCATTTATTACCTGACCACTTTTTTGTTATAAACACACACTAATATTTATGTTCTTCAATTAGTTGAATGCCAATTGGGGACCAGACCTTTCATATCTTACTTGCATTTCACCATACAGATGCTTTTGTCCAAACAAAATCACTAACTGTATTACTCCATGATTATTTTGTTTTTACGTAAAGGAAATCAAATGGTTAAAGTGACATGATGGCTATTTCTTTTCACATACCCTGAGTCTCTAAGTCACCTTACCTATTGGATAATGATAATGTCATTTTTAACTAGCAGTTTTTTCTTAGCTAAAAAGAACATTTACTCTTCATTAAGGAAGCAATGTCATCATCTGCCACATAAAAATTCCCACACCAATTATAAGCATGGCTTACCTGTGAGTGTAGAGCCTGTAAGTGGTGTTGAACATGTCAAATGTAGCAATGTAGCCACCAGGGGCTGTCTGAATTGTTTTCTATAAAAAAATTAAGAACAAGGAAAAAATACAATAATTTGTTCACAATAAATTATTAGTGGTATAATAATAAATGCAAATGTCAAAGCACATGAAAGGAGCACCTTGTTTACCTCAGATTTAGGAAGAAAAGTAATTTGTGTTGAACCTCCACCTAAATCCAGGATTCCCACGGTCCTCCTTGTGTTGGCATACAGATGGCCTGCATACACAGAACTTTGAGTCAGCGCAGTAAAAGAAAAATGGAGCAGTAGCTGAACAAGTACAGCTTAATAAAAAAAGATGTATGGTAACAAAGCTCTAATGTTAGATTGTACAATAGATACCTTGATCTGCCAAAAATGTTCAGTTTAGAGCAGCAAGATAATACTCATCTGCATTAATAATGTCTGGCCACTGGGATTCATTTTTCTTGATTTTAATGACAATTTACCCATTTGTCTCAGGGGTTAGTCCATGAATAATGCCATCATAATTGTCACATCTTACACATTGTATATAAGTCACTCCTTGTAAGGTATATGCAAGCTGACGAAGGCAGCTAGCCAAAACACATCCATGTTCTGTACCAATCAAAGTGTGTAGTATATTTAAGCTTGAATGTGCTGTTCCATCCTTTTTTGACTTGACATGCTGCTCAGGATAACTGGTTAATGAAAATGGATGGATGGAAGCAGTAAAAGAGGTAACATTTCTCCTGAACTTAAATGAAGTAAAAAATATCATGGAGATTCAAATATCAGAAAATAAAATGCTCTTAAACATTTAAGAAAAATGCCATAAGATGCATCTGTTTATGTGAGTTACCTTCTATTTAACAGAGTCCACTATATGAATCAACAGGTGCACTCTTGGGGTGAGGATACTTAAACACAAGAGAGTAAACCATGCTATATAACTCTTGCAGTCTAAAACAAAAGTGATTATTAATACTAGGCAGAAATTATTATTATGCCAGAGTCAAACATAACTTCTACTTTTATGTATTGGTACTATACATAAAACCTAATAGCCATTATGTATCACACTGAGAATCAGGTGGTTATGGTTGGCTAATTATAAGACTAAGGTCTCAGATTGAAATCCCCATTCAGTAGGTACAGAGCAAAATGCAATAGTGAATTGCTCCATTTGAAATACTCTGTACATTTTAAATCACCTTGGACAAAGGAATCAACTAAAGAAAGATTAATAATTAAAACATATACTGCTTTACCTGTCAGAAAGTTCACTGTTACCCAGGCAAGGATTCCTATAAAAAAGGAGAGGCTAATTATGAAATTTATTTTAGCTAGTATTCAGGCCACTACATATGAGAAATTTCAACTAAAACCAGATTTAACCCTTTTTGCCTAAATAAAATCCCTGACTCAAATTAGAGGAATGAAAACAAATATGACTCATAGAGTAAAAAGAGATTAATGAATATGTGCCTGCAATACGGCATCTAAAAACCCAAAACAATTGCTCCATAAAATGTATCACACTTGCTGAGTGTAATGAGCTCCACGTGTAAACATGGTAGAGGGCATATATGAGGCCTGTGGATATGACCTTAATGGTGAAAGTGGGTGGAAATGTTGACAAACAGATGTAATTGCATACTGTGGCCGTGAAAACTCTTAAACACATGTCTACCAAGAGAAGAGCAGAATCAGCTAAACTGCAGCTTTAAAAGACATTCAGCTCAATTCAACTCAATTTGTGACAATGATGCAAACATCAAGAGCAGTTTGCTTTGGTCTTCTAGCAATACTTCATTTTTCTTTTAACAAGCACCATAAATAACATCCTTTTAGGTACCAGGCTAGGAAAGCTTGGTCCTGGACACCATTAATCTTAGTTCTACTAGTCATCTTATATAACTTGTTTACACTTCAATAAATTTATTTTAAACATAACAGGGTTAGGAGTTAGCATCTGACTCAATTACCATTAATTAACAGATTAATTAATCATTCACAATGACATATATGACTGTGACAAGTATTCTCCTTTACAGTTGCTAGGACCAAACATGGGCAGAATTATACCTTCACTTGTTCCTTCCATGATGCGGACACTGTCACTTGGTACAAAGAAGGGAGAATCATTAAATACTTCCTGGACCTATCAGAAAAAAATGTTAGTTAAAATAAATTCCTTCATGTATTATTAATGGTTCAAGCCCAACTGCAGAAACCTCTAGTACAGTGAGAGTGAGATGTCTATAATGCAGTGAATCATAAAGCAAATTTTCAGAAATGAAAGAAATATGAATACTACTGAAGCACAAACTGTGTGTCTGAGTCAGAGACTTCTCCATCCCTAGGACCCATATCTGTGGGGCTACATCCATACCTTAGTAAGTAAAACCTGCGCCTTGTCCTGTGGGAGCAATCGGAGTCCTGCAGTAGCTCTCAGGACCACTTGAGTTGTGGCCCACATCACACGAGGAATAGTGTTCTTGGCCAACTTTAGCATTTCCCCTACAATGTCCCCAGCCTGAGAAACATAACGCAAGTGAAAGAATAGGAGAACACCTCATTCAGTTTCACATTCTTTGAAGCTAGTCACTTCACATTCATTGTCATGGTTGGCCTTCAAGGCAAAAAAGATCTAAGAGCTAGTGTTTAAAATATAACGTCTTGCAAAAAGTTAAAAGCCTACCTTTATGGGCATGTTTACGTACGCAGATAAGCCAGGTTTCACTGAGTGGAATACTTCATTATCCAAAATTGGCAGCTCATCTTAAAGACAAGAAAAATGCTAAGAATTTTGGTGTGAGAGACACTGCTCACTTTTAAATATACTCCATCACAAACTGATTCAGTGAAAAATAAGAACAAGGACTTATTTATTAAAATACAAATTGAGCAAACTAAGCAAATACTTGTTTGAAAATAAAGCACTATTTTTGTCTTATTTAAACAAAGCTCAACCTAGACCTGCTGTTGTATGATGCAATGTGAAGAATACTTACTGTCATGTAAAAGTGAACACTGATAATAGAGAAACTGCAAACCTACACAATGTTATCTTATACTAAGCGACTATGAAAAGCAGTCAGCACACATACTTGGGTCTTTTTGGATGAAGGTGTAGATGTGAATGCGGGTCCCTGTGCTTCCAGCGTCAAACATGACCCCATAAAAAATGCGACTGCTGTTAGCCGGACAGAGCATGCTTGGCAGAATGCTCCTTCTGGGAGCAGGGAAATCAAAGTCATACAACTTAGCTGTGGCAGAGAAATTCCATGGCAGAGCCCAAAAGGACATCATGGAGAGGAGCAAAAACTTCAAAGTCATCTTCATCCAGACAAAAATCTTTAAAATCTCTGCTTTAAGTTTTTCTGAAGACAGCCAGCAATGAGCTACAAAGGAGAGAAGAAGATCATATAATAAAATATACTTCAGACAGTCCAGTCAATGGTTACGGTTGCATACGTGGTGGGAAGTCCTACTATGGAGCCACACCCATAACACTTGTCCACCAATCCCATAATGTTCCACCCAAAATATTCTCAATAGTTCTATTTTAAAGCCAAATACAAAATGTGAATTTAAAAGGGGCCTTTCCAACTGTCTTGACTGCTGTTAAAGATGCAGGTACCATTCAGAGAGAAAGTTTGTGAACCTGTTGAATTTATCTCAGTTACTACTGGAATGTCTCCTACAATGTGGTCTGATCTTAATCTAAGTCTTAATAATAAATAAACACAACCTAACACAAACAGCATTTTACATGACCATATCTTTATTGAAAAACTGATATAAATAATTTACCTCACTGATGGAAAAAGGATAATGACATCTTCAAAAAAGGGTAATCGAGTTAAGTATTCTAACCAATAGGTCAAGTTTTCCAATCAGTTCAGCTCAGACATTTAAAAAAACATTTTGCCTATTGGCAAAAAATATATTTTAAGTGCATTACTACCTAATGAAGAAACTTAAGCGGACCTCAGAAGATGTGTTATTGAAGCTCATAAGACAGGAAACAGTTACAAAAGGAATTTTAAAGAACTGGGTCTTAATAAGTCAGGCAGACAGTTCACAAATGTATGAAATTCAGCATCATTGCTACTCGCCCTAAGACTGGACATCCTACAAAGGCCAGTACAAGAGCATATTGTACAATCCTCAAACATATGACAAAGAACCCTAGGATAACAGCTAAGGAACTGCAGGCATCTCTTGTACTTCATAAGATTAGATTCACAAGTCTACTATAAGAACAACACTGGACAAGAGAAGTATTCATGGGAGGTTACCACAGAAGACAGCACTGCTTTCCTAAAAAAAACAGTGTTGCACATCTCAAGCTTGCTAAAAACCCCCTGCATGTTCTACAGCACTACTGAAACAGTGTTCTGTGGATAGATGTATACTGAGTTATGTTTGGAAAAATTAAAAGACTGCATACTAACAGCACAACCTCATCCTGTGTGTAAAGCATTATGGAGGGAGTGTAATGGTATGGGGCTGCTTTGCCATCTCAGTACCTGGACATCTTGCAATCTTTGAGGGGACAACTAATTGCAAGTTGTATGAGGAAATTCTATAGCAGGATATCAGTGTCTGCCTGTGACCTAAAACTCTAAAAAGTTGGGTTATGCAACATAACAGTTAATCAAAACACACAAGTATATCAACAAGAGTGGCTGAAACAAGAAATTCTGTATTTTAGAACTATCAAGTCAGAGTCCTGAAATAGTGAAATTTAAATGTTGTGCAATCTGAAGCAGGCTATTTGAATGAAAACATTCTGCACAGAGGAATGGGCCACAATACCTCATATCCACTGTGCATATCTAATCAGCAGGTGCAGAAAGTGTTGAGGTTCTACATATTTTTCCATTAAAGACCTTAAATGTTTAAATCATTTGTTCAATAGTGATATGATAATATAAAATGTTATATTTGTTGTCTGTTAAATGAGATTGTCTATTATTATGACATACTGTAGATAAAGAATAGATCATGTTTTAGGAGACAATGACGCAGAAAAACAAAAAAGTTACAAAAACTTACTTTCTCATAACTGCATGTTTAAAAAAATTATATTGGCATATATGTGTTGTCATAATAATGTCCTCTTGTTTCTTCCTAGAATCTGCTTGATTCTTCACTGCATTCTACTTCTTTTAAACCAGAAAAAAAATAAAAGCAAGCAAATTTTGTAATTCAGTGACCTAAGGTATTGTTGAGGGTAGCAAACAATAAGGAGATCTATCAGGTATGGTACTGTCAACCTCTTCACAGTTTTTTTCTTTTGCTTTACACAAGTGTGATGTTGTTCCAGTGAGTTCACACCTCTGGGAGTCCTAGTGTCTGTCCTGAAAAACTGTGCTCAAGCTGCAATGCGGTCACGGTGCGGTCTTGCTGCTGGGCAATTAGGCAATGTGCTAGTTAAATCATGTTGAGACAGATGAGTCAATGACAGAGGCCACAAGCCTAGTCAGCTCCAGCAAAGCTGCTTTCCTGATGCTTTCTGCACTTCCACACACTTTTTAATTTTTCGGTTAACATTTCTCATTTTTTGAATGCTTTCCTAAAACAATAGCAGTGTCAATTTTCTGGATTAGTCTCTACATGTAAACCTCAATGGGCAACTTTAAATTAGAAGCACTGTTACAACTTCATTTTAATACAATCACAAGCACTGCTCATATCTTGAAAAATAAATCAACTGAACTCCAGGTCTGTAGGTACGTCTTTGCACACAGTAGTGTGGACAGAAAGTCCACTCACTAAGTGACTCATAACAGCAAACATTTTTATTGTCCTATAGGCCAGAAAAGCAGAGCCAAAAGTAATGTCTTCACTGATTTTAGCACAGTTTACAAATATACAATAAAATGGCTAATGACAGACAAAAAGAAGGTTCAGAAATGAATGCAGAAAACTGTCTGGATATTGTTTAGAAGCCACCTAGATTATCAAGTAAATGTGATAAAGTAAAGCCTTTGACACTGGCTGACAAATATGATAGGGGTTCCAGTTCTGGGATTACATGTCATATTTAACCAGCCCTTCTTTCACACAGGCACAAATGTCTTCAGCATACAGTCTGAGGGATTCCTTTGAAGTGTATAGTTTTGGAGATATAAATGTTTAAGCGAAAACTAAGTAAAGCAGAATTTCAGGTGTCTGTTTAAAATGATACACATATTTTGTTTTTTTTTGCTTTGTTGTCAGGCATTTTTAAATATTGTTTTGCAAAAATCCTGTTCAAAATGTAACTGATGTGGGGTATTTCTCTGTAATAATATAATTTGTAATCATATCATTTAATCTGTAATAAATCATTGTGAGAAGGTAAAGTATACAACATATGTAAATATTTAAAATTCTGCAAAGGTGGCCATGGAAATCAAATAACCATAACTTGAAACTAAACACAGTTACTAGAGGAATGCTGTCCTCTGTTTATAATTACACTCATATTTAGGCTTTGGAATTTCAACAGAACTTTTGAAATTGATGCAAAACCATATTACTTAGAGGTACTACCCACTTACTTATTTTATACTGTACTAGATATCCAGTGATGTGAAAAAGAAATTACACATTCTTTCAATTTAATAGTTTCACACATCAGGTCATAAATAACAACCACCACCAATTTTTAAAATTTGACAAATGTTGCCTCAGATAATAGACACATAATGGGTTTCACTAGGTCATGACTTATTCATTTAAAAGTATGCCAGAATGAATATGAGAAAGATTAACTACACCTTTATTGCTTCCACAGGAATTAAGAAGGTGAATAGTAACCAGGTGTTGCTAATCAAATGTATTTGATTAGTTGATGAACTGGAACCCTCAGGTGTGTGTTACCACCATGCCAAGGAAAAATGACATCAACAATGAACTCAGAGAAGAAATGTTTTTTTTTTTTTTTTGCTCTATCTGGGAAGGGTTATGAGGCCATATCCAGAAAATCTGAACTCCAACATTTTATAGTGAAAAAGATTATTTACAAATGAAGAACATTCAGGGTAGTTGCCAGTGTTCCCAGGTGCAGGTATCCCAACAAATTCACCCCAAGGTTAGCGTGTATTGTGTAATGCTCAGAGAAAATGCAACAAACCGAGAGTTACATCTAGGTATCTACTGGCCTTAGTTAACTAATGTTCAAGTTTATGACTCTTTGATGAGAAGACTGAACGAACATGCTTGTCACTGAAAAGTAGACCGGCAACACCGCTTGGTTTACAAAGTTGCATCTAAAGGAACCGCTAGATTTCTGGAACAAAGTCGCTTGGATAGGCAAGACCAAAATGGAGATGTTTAGTTATAATGCATAACTCCCTGTTTGGTGAAAACTAAATGCAGTGTGTCACCACAAATGCCTCTTACAAACCATCAACGTGGTGGTAAAGGAATTTTCGAGCCAGATGATCTGTTCACCTTGTAGTAATTAAGTTGCCCATCATCTCCTCTTAATACCAAAGTAATCCAGAGGCATGTGTGAAGCCATCTGTTTTGACAAAATTGGGTCATGCAACAGGATAATGAACCAAAAGCCCACCAGTAGATCTACAACTGAATAGTTTAAAAAGGGGGAAAAATGAAGGTGTTAGAATGGCCAAATCAAAGTCTAAACCTAAAATCCATAGAGATACAGTGGAAACCTTAAGATTGAGAACATTCATTTATGTAAAACAAAGAACTGAACCAGTGTTATGCAGAAATGTGGGTTAAATTCTTTCAAAACAATGACTCAGACTGATAAACGCCTATAAAAAATTACTTCAAGTTGTTGCTGCTAAAGGTGGTTTAACAAGCTACTGAATCATAGGGGTACTTAGTTTCACAAGTATCATCATTTCATAACTGGCTGATGCATTTTGGCTTATTTTTGTTAGTTAAATAATGACATGGCAGTCTGTTATATTCACCTAACTTTACAGTCTGGTGTGGACCTGATGATTTCTGTTATGTACTGAATTTTCACATGACTGTAGACATGCTAAAAGAGTGGCATGAAATATTGGAGCCATATAAATATGGTGGCAAATATGCTGATAACACACTACATTAATTTATAAACTTCATTCTGAGACTCAAAGAACATACAAGAACAACTTTGTCTAGCTTCTGCTTTGTGGGCAGCAGTCTTCAGAGCTCCAAAGAGAAGAGCCTCTAAGGACATGGTACACTATTTTTTTCAATTATAGAAATCATAACCAGCAGCCCATTGGCACTCCCCTAGTGACTGTAGGCTGATGCAATTTATTTTACACAAATGTAATCATATTTTAACTATATTGAGATAAGGACCCTATTTGTACGTCATCGTTTTCATTTTTATTTACCATTTGTCTTCCACGTGTAAACACTGTACATTACAATACTATTGTGGCAATATAAAAAATTTTAAAAATACTCACCTACTTGAGCAGCATCCGCTAGCTCCTTAATCAGTTCTTTCAATTTTTAAGTAAGACTACCTTAAATACAACTAAGACTTTTTATTTATTCAAAAAAGTACGATTTTCACTGATTTGTCAAAGAACGAGTTAATAAATACACAAACGATATCTTAACAGCTACCTACACGTGTGTAAGTAAACAAAATAAATCCCTGTACAGCATCAAAACTACAGAACTGCCTTCATAAATATCTAAAAGTACAAAATAGTCTTACTTTCGAAGAGCAGAAAACTACTTTATGTACAGTAAACGTCATCGTTTCATATCTACCATAACACGCATATTATTCACACTAAGTTGGGTTGGTGAATGTGCTTTAATTCCGCACTTTATTCGCATAATCAATATACTCTGCACACTCATATTGGCAGATTTATACTTATTTGCGAAGCTTCTCGACTTGAGTACATTCAGCCACTTCAGAACGTTCGCGCTACTGGCGGCTGCGATGCTGGTGTTACACTGTCCGTGCGACCCGGTTTCTTCTTTTGTGGTTCTGCAGTAGAAATAAAAGCCACTCGCGCGCACTTGTGCCATCTAGTGTTCTGGTTCTATCGGCGTTTTAATTATCAAAATTAATCTCTCACTAAACATTGCTCTTGATGATACTCATAACAATAATAATAATAATAAGCTTTTCAAAATGAATAACAGTAAGAAGGATATATTAAAGGTACAGTAATAGTACAAAAATAAGATTTTTGCAACAGATTACAACAATAAAACATCAAAAAACTGAAACTGATATAAACAAAATACAATAAAAAAATCGGACAACAGATTGAGAGAAAAATGCACGTGCACACATTTTTTGGTTGCAAACAATTGAGGTGTATGAATATTTGGACATTGAGCCTTAAACAGTACAGTAAAAATTATTGAAACATTGTACGAGGTAGATAAAACATTGGAAATATCACATCAAATATCACAAGTAACTGGACAGTTTCAGAACAATACTGGAAAATCTACAGACGGTTTTAAGATGAGATAGCAAAACAACATTGTAAACAATATAAAAAGCATCATGAGAATGGAGAGGGGACCAGAAGCTGTAGCCATCGACTGGTCATTTAGTAACAGTTACTAAAATGGTACAATGTGATCACTGAACAGTATCTCAGCAGCCTAAAAATTTCAGATCTAGAGCAAATGTGAGATAGTTATTCTGCTTTTTTAGTTTATCTGGGGAGGTATTTGTTTTTTCAATCACAAGTGTGATTGATGTTGTTTTAAAGACTGTCGGTACAACACCAGTGTTCAAGGATTTATTAGGCCTAAAAAATAAGCTAAGCGCTGGAGTGCAGGATTAGGATGGAACAGAAGGAATGGGATCTAAAGAAAAGGTGGTGTTTCTGACATAGTAACATGACTTTGTGTTACCATCAAACATTGTGTTGCCACACAACTACAAACCCAAACTTCTCTCTGTTTGCAATGCATGTAAAGTGACAGGGAATGCTCTTTGTGGTTCTTTTGTCTCCCCAATAGATGTTTTACTCCACTGAGAAATGCAGTTACGTCACTTACAAGGTTTTCTTGTGGGCAAAGCATCTGCTGCTGGTCCCGAGGAGACCAACTTTATTTGCCTGGATGTTAGATCCTCCAAATGGGTAAGAGTGAGAGAAATGAGGCTGCAGTGGAGTGATGAACAGGTGCCAGACTGTCTATGTGCAATGCAGTGGGAGGGGAGATGGTGGCCTTGTCACACCTGTGTAGGGTCAGGATGATTTTACCAATTTTTTATGACAAAAAGCTGTTATCAAAGTAAGGTACATAGTGCGTGAAGTCCACATATGCTCTAAAATTAGCAATTGTGGTGAAAAACAGCATTACTGGATTGCAAAGTGAAGCTCTTGAAAGGATAAATGGACTCTTAAATGTCATAAGTAGCCTCAAAGATTACCACAGGACTACAAAAATGTTTCTTTACTGTAGTCAGAAAAACTGTGCCTTACGAGCCTCATTGCTTTGGCACTGCCATTTAATTGGGACATGCTGTTCAGAAATCCCTTTTATCTATAGTTTTTTTTTTTTAAACTTTTTCTCCATATAGAAGGTTTATGTTTGGAGAAGACCTAACAATATTTTGAACTCTCACTGTTTACTGCCACCTCTTACACAATAAGGTAGATCTGTAATACAGTATTAATACTATGCCTAGCAAATATAGCTAGTAAAAAATATTTTATATTGGTATTGTTTGTGTAGTTAATTAGAAGTTATGTTTCAAATACTCTGTGCATGTAATAATAGGATGTCTGAGTATTTTTCAAAACCAAATTCCAAATATGCATGATAGTTTTTTTAAATGTAAACTTGATTAAGCTTATCGCCAGTTAAAGTTCACAACACATATAAAACAGAATCAATCATAATCTAGTAGCAATTGCACCAAGAAAATTCAAGACATACAGATTTTCAGATCTGACCAAAATTTTCTCTATGACTGTAGTTTCAGAACAAATGAAGAGCTCTTTGTGGAGAACCATCACAGAATGTCCATTTAGTGTCAATGTCTTTTTTTTTAATGTTTGTAAAAACCTTTTAGCCAGATAAAACCTGTAGAATAATTTTTTTGGCAAGTTCTCTTACTTTATAAAATACTTCAGAGCAGATAAGATACTTCAGAGCAGAGGCAAAGTTTATACCTTTTTCCAAGGTATATTGTCAACAAAACCATTCCACTTACAAAACTGTAACAGGCAACATACGATGGGACATCAACAGCTCTACTGCAGTCACCCAAGAAAATTCAGCCTCAGTAACTGCATACATATTATCTTACTTAAACAGGAAACCTTTTTGATCAATCTTGTGCCCTTGGTGGTTGGTCCCCCCCAAACATTTAGACTGCTTCAAGGCACATTGATGGTTAACAAGGGTAATGCGATGGGTACGTTAGTACATGTACTGCAATAAAACTTATGACTTTATTTTTATATTCTGCTATGAACAGGTCTCTTTTTTTAAGTATGTGTTCTTTTCCTGTAACTGATTTTTACCAAATTTGTACCATGCTGTCATAAAGTACTGGTCATACAGTGTCATTTATGCTTATAGGAGGCTTAACCAACTGATAATGTTGAAATTATGGTTACAAGTAACTCATATGTTTGTGGATCTTCATTGTGTTCAGTCACTGGGGCAGCAGATGGCATAGTGGTTAAACTGGTTACCTTGCACTCAGGCAAGCTCAAATCTCACCTCCTGACTTAGTGGCCTTGATCAAGGTAAAAAGCTTGGTAACTTAACTTTGTAACACTGGACTGAAGTGTCACCTAAATGAAACAAATTTTTACATATTTGCATTCATGAAAATGTTTATTTGTTGATTAAATGTTTTACAAAAGCGATGTACAGAATTTAACCCATTGCACTTATTCTACCCTTGCTATGCAACAGGATATTCTTACTGTATCAGTTCATGGTAAATACACTGGCCCTCAACTTAAATACAGTTTGAAGTCTGTAACTTGATTTCTTTAACACAAAAGTACTGTTTGCCATGTTGTAATCAGTAAAAGCTGAATAATTCAAAATCCCATTCACTTTTTAACAGGTTCTGTAAAAACCACAACTATAATAAATCAATAAAGCTATATATTATACAGTAACACTATGTTACACTTACATCCATTTGTTTATTTCAGGGTCGCAGTGCCAGGCAGCATTTCTTCTAATCAGGACATGAAACTTAATACTATATCATGATTTAACACATTGTTTTATATGAACTTGAAAAATTAAATTTAAATTGCCTTCTAAAATTACTGAAAATGTGTCATCATCACCACAACCAGTGTTTGCCACAGTTACAATTCAGTGCTGTTACCCAAGTCAAATAAATATGTCCAGTGTTTGCTAGCTGTGAGCTGCGTTTAACTCAGTTATCTAGATAATACTAAGTAAAAGCTGAATAAAACTGATTCAGTTTATTTATGGGTAAGCCTCTGTAATTATTTTGAATATAGCTGTAGAAAATAAAGATGACTTGTAAGACTTTTTAGATCGCCATTCTTATTAACTTAAAGCTGCATTTAATTAAAACTAATCTATAAATTACTGAAATTAATACATTGTCAGCACAAACAGAACAAATCAATCAATTATTGTCAAACACACTTGTACAGCGGGTGTACAAAGGAGGATGAATTGAACGTTTTTAGGTTCATGGTGCATAGAATAGAGACCCAGTATAAGCTCTAGATCAAATTCATGTCTCCTGCAGTATTTTTTATAATTCGTAGTGATTTTATAATCTGTGGTAACCTTTTTATGTAATTGGATTTCAGTGCCTTATTGATACATTGACCATATCTTTCTTGTTGATCTGTTTTCACAGCTGTGTGTGCTCAAATAGACATAGTTTGATCTGAAAATATGGCCTGAACGTGCATTGCCAGTGTTTTAGGCAGTATGGAAAAGATATTGGATTTGTCAAGGTAAGCCCCTGGAAATCTTTGTGTTAATGTTTCTGGTGTAAATGGTACCTTGTTGAAATGTGTGATATTAACTACATGTGGGGTTGGTAAATTTTCCAGTTGACTTGTGGCTAGTGTCACTGCTATTATTAATTCAACCATTAAATGCTACCCCTATGAAGAGTATAAATGTTTGTAGTTTACTTGCAATATGTGTATCCTAAAGCCAGTTGTTAGTACATTTCTTCATTTGTACAGCTGAATGTTTTAAATCTATAGCTCAGTAGAATCTTTTATTTTGAGAATATAATATTTAGAAGCTCAATAATATGAGCCCCTTCTGGCAAATGGCAGTGAAATACTCTAGTCTTGTTAAAGGTTTGCTAAGATAAGAAAATAAGTGTAAATTATTGGTGCTGTCTAACATTTACATTTCTTTCTGAATACAGCTTGATTAAATTAGATGGGAGGCTGTGCTGAGAGTAACCCATGGATCTTCAGTGAAGGACAAGAGAACAAGAGCTTCCACTGTTGTTACAAATAAACTCTTTATTGTAGTTTGGATTGTCGTGGTACTGTAAGGTTAATGTTACCTAGGAGAGTGTCGCTATTGCTAACAGAGTTACACAAAGCAAACCTTAAGAAAAAAGAAATACTTTTTTATCAGTTTATACTGCTAGTGAATATGGCACAGCTTTGGGGAAGGGACAGGGGCTATGAGCAGGAAATGCCACCTTCATCTATTCTGGCAGTAATAAGAAACCAAAAAATGATGCCACATTTAAACTTATTTGTATGTCATTCCACTAAATATTGTTCCCATATCTGCCAGCAATAAAACTTCATTTGAATTTGAATTCAGCACAATTACAAAGAAGCATGGTAAACATGAAGGAAAATGTTACATGTTCCTTTTGTTGCCCGAGTCTTCCTTTATTGGACTCCACAGCCCAGGTATTCAGCTCCCATGATGAATGCACATCCAACTTCTGAAAATGATTATTCTTTTTGAGGCTTGTGCAGAACTCAGCGGAATTAGAAACCAAATCAGCTAATTCTGGTGCCATTATCATTAATTAATGGATACAAAGATCCATAATTCTTTTCAATGTAACTGAAGAGTTTTTTAAAAGTAGGAACAACAAATTGATATTACTAATAAATTATGAAACTGAAATCCTCAGATATCACAACTAGGCAGGGCAAGAAGTGAAATACTCAATTGAAACCAAGACAAAAGATATCACAGATGTCAAACAGAAACCAAATATTTCTTGTGGGCAATGAACACATTGCTGTTCAAAATTCTCTTGATTTATTAAAGTGAAAATGATCACTGAAAAAAACAGTGGTGTGGTGGGTAGTATTGATGCCTCCCACTGCTTGAGCTGCGTGACTGAGCATAGATTTGATTCCTTGCAATACTCTGCATTTCTGCATGGTGCTCCAGTTTCTTCCCGTAGTCCAACTATGTGTTTTTGGAAAACTGATAAGACTATCCTTACTTTGTGACTGTGTTTGGCTATCAGTTCCTCTTGTGGAGAGAGTGTGTCCAGAACTCACTGATTCAATTTTTCATTAACTTAAACCTTTTCCAGTGCACTTTACAATACCTGCTCCTGCTATTCCCCTGGACTGCCAAATCCAGCGAGAAGCCTGCACTTCGTTAATGGAGGTTCCACTAGTGACTAAATTAAAAGGTCTACAAACTTTTCCCATAAATGACCATATATTCAGTAAAGGTATGCAAATGAAAATGTTTTAAAATTAAAATTAAGACTTACTTTATCTGAAATGTACTGGTGTCAATCCAGGGTGTTGTTTCATAGCCTAATGCCCAAAGATTACGAGACGAGCTCCTGATTAGGATAAAGCGATTACGAATAATGCAAGTCAGGAAAATAATATTTTTATTATAATTTAGAAGAATATATGATCACAGAAAATATAGACTGCTCCACACAGGCTGAACTAGATTCGAACTCTCACCCGATCCCCCAGCCGTTGTGGGGCAGCAGCGCTACTCGCTAAAACCTTGTTATACACTAGTTTATTGCAGTAATTGAAGCACAGTTTCGCCAATAAATTCGCCGAAGACTTGGTTTAAGACCAATCAGCGTTTAGAGGCGGGACTAGTTCACAGAACTACGAGTCAATTCGTCAAAGGTTCCGTTTACGGCCAATGAAAATTTATATGAGGGCCTTTTCAAATCACGTGCATACAACATTATTGCAGGTAAAAAAGAGATCCGATTGATAGTGTTTTTAAAAACTGAAAAATATGCTTTCGTTTCTTTCTAAATATTTCTATAGATTGTATATAGTAAATAACTAACTTTTCATCATATCGCGTTCAGTTAAAATGTTGTGCTGGTGTGCAACGACATGGATGTTTACTGTAAGCCATGTTAGCCTTGACGCTAACAACAGGAAATGGTATTGACAGTGTCGTTTTCTTGACACCAGTACAGTTTGTCTGCTATTTGTAGCTGTAACTGCGGTAATGAAGACAGGGACCCGGCGACAGTGGACCGGGGATCGCAGGGATCGCAGGGACCGCAGAGACCGACCAGATCACACACTTCGGGAAGAAAGGTACGAAGCGGCACTAGACGTCCTGACGGCACGTGATCGTGCTCTTTAATCGCCACAATTGTTCATTCTCACACACTTGCCAATACTGTTTTCGCACTTTTATGTATTTATTTAATTTATTTTTCACAAACTAAAAATACTTGCATTTGAACTGTATTTTTTCTGCGTGACAGCTTAAGCGTTCGTCATGTCAGCAACTGAGTGGATAAACTTTTCTGCGTGAACATGTATTCTCCACAGCTAATGTCGATACATCGTATAGCTGTAATACTCCAATAATTACATATAAAACACTTAAAGCTAGGAATTATGATTCATATTTTAACAACATATTTTTTATAGCATGTAGGTTACCAGGGGTCTGTGGGTTACGAAAATATCAACCGTATTAGGATGCAGAGTTATAAAATAATACATAATTTTAAATATTCTGTACCATGGACACATTAGCACTTTTGTTGAATGAGCTATTTTTTCAGAAGTACTTCTTCGAGAAGTATTTGGTATTTAGTTTTTAATGAAAAGATGGCAAGCATACTGTCTTTCTCAACACTATTTTTGCACATCTCGTAGCTGAAACACTTCCACAATTACGTATAAAACACCAAATTCAAATGGCTTACCAAAGTTTCACCTTATGCAATGACAGAAATCAGAAAGAGAACAGATAAGGTGGAAAAGAAGCAAACAAAATAAACAAATTCTAGATAATCCTATGACTTCAACATCTACCAATTCTGATCCCATCAGTGGAGTGCTGCCTCTCTATTACCTTGCACCACCATATAAAACATCTAGATTTTAGTTAATGCTCATTTGCTGTCTTCAGGTCTGACACTGTGGCAGCAGGACCTTCTCCTAGACCACAGAGCCCAACCATGGACACCAGCAGCTCATCCTCGAGGAACCAAACAAATGTTCCAGGTCAGCACCCAGTTCCAGGGCCACTGGAGTCTTGGTTCAGTTCTGAATTACAATACAATCAATAAATTAAACAGCTATGTTTGCTTATTTTATGATACTGGGCAACACAAAATCAGGACTTCTAAATTGCCCAAGGGGTTCTGTGTTTATGAGACAATTATGTTGGCGCTGGGTGGTGCAGTTTTCTTCTTTCCCTGAAATGCACTATGCACAATTATTTTCAGAATTGCCAGGGTTTTACTTTGATCCAGAGAAGAACCGATACTTCCGCCTGCTGCCAGGACACAACAACTGCAACCCCCTGACCAAGGAGGCTCTGCAGAGCAAAGAGAGGGAGGGCCGCAGGATCCAGCTCCTGGAAGACGATGACCGACCCTGGAAAGTGAGCACACCTGTTACACAGTAGCTGTTCTGATCATTACTGTGTGTGTGTGCGTGTGAGAGAGAGAGATAAAGTCCGCACATTGTTGTTCTTCTCTCCCTTTCCAGAGGTCCCCCAGAGCAGGTTTAAATTGTGCCCTACTGTTGCAGAAAAGGAATCAGGGACTTGTTTCAGAGAACTCTTATTGCAGGTATTGTAATATATATTTCCAACTATAGTTGCCTTAATTTGACTTTACCTCAAATTTATTTCTGAATAAAGAATGGACCAAAATGGATACTGTAGATGATTGTATAGGAGTTGAGGAAACTCTTTGCTAAAATCTTAGCTTTGAAATTGAGCTCTGTTTTATTACTAATAGTCCTCTATGTTGTAACAATTAAAAACATTAACTGACCAGATTGTTAGAAAAAGTAGGAGTAATAATAAAAAATTTTTTAGGTTTATACACGAGCTGAAGGTGAGTGGCATGAGACGCCACAAACTGGAGGTGCAGAGCTCTGATTCCAACAGCCCTAACACAGACAATTTTCACCTCATTGTGGTGAGTTACTACATTTTTATTGTGCAAATACCAGATTTAGAGCCTGCTGGGGACATGCACCCCTATATCTATGAAGCTCAATATCTGTCTATTTGTTTGTTCTTTATGCACAGCTATGGTTTTCAAGCGATAGACTGGAAATTTAGCACAAAGGTACTTTCTCACCCTAAGTGAGTTTGTTGTGTAGTCAAGTTCATTGAACTCCAGACAGATTACTTACTATTATGAAAATGTCAAGGCTTAGGAGTAGTAACGTCACATACAGAGTATGCACACTGAGGGATTTTCTCACTCAATACACATGCAGACACACTCTTTCTCTCACACAGAGACATACATAAAAAGGATTTTCTCAGGCCACATACAGACGTATTTTTTCACACGCATACGAGCATGGCCCGTTACACACTCTACAAACACACTTCTGTATTCTAGCTCAAACACATTGCAAGATGATAATGCTTGGTGATGTGTAATTTTTTATTTCTGTGTGCACATCACTATGGCCAGTATGCATGTTGCTATCAGTGCCATTCATGTGTTCAATCACAGGAGCCAGTAGCTGTTATATGCTTGCAAATGGAAAATGTACAAATGAATAAGAAATTATACATGAAACACACATGGTGCTACACACTTCAGTATTGTAAGGGTAATAAAGCTTGGTAGTATATGTTTTTTCCTGTTCAATTTAACTATAACTGACCTGTTACTTTCTGTCGCATTTACTTATCCAATAGCACTAACAATATTTACAGACTAAATCACAGGTTCTTAACAACTGGGCCTCTGGCTGAAACTGGGCTATCTTTCCGGAGCCATGAAAAGACCATGTAATAAATCAATAAATATATAAATACAATATTTTCTGGACTCTTAAGTTGCACTGTTTTGCTGAAATCACAGGTTGATCTAACTTATACTCCATTGGGACATTTATTTTATAAAATTACATACAAAATAAATCACTTAAAAATAGTGCATACATTACAAACAAAGTTTATAACGTTACTTATTCATCTGAGTGCGAGATCCATGTTTAATTGGTCTACAGGGCACTATTACAAAAACAAACGGATGCATGGGTGGCCTGGCTGACCATTTAGTGAGTTGTATTCTTATCAGTAAACTACCTGTTACATGCAACTTATACAATGCTGCAACTTATTGTCCTGAAAGTACAGTAAATAGCCAACATATTTCTGTGGGTACCATAGAAAAATGTATGCTGTTTATTTATTTGAGTCATAGAATGTAAAAAAAAAAAAAAGATAAAATAAATTATGCCTGTATAGTTAGTTCAGCGCTGCTACATGATTGGCATAGTTTTGTATTCATTGAGTTAGTTTCATTAGTTCTGGTGTGTGTGTGTGTGTGTGCGTGTATATGAACAGTTCGTAATTCAGCCCTAACCCTGTGAAGCAGATGCCACTCTTTCTCTTTTGCTATACTTCAGCATCTGTAAAACTGCTATTGCTCCAGTACTACTGTTTAAACAGCATTGTTATTTACATGGGAATAAGGTGTGTGCTAAATAAAGGTCAATAATACTAAAGACTGTTACTGTTGTTGATTATTTTAATGAGCAGTGTTTTACTCCCTTAGGCGGACTCAGCCTGTGAGAGAGTTTTCACTGTGAATGACGTGGAACATGGCGGCTGCAAGTACGGTATCATGAATTTTCGTGGATGCAGCAAGGGCTCACTGTCTGTGGAAATGTGTGACAACCTGTATTTTACAAACCGCAAGGTATGAGATCCATGGTGTCAGAGGGTGTACATAATCTATGGCATTAATTTGCAATCCTCCAGAAACCTCAGCCACTCCACTTACTGTTTTGTCTTTCAGTCACTACACCAGAACACCAGATTTATTTAATAAAGATCTGGTGACTTGTTAGTGGATGAATGACTGTGGGAAATTGAGGAGGGGATAAGGTGTTACTTTTCAATAAAGTACAAAAAGGTGAAAATGAGTCAGGATACCCTACCTTCTGTGTTTCAGGTGAACTCTATCTGTTGGGCTTCAGTGACCCATTCAGATTCACACGTACTGTATCCTTTCCTGTCACATTCACTGTTGGTTTTTAAACTAATTTGACAAAACAAATGCTGGTCAATGTATTCTATAAGAAGGAAAAACTGCTAATGAAATTTAAAAATAAAAAGGGAAGGTTGTTATCTTGATGAGATTCTTCAGGCTTTGCCTGGTGGGCATAGCTCAGACTCCAGGCTGTGTCAGCTTGTTGCCTGCCTCCCTGTTCAGCAATTCTAACCCAGGTACGTGAAGACATCTATTGGCACCACTGTAAGTCATTAGAAATCATTTGATAACTTTGCCACAGGTTATGTTCAATAAGCATAGTTTTGCCATATCAATAAATGAATGGTCACTGCATTGCTGTAGGCCTGGTCATGGTCCATGAGTTACCACTGTTCCATATTTGTACCTAAAGGATATCCCTTTATTGTTTTTTACTTGTTTGCCCACATTGTTATATATTTTAATCTACTACAGACATCAAAATGTTTGTACCATTTGTTGCAGACCAGCCAGGAATGCTGTGCAGTTTTAAGATCTCAACAGCATGGTCATGTGCCTGGTGCCTGAATCCTCAGGCAGATAAGAACTTCAGCACAGGTAAACATGAATGGTTCCATTAGATCAGGTTGCATGGGTCTCAGTCTCCTGACAAACTGCATGGTATTGCAGGCCTCTCGAGACGTGTCATCATCACAGATGCTGTGACTGGGAGGAGACAAACGTACGGAATCAGCAGTGATGCACTAGCACAGCAGTTTGCTCTGCGGGTGAGTTATATTATTTAGTGTCCTCTTTTATAGTCCAAAGCAGCTTGCATTCATTATGTAGCAATTAAAATCAACTAAAGGGTACAACAACAGCCCTTCAAGAGATTGTCCATTTTTAGTCACCCTACAGCCAGTGGGCGTTGTATACTTTTTCATTGATTTTACAGATATTAAAAAAGTGAAAAGTGGCCAGAAGCTGCAAATTGAATGTAGGGTGAGTTGGTCCACTACCAGGATTGATTAGGATTCTGTGGAAATTATTTGTTTTTATTTTTAATAGTTTAAAATGATGTTCAAAATGAATAATGTCTTTGAGATTTTTATTTATGGTGGTTGTAATTGATGTTTTAACTGAACCTAAAGAGCAAAATTGAGGGACATGTATTATTTAGCTTTACTTATTGTGAATTACTAGTAAAAGTGACCTTGGATTTATGACCAAATAAAATCACAAATGGTCTTCTAGTCCCAAAAGTGTTCTTAATTAAGGAACTGGTGTACACAGATGTATGTGCTTAGTGCCTATAAAGCTGCATATTGGAAGCTTTGTTGTAAATAGTTTCCCCTCATTCCATTAGGTACCTGTTTTGTATAATGGCTGTCGCTCAGGCGAAATTTTCAGCATTGATTTAAGGCAGCGTGCACGTCGGGGAAACAGCTGGAAGGCCTGCCGCTTTTACCAGGAGTCAGCAATCACCTCCGTCCGCATCCTGCAGGATGAGAACTACCTCCTTGCTGCAGATATGCTGGGAACAGTCAGTACTTTCTGTAAACCGTTGAAAGAAAGGCTTTTTCTGTATTTATTATATTAATTTGGACTTGACTATTGGATTACATAACTTAGTTTTTCCCAACACCTTTTACAAAAGTGAATTCCTTCTTGTATTTATAATCATACCTTCGCTTTAAGCATATCTTAAATCCATATATGCAAATTATGTCAAAAATGGCAGCTGCAAGTACTGAGCTTTGTACTGATGTTGAAGACATAATTAGAAGGAGAATATCTGGGTTTTGTTTCAAATAAACATCCCCTCCTCAGATCAAGCTGTGGGACTTGCGAGTTACCAGGGCAGTGCAGCAGTATGAAGGCCACCACAACGAGTATGCCTATTTGCCGCTGCACGTGAGTGAGCCAGAAAGACTACTGCTAGCAGGTAAATTCTCTTAAGTGCAGCGATCATGGTTTAAGTGTATTTCCCAGTCCATCATTCCTATCAGTCCTTCAGTCGTAGTCCATGTTGTCCAAACGTGTAACAGCACTGCACTATGCCTTTTGTAGTGGGCCAGGACTGCTATACTCGGCTGTGGAGCTTGAGTGATGGAACCCTCCTGCGGACTATTCCTTCCCCCCACCCAGCAGGGAAGGACTCAATCCCCAGCGTTGTGTTCTCTTCGCAGCTGGGTGGACGCAGGGGCCTACCTGGCCTCCTCATGGCTGTCCGTCATGACCTCTACTACTTTCCCTACAACTGCGATTACAGGGACAGAAGGACACTTGAAGAAAACCAGTGACCAAGCCCTGTGAGCCAACCGGCTAGACCTCCTTCCGAGGGTGGTGCTCAGCTGCAGGCTACATAATTGCCCAAGACCCCTGAGACTCTGTCAACCTACTGTGCTGCATTTGTATACTAATTAAAAATACGTTTGTATAAGAGGCCTATTTTAATGACCTCAGTAAGTGCAATTTGAAACTGATTGATGAAATGACTTATGGACAATAGAGATCTCTATTTCAGAAATAAAAATGTATAAACATTTTATACAATGTACATCATACAGCGTTTTAATAAATGATCTTCCATATCTGCTGATGGTTCCTTTTGAAATCATTCTGGATCAGAAATCATTCTTACAGGAATAATAAGGATGTATAAATGGCACAGAACTTGTTTCCAGTACCAGTCTAGAAACATATTTAATATAATTTCTGTACACTTGAGTTGCTGCTGAAGGTTTAGAATGAGCCCATCTTTTTATACAGAATTGGCACCTGAGGGGACCTCCAAACTTACAACCTTTTCTCAGATTAAGCAGGCTGTCACTGCTTTCTGCTAAAGCAAACCAAGCATTATCCATCAATTACCATTAGATGGTTCAGACCCTATCCTGGAATCACTAGGCACTACACTATAAAACTACATCTTAGATGGAAGGCCAGCCCACTGCAGCACTCAAACCAGGCAGCAGATGAGAAAAGCAAATGCAATTAAAAACAAGATTGCAATATTATTCCTTTAATTCATAAATAACATCACCCTTGAGGATTAAAAAGTTAATGATGATGAATGGAAGGAAATTCCTTTTTGTTAATAACCATGGTTGCGTCCTCGACCGGCAGAAACCCGTGGACTTAATTATTCTTTTTACTGCACTTATTTATCAAAAACGATCAGAATTAGGACTGTTCCGCCTGACTCAAAATGCAGGGATACTTTGAGTTACTCTTTACTATGCAAATTAAGCACGAATGCGCCTATGCAAACACTAGCGCCCACTTGTGGCTGAACTCTTAGGGCACAACATTCATGTCATAAGTTAAACAAAGACGATATATCCCGCCCAGTTTCCCAAAATGCACTGCGATAGGGACATGAAAACCAGGCTGGTACAGCTGCGAGATTTATACAATATTATGTTTTCGGAGGTGTAGTCTGTTCATATTCCCGCACCATCCTAATTCTCCCGCCGCTGCTTGTTAGTTGGTTTCGATAAGTAAATGAAAAAATGTCAGAAGAAAAGTTTACCGATATAAACGGAAAGCCGATTTCTTTAGAATGTCGCTTTCATTCGAGCTTCTGCAGGGAGTTCGTTGTGAGCGCGCCGAAGGTGTCCTTCCGCACAGTGATGACCTGCACGTGCGCCGTGTGGCTCTCTGCCTACGCCGTGTTCTTCATCACCAAGGTAACACGACTTCACTACGAGCACTTGTAGTTTTCAGTGGCTCAAAGAGGTTGTTTAATTAATTGATTTACCGAATAATTGTTAGAACACAGCTGTCCTGTCGAGTGCTATCGTCACGACTCTGGTTGGGATGATGGTCCATATCCACCTGATCAAGATCGACCACGAGAGGTTGCTCATCGTGGGCTCTCTGGGCGTTCAGTTGTCTTCGTGCTTCGCCTCGGGTAGGGAGCGCACCACCTTCATCGAGATGAGCAGCATCAAGGATATTGTCATTAACGAGGCCATTCACATGGTGAGAATTAATACGATATAACCGAGTTACCTGTTCTACTTATTTTTGATTTTTTTTTTGCACACCTAATGTACAATGTCATTAACTCTGCAAAGCTCATGGATATTTGTTTCTTAACAAAACTAAGTATGGTATGTATTTCCTGTCACACTGGCAATCTCAACCAATCACAGCCGTGGACTAAGGTAAATCTAATATCACAACTGAAATAGCAGATTTATTATTGTTCTCGTTGTCATTGTTGTTATTCCTGCCTCATTTGTTCTAGTGAGGGGTGGTGTTAACCTCTTGTTTTCAGAGTAGTGCTGAACTGTTAGTATAACTTATTACACTTTTAGTTATTTGCACCATTCATTTTTATTAATGCATTGTTTCACTTTCTGCATGTATGCTGGTGTAGCCTCACGTTTCCTTTAGATTAATACAGTTTCTGTCTGTCTACTTCTCTTTAGCAAAGAGTGATTTACTACCTCTGCATTCTCCTAAAGGAACCTTCAGATCCAGATGAAGTATCTGGTGTAATCCCTCTCTTTCAGGTATAGTACTAGTTTAAAGAGTGATTTCATATAACTGCTATATAGTAAGTTTTGATTACAAAATTGTCTTATTAGAGTGAATATTCTTCACAGATGTTTCCCAGTAACATCTACAGGCACTTCCTAAGCTTTTGCTAGGTTAAACTGAAAATTTCTGCCTTAAAAATGTTTTGTATAATATGAATTATTTACCTTGAATACCTTGACGTGTGACATGTAGATTGTTTGTTTGTTTATTAATATCCTTTCCCCCCCACAGAGTTCTAAACCAAGATTAAATTGCTTGATCAAGATATATAGAAGTTGCCAAGAAATTCTTGAGCAGTCTTAAGTACAAAAAAATAAGGGTAACATTTAAACAGAGAAAAATACAAAAAATTATATTTTGCACAAATGCTTGGACACTTTGGCATACACCCATCTTCTAGAACAATAAGAATGCTTCATGCTATAATGTGTCTGTGCAAAATAGATGTGCTGTTTTTGTCTGCCTGTAGGGAGTCTGATGCTTGTTGCCAGTAAGAGTTGAACATGTCACCAACAATTATTTCAGTGTTATATAAATAATGCTGTAGATGACAATTGTATTTGTTTTTTAATAACTCTCTGATGTTAATTATTTTCTAGCATCTTTTAATAATGTGGAAGAAGCTCAGACAGAACGAAATAATACTAAGTGAATAATTTTGAGTTGATGTTTATCGTATTAGTTCTATTGGCTTATGTTTTTGTTGTAAATCAACAGGGGTTCCCTTTAATTTCCTAGAAAGTCATTCAGTGTCCTCTTGCTTTTCATGAATTATAACCTCCCTAGGAAAAGTAAGATCTTAAAATGTATTATTCACACAATGAGAGACAGTGCCAGATTTAACTTGTCTTACATAGTACTCAACAGTTTAAAGCAGTTGAATATTACTTGAATATTTGGGAAAGGCACTGGAACTTTTAAGTGCAAATTGATTAAATAGTTACTGAAATATTGTATTTATGAACACATTTTAAAGTGGCCAGTCAATAAAACAAAAGGAAAACTTGTTTTAACATTTTATCTCCATACAGTTTTACTGCAGTCGTGGTAAATTGTAATGTGCTTCAGTTTTTTTGTTGTTTTTGAATCTGCTGTTCATCCAAATGTTGATATTAAAAAAAAAAAAAAAAACTTTATGTTCACTTTGGTGCCACTGAAAATGGTTTACCCCCATTTCATAGCACAAAACTATGCTACCTCTAAATTATTATTTAAAAAATACAAAGTATTTTAGTAAAATGATTCAAATATCTTATTGACTGTATACTTTTGTACTGTAAGATAAATACTGTAAATAAACTGATGTTGCTCTATTATGTGTGGAAGTTGTATTTTCCAGAATTGCTGTTTAGTTGTCCTTTTCACTTTATTTTAGCCAACTAAATATATATGTTAATTATTTAAAGCCTAATAAACATCAGTTCAGCAGTTTATCGAAAGGTGTGGCCATGTAAATGGTCTCCCTTTACATATTCAAGATTCATTGTGTATATGAGTGTAATACAAGTAAATTAAACAGAAGTACTGAAGATGTCCTTGAAAGAGATAGATAGATGATCAAGGTGCCTGAAATCAGATCTCCTTTTGGCTGTTCATTAAAGAGATTATGCCATTAATGCACTACCTTATCAGTCATGTTTTTCTACTATTCCCACTTTTTCTAAATACGTATTTGCATCACTAAAATTGTAGTAACAAAAAATGCGAATACAAATATGAAAGTCCTGACCATGAGCTTGACGAGAAATGTTTAACCCTTTAGACGTCAGAATAAGTTCTTGCAGAACTATGATCCATGCTTACTGGAGTGTACGCGCCCATTGTCCACTTATACTTGATCATCAGAACGTCTGCTGTCTGTCATTTTGGTCCACAGTGCTGTTCCAATTTTTACACACATTTGCAGATGTTAACAGTTGATTTAGTTTAATTTAATTTTATATATTTAGTGCAAAATTCAGAATAACCCCATGTTTATAGCAGAAACATCAGAAACCACTAAAAACGGATTCAGATCCAAAACAAGACCTACTTCCGTTTTATGAAATAGTCGAAAACTCGCGATATGTACAGCAGCAACTTCGTCACTTATCGACGTCATTTAAAGTTCGGTAATCATCGGGAATTACAGGCTAAAGCAATGGAACTATGATAGCATAAATTAAATACGTATCAGAACCTTTTTAAATTAACAGGTATTCTTCGTTACCCATTTAGTTGTAAGTTAACAATTTTTTACTGTTTTTGTTGTTGCATTTTAAATTAATCTTAAATAAAAAACATGTTTTTACTCTCACGAATCTCTCGATACTTGATTAGCCTACCTGTTCCCCACTTTCTCCTCGCTATGGCGCCGTATCCCTGCTCTCTCAGTTACTGAAAGTGGCCGCCTCTCAGCTGCTGCCGGCTCAGCGCTCACAGACTCACTCGTTGCCCAGAACCGCCATCTTGGAGACAGAGAGCAGCGAGCTGGCAGCGGCTGAGAGACCGAGAGAAAGGGGATACGGGGGCCGAGGTGAGCGAGTGCTTTTGAGTACCATGGTAGGGGAGCCATGGGGAACATGGCCGGGAGGGAGAGAAAGTATTAGAATGCGGGGATCGGGTGGTAGAGGCCGCCTTCTCTCTCGGCTGACTAACGGCAGAGGGACGAGAAATGTAGGTCTGGATTTTGGGCCTCGATAAGAAAGCAATAACACGACAGGTTTAAAATCTTGTGGCAGATATCGAACTTAAACATTCATTTACCTGCACTGGTGGTGGCCTTAAAGTGACAGAACCAATTTGAATATTCAAATCCTGGAAAAGTACAAGTTTTAAAATACACTGGCATTATAGCTACCCAAAACAAAGGGCCCAAGATCAGTCCAAAGACCAATGGAAAGACACCCACTAAACCAGAACGTAAAATAGCCATTGTAATGACCCCTTTATTTCAGTCTAATTTAAGCACTGTTTTTTTTTTTGCTAAGGTATTTTGCGGAAGCTAAAATAGCTACCAGTCGAAAACCCCAGTGTACTTTTGTTGTAAGTTAGCCTCCTTGTTTAGAATAAGAATCACTCAAATACTCGATTAAGCCCCTGCAGAAAAAAATAATAGCTTGTCTGTTAATTTTGTTGGTCGAAAATTTCATTACTACATGGTATAACTGCATATGCTGTTCGAATGTCTCACCCAAGTACGTTCGAGACCACAGCATTTCACACGTGTGAAATGTTCAGTCCCAACTACAGGTCTTTTTTGCCCCTTTATTACACTTGCATTATGATTTAATACATGTCTAAGATTTTTAAAGATTATTAATGCCATATCTCAATTTCACACATTTAAATGTTAATTTGTCACGCATTCGTGTTTTGAAGCGCTAGTTGTACACTTGTATACATTATAGCGAAACATTAAACCCAGGGGCTTCCCGGTACCGCGGACGGGATCTCGAGCTGGGTCACGATTGGACGATCCAGCGTTACGTATGAAACGTTACACTGGAGCTAAGCCCCTAGAAAAGTAAAAACGGTTCAATAAGTAATTACTTTATTTGCATATTGCGATCTCGAGTTGGGTCACGATTGGATGGTCCAGCGTTACGTATGGAACATTACAACTCAGCAAAGTGTTTGACAATGTAGAAACAGTTGATTGAGTGAAATCATTCAATTTGCATATTCGTCTTTTCCCGATCACTTTGAAATTACTTTGGGGTGCTATTACAAAATTCTGCCGGCAACCAGCATTATGGTCGTTGTCTGGGTTGACCTTGGCATTATTACCCCATAAGCCTAATTCGTATTAATAACGCTAATTCTAATGTTAAGACGGTGAACAATTATTACAGTTTAATTTTGCTGATCTTAGTTGTGTCTAAGTCGGATAAGCAATTTGTCATACTCTTATATTCTTCTTGTTTTAATTTACAAAAATTTATTTTTAGGTTATATTTAATTTTTGTGCCATAAAATGTATGATGCGTATTATTCAGTTGTATGGAGTTCTACTTTGTTCATTACTGAAGAGTAATTTAGTGTCTTTTCTGTTTTAAGTTTTACAGATGATCAAATTGCAGGAATATATTTTATTAGTACTACTGTAGCTTTACTGGAATAAAGACTTGCTTGCCCAAGTCACTGGCTGGCGGCCAGTGCGGAAAATCCATTTCTTTTAATCAACAAAAATTATTTAATCAATTAATCTGTTTATTTATTTATTTTTTCTGTGGAATTTTGTAAAGGTATGTATTGATTTCTTCCAAACTAAGGCTAAATGGAAACTTAATCAGTACATAGGATGCAAGCCGAAGGCCCCAGGTTCCCTGTTCCTAACCCTAAGTATTGCCTGGCTGTGAAAATCAGTCAAATTTGTGTAAAAGCTCCTTGTCTAACATAGTAAGCTATGGATGAGGGTTGCCAAAGCTAAATAAAAGGTTATCTTTTTAGTGAGGAATTTTTGGTGTTAAATTCGACCAGTGTGTTTTTTTGTGCAGTTTAACTGATGGACCATGTACAAATATACTCTGCTTTTCTGTACAGCTGACTTTAGTAAACAGCAATAAATCTGTAGAAATGTGGTTTTTGTTCAAGCTTTATTAAAACACTTTAGGAAATGAAATATGGAATACAAAGAGACACCATTTTCTGTAAAAAGCTGTTCTAAGACTCTTTCTAACTTTTTAACATTCATACTAATATCGACCTTTTTTTAGGTTGCTGTTGCCACTTCTCAGGACATTCATACTGGAAATGAGGACAATACTGTGAGATCTTGAAAAGGTAGTCTTTAAAGCGTCATCTTATCCAACACTTTAAAAGTTTAATAGTCTATTGCTTATTGCTATATAATTATGTATTTTTCGAAATATGTCAGTTCTCCATATTGAAGTTTTTGCATATATTTATTACATTAGTAGATGCCTTTCTCTAAAGCAACATACAGCTTAGAGTAAACAAAGGTATATAACCTATATTTACAACAGATGACAACAGAGTTTAAGTAATATCCATCTGTTATTGGCAACTGCTTAATCTTGCTCAGGGTTGCAGTGGTCCAAAGCCTAATTTAAGTTAAAATATGTGGTAATATTGATATACAGTGCAGTTCTTGAATATTTGAACAGTGACACAATTTTTGTTTTTTTACCTCTGTATCCCAGGATGCTGCATTTGAAATTAAAAAACTACTTAGAGGTTAAGTGGAAACTGTCGTCTTTAAATTAAGGGTGTTTGCATCCATATTGAGTAAACCTTGTAGTGATTGCAACATTTTTATATGTAGCACCCATATTTTAAGGACCAAAGTTAATTGGACAGTTGGTTGTTCCCTTGTTTCTTGGGCAAATGTGTATTATTTCATTATTCATTCATGCACAAAAAAAGTCTAACATCGATTTTAAATGTGACTTTTGCGTTCAGAGTCTGTTGTTGTTTCGACACAGGGATCATAGAAGTGTTAGTGCCAGTAAAGCAGGCCATTTTGAGACAGAAAATGAGTCAGTCAGAAACAGAGTAACATTGGTGGATGACTGAACAATGCAATAATGAAGAAAAAAATCTTTTTAAGTTCTTCTGTTGACCACATTAAGAACACTCTTCAAGGATGTGTCAAATACTTCAGGATGTTGCCGATGTTATCATAAGGAGAAGAACATTCCCAAAACGTTCACAAACCAGTGGTAAACCTCTAAACCAGAGAGACCAGGTTACAGTTTGTTTTAAAAAAAAATTCAGCAAAGTTATGGGAAAAAATCTTAGGGACACATGAGACAAACCTGTTACTACAATGATGGAAAGAAGAGAAAAAAAGATGTGAGAAAATGAAAACAAAAAACAACAGGAAAAAGGAACTGCTCATGACTCAAATCATAACACTTCATGGCTGCCTCATGGTCGTGGTTTGGACATTTATGGGTCCCACTGGGTCTGGGTCACATGTCTTTATAGATAATATGTCTGCCAATGGCTGCAGCAATATGATTTCTCTACTTTACAGAAGGACCTTATCTGCTCAGATCCAGATAAATTCCTCAAAGCTTGTTGGAAAGATCTCCACCTTACAAAAGGCAATGATGCCAAACATACAGTTAAAACCGCTATAGTGCTTTATTGGGGCCAAAAAGTGTAACGTTCTGAAGTGTTAAAGTCAACCACCCAGTCTGAATCCTACTGAGGATGCATTTCGCTTTTCACTTTTTTGAAGGCAAGACAGAAGGTGAAAAGCCCCTCAAACAAGCAGGAATTGAAGCTGGATGTAGTACAGGCCTGATAGAGCACCACTAAAAGATGATACCCAGAGTCTGGATATGTCTATGGGTCACAGACTTCAGGAAGTTATTGAATGCAAAGGATTTGCAACCAAGTACTAAACATGACAATTTTTACTTATTTTAATTTTAATTTGGTCCCCTGAAAATCAGTGCTATGTATAAATAAGGCCGTAATCTCTACAAAGATCACCTGTATATAAATAGCCTCAGATTAAAGCTGTCTACTATGCTTAACCTCTCAGTCACTTCATTTCCATTCCAGTGTGCTAGAGTAGAGGCAAAAAACAAACATTGTCACTGTCCAAACTGCACTATAGTTGGAGATATATTCAATAAAGCATTGTAGGATTATAATATTCTTTTCTGCTTAATGATTCAATCTGATTCAGCATAGTTCCAATAAAAGACTGCAAAAGAATGAAATCTTATTATGCTGCACTTTACAGCAGTGTTTTGTAAGATTTTGGCTGGACAAAGTTGCCCCACACATTTGGAAATCTGTATAATTTTCTCTGATGATGTCTCCTGCAGTTCCTACTTGTGCCCAGGGTAGGGCTGCTGTCTGGCTCCTCATGGCCTTGGAGCAGCCTGAGGTGGATGAGGCCGTGCACTCCAAGTTGGCCAGGCCGCTCCATCTACAGTACTTGGAGAGATCCTTAAAACTAGATGCCTTTCTTCGTCAAACAGCCACCATCTTTAACAGGGATATCTCCAGGTAAGCTGTTCATTAGTTGACAGGGTAACTATGATGTACAACACACGCAACCTTTCATTTTTGTGACAGCTTAGTGTGTGTGATTGCCCTGTGATGGAGGCTCCGGGACTTATTTTTGCTGCAAAAGTAGTTGATAAAAATGGGGAATTTTTATCCTGTTACCTGTTTTGCTTGTGGTCTGTTCCTCAGTGATGACAGTGACAATGGTTTAGAAGAGGTGGACCTGTCTAGCCCTCACACTCCAGTATTGGGGGTGAAGGAAGAGAATTTGTCTGGAGATGGTGGAGGCGAGACAGGGCCAGGCCGCCTCATGGAGACCAGTGGTCTCAATGGGGTTCTCCTGCAAGGTGAGCATGAGGTCTTTGATTGCGTGTTCCAAATCAAATGCAGCCAAATATATATATTTTTATTTTCTTTGGCTACCAATTCATTGCACATTACATTGTTATTTTCTGTCCTTTTTCATCAGAATCGAGAACTGATAAGGCAAATCTGTATAATTTCTCCAAGCTGAAGAAAAGTAGAAAATGGCTAAAGGTATTTCCAGTTCTGTTCCTCCTTTTAGTCCTGCCAAATATTCAATAACATTTGTGCATTTAGCAAATGTTTTTTTTTTCCAAAATGATGTATAACACAGAGCAAACAAATATGCCTTCCACAACACACCGAGGGTTTAGTTACATACCGTTGCTCTCTGCATCTCTAACTTACAAACACAGTTCGGACTGGAAAGTCTGTATGTCACTCGTTCCTTCATAAATCTAATGTCACATTTACATCATAAAAAAACTTCATAATGTTGACAGCCTTTAATTAACTCACAGGTTAATTACTGTAAAAATTTAGATAAAATTATGACTGCAAAATTTTCCAAAAAAAGACCTTTTTTTATTAATTAGTTTTTCATTAACTTCTTGTCCAGTTCTGAGTTATAGTAGAGAGCCTATTCTAAAAAGATAGTATGCAAAGCAGCTGACAGATGGTTTATTTTATTATGTTTCATTAACTTGGAAACAACATTAAAGTTGTCTACTCCAAAATTACTGAAAATAGAAAAAAAATTGATTTCCATAACCTAATATTCTACGTTGATACTTTGCAAAAGGTTGTTTAATCAAAAACAAATGTACTTGAAGGCTGCTATGTTAAGTAGAGCCAAGCTGCAGTAATAATGTGTGATGCATTAAGTTCTTTTTTGCGAAATACATGTATGTCAATGTAAAATATAAATAGAGTTGTTTTACTGAGTGGAATGGTAGCATGCTTTGAACAAAAATCAGATGAGCATACTATTGAGTGTTAAAAATAGTCTTGTTGTTAATAAAATATGGAGTTTATAAACATTGTCTTTGCAGGTATTTTTTGGATTTTTATTTGAAGTCACAGCTGCGGTTATTTTTGAGTGGAAAAAACTGTTTGATTGACAGAATTTTCCAACCACAGGGTATTCTGCTCAGCGATGACACTTCGGACTCCGACTCGGACGACTCAGACTTTACCCTGTCTCGGGAGGAGCTGCAAGACATGTTGCGACTCCACAAATTCACCAGGCAGCACCAGTGCAGGTTCCACACTGACCGTGAGGTGTGTATATTTGTCTGGGCTAAGGGGTTACACTTCTGGGGACATTGGTTCATTATCTTCTTTTAGACTTTTTAATTTGTCAAACCGAGACATCAGGCTGTGTGGTCCTGCAGAACACGTGTTTGCAGAATTTTATCCTCTTCTAATGGCCTTTGTAATTTGACATTTTCTTTGACCACACAGTGCTTTGAGAGAAGCAATGTTTGTAAAGGAAACAAATTAAACAGTGGAAATGATGACAGTGACTGCAATTAGATTTAACTTTCGGAAATGTGTTTGCGTGGTTTCAGCTGCAACAGTACCAGTATTACAGTACTGGACTCCTTTCTACCCATGATCCCTTCTATGAGCAACAGCGCCATCTGGTGGGTCAAAAGAAAAAGAAAATCAAAGAAGATAAGAAACTCAAGGGTAAGTGAGAATGGAAATCTGGGTTAGTGATCAGTCAGTAAAATGCATGTAATTAATTTGGCACCTTCGTTGTGATTTTCTCTGTAGCCAAATTGAAGAAGGTGAAGAAAAGGAGGAAGAAGGGGGGGGGTGAGGACTTTTCTGAGGATGGTCGCCCTTATGTCACCAAAATCTTTGCCAAGTTTTCCCATGATGCTTCTCTGCCAGTATCAAAGAAGAAACATCTCACAATTGAGCAACTAAATGCTCGTCGAAGGAAAGTTTGGCTCACAATTGCCAAAAAGGAAAACCCGAAGGTATAGAATGTGATTCCATATCTCAGATTTGAGATTTGCTCATTTTATATCATAATTTTATATTGGAAAGAGGCTTGTTTTTTTGTAACACTTTTCTTTTTCACTTTCCAGGCATATAAACAAAAAGCTTCAGGTCGGAATTTTGTTCTAACCAATGCTAAAAAGGTAGCATTCTTTATTTATGTCTTTTATGTTGGATTAAATGTTCTTCACTAGAATGCTACTAGGAGAAAAACCATGAATATGATTGTGTTAGGTTACATATTCAGGTTATACAGTTACTATATTCAAGTCTTTTTTGTCTATACTAGCATTATTATTTAAAACTGGACAAGTGTACATAGTTTCAAAGCAAGCTTTGACCAGCCATAAAATTATTTTAGAAAGAAAACCTGTGCCCTTCAGAGAAAACAAAATGATTTTAGATTTAATTTGTCAGACATTACTTCCAGATTTAGTCAAAAGTTTATTACTATTTATATAGGGATAGTTTGGTATAAAATTCAGTCGTTGTAGGATAAAGTGAAATTGGAGAATGCCTTTGTAACAGGTGGTATCTTCTGTGTGTGTGTGCGTGTGTGTGTGCGCGCGTGCGTGCGTGTGTGCATGCAGCTGGCCCAACAGTGCATGCGGGAGGTCCGGCGGGCTGCTATCCAGGCCCAGAAGAACTGCAAAGAGACACTGCCTCGGGCACGGCGCCTCACCAAGGAGATGCTTCTTTACTGGAAGAAGTATGACAAAGTTGAGAAAGAGCACCGCAAGCGAGCAGAGAAAGAGGCCCTGGAGCAACGTAAACTGGATGAGGAGATGAGGGAGGTGAGAACCTTCACTGGTCTCAGCACATTCTGTGGATGATCAGAAATGAATGGCTACTGGGCTTGCTGTTTATGGGTTACATCATTTGTAGCATTATTTAGTTACTGACCTTATTTAGCCAGCATTTTTTCCAAAGAGTCTTATTATGCTAAGTTGCTCGCACTGATTTAATCCTTTTATACAGCAGCAATTTTTTACTAAAGCAATTATGGATAAGTACCTTACTCAAGTTACAATAATAGGTAGGTGGTATGATTTGAACCTGTGTCCTTTGAGTGCAAGACAGCGGCTCTAACCTGTCTAATACTGTTTTTTGATGGTTGGCAGTGGAGTCCTGATACTAGACATGATATAAATAGTCAAAGACCTCCTCAGACCACACAGTATTAGTAGCTAAAACAGAGCTGGAGCACACTATTCACATGGCCCAGTAACACAAATCTTTTTCATGCTAGCATGCAGCTCTTCACGATTTGTACTCTTATTGCCCAGGCCAAGAGACAGCAGCGGAAGCTCAACTTCCTGATCACCCAGACGGAGCTCTATGCCCATTTTATGGGTGGCAAACACCGGGCTGGAGCTGATGAAATTCAGGAGGAGATCCTGAAGAAGCTTGAGGAAAACGCCACGCACCGACAGATTGACATTGGGGGAGGCGTGATGGTCAATGTTGGCCAGGAGGAATATGGTATGTTCAATTTTTAGTCTGAAGGGGTCTTCTGTTGTTCTTAAGGCTTTATAAGAAGGCAGAAATTTGTCAGAATGGGGGTCTAGATTGCAAACTGTCTATGTTCTATGACCAGAACACATTTTTAATTTAAACCCACATTTAGCTGACAATGTGCACAGATTTTTCCAGTGTTCTAGTGAACTTTTGGAAAATTGTTTTGGATTTTTGCGTTGGGCTAGAACCTATTATAATTTTCCTCATAAGAAATAATGGAAATAGATGTATCCAATCGCGCATTTTCACACAATATGGCCTTTTCAGGAACCATATCGAGGGATTACTGTACTGTCAAGTCAAAATTAATAAAAATGACATGATTTATTAGCATGACCGTAGGAGGATGAAGATGAACTGTAATTGTCTATTTGACCTCTTGGACTCTCTATCCTGTTTATTCAGGTTGTTTACTGAATGCACTCTGGTTCCCTCCCATAGTCCAAAGTCATATGTTTCAAGTCAATTAGTCATTGTAAATTGCCCATAGTGTGTGACTGTGACTGTATGTGTCTACCGTATGACTGATTGCCAACCCATCCGTGGTGTACCCTTTATATCCTAGTGCCCAATGATGTTAGGATAGGCTCTGTTTTTGCATTGTTTCAACATTTCTCATTGTTCTTACAGACAGTGAATATTATAAATCTCAGGCACTGAGGAACGCAGAGGAAGCCTACCAGATCCATCAGGCTAGGGTAGGTTTATACCCTTATTCCAACATCAAGCTTAAATCTGCTTACTAGCATGTATGTTGCTGTTTGTTCTTATTGTCTAACTTTCTGTATTTTAAACTTATATCAGCCATGTGTACAAGCAATGAAACAGACAGAGGGTCATAATTTTGTGATATGTCCATCTTATTCATTAGTTTTAAGTAATAATGGTTTTTACTGTGGTGCTTCTGTAATGATCCTGTTCATTCTGCAAAATGAGCTTTTCATCTCCACAGACCAGGCTCTTTGATGAAGAGGCCAAAGCAAGCCGCTGTGCCTCCCTGCGTGTGGCCTCTGACTCAGGCTCAGGGTTTGGAGAGAGCTACAGTCTGTCAAACCCCTCTATCCGTGCAGGCGAGGACATCCCCCAACCCACCATCTTCAATGGGAAGCTCAAAGGCTACCAACTCAAAGGCATGAATTGGCTGGCTAATCTCTATGAGCAGGTGAGTCAGCTCTGGCATTTCTTATTTAACAATAGAACTGGGTCACAACAGCAGACAAAAAATGTATATTGGAAACTATTAAAAAGTTTCAAACACCATGTCTTACAAAAGAATACCCATTAAATTTAGGTTACATAAAATGAGTTAAAAAAGGAAATTATTAGACAGTGTGAAAGAAAAACAAGTGGATAAAATGATACATTTAAATACAGCACAAGCACAAAACATCACAATAGCTGGCATAGGTAGACAATTAGCACAGTGTAAAAAGTTAACCAGATCTTTTGAAATTTAGTAGAATTATGATGCAAGTCAAGTGCTAACTTTTGTATTAGAGAGCTTAAATACAGTGAAGGGATTACCGAAGAACAGCTTATTTCTTTACTATTGTTGTTATTGTTATACTGTACTTTTTCCAATAGCTACTGGAAAGTGCTACCAAAAGCTACTAGAAGTGACAAAGATGAATGTAGCAAGTGATGAGGATCTAACTTACAAAAGTTTAGCAGCTCAGGAGGGAAATAGGTCTGAAAGAGATGAGTTTTGAAACCCTTGTTGAATGCTGGAAGGGATTTAGCAGCTTTGAGAGACAGAGGGAGCTCATTCCACTTCATCATTCACTGAGCAGAAAGGCTTTAAGTGGAGAAAGGAAGGTAGTAAGAAACAAATAATATGTATCTCCACTCTAGGAATAGTGGCATTTGGAAGTCTTACCTATGTGCTTCAGTCTAATGTGAAACTTTTAACCCTCTGTAGGGTATCAATGGCATCCTTGCTGATGAGATGGGACTGGGAAAGACCGTGCAGAGCATTGCACTTCTTGCACACCTTGCCGAGGTATCCGATCACCAGTCTGATAAAACTCAGCCTGTCTTTCACTGTTTTTTAGACTGCAATAAAATTACACTTTTGAGGACTCTTGAATATGCCATACATATTTAAGACAAACAGTGAAATGTTACTACCTTTGGACAAAAACAATTCAAAAAAACTTTTGAAAAAAACAAAATTGGGGAAAAAACTAGGAAGATCATTGCTTGAAATAATACAGTTTTGATTAGTGTTCCTCTTTACATTATTTCTGGCTTAATTTTCCTTTTCTGTTTGCTTGGGTGATTCATTCAGCATTTGTTTCACTTTGTTTAGCGTGACAACATTTGGGGTCCGTTCCTCATCATATCCCCTGCCTCCACGCTCAACAACTGGCATCAGGAATTCACAAGATTTGTTCCCAAGTTCAAGGTAACCTCCTTGTACAAAAGACACAACACAACACATGGTTACTGTTTTTTTTTGGTTTTTATTTTCCTTTGATTTCAACAATTTTCACAATGAACAGCAACCATACTTAATTTATCCCTATTCCCCTCAATACTAATAAATTGTAACATACATAAATAAATTTTGAAAAGTAGAAATAGAAAATTGAGACGTAGCAAACGTTTTGTTAATTTAAGGTTTTTCACAAAAACACCATTCCATCTTCACAAATTGTAAAAAAAGAAGCGATGTTCTATTAGAAAGATGTAAATAGGCAGGACATTTACCAAGGTATAGGTGTACTCTTAATAAATCAAGGGGCATCTCATTGATTAAGCTTTGATTTATTTGTGTAGAAAAGAAAGTAAGTTAGAAGCATCATGAAGTTGACTTAACATGCTTATGTAACGAATTATCAGTAATCTGGATTGAATAAGAAGTTGTGATTTTTAAAAAAAATCAGTGAATTTAAAAAGTTTTAATTTTGGTACACAGCAAAATAGAGTGAAATAGTTGTGTCATGTCCAAGGTATACCCAATCTGATGCCTCATGCTTCAGGGAGGGCTCTGCACATTGAATGTAATTTTTTGTGTTCCTAATCTTATTAATTTACATTCAGGAACACCCAGTGCGAGCTGTAAAACTGTAGAAGCGAGTTAATAGAAGGTGGTCCTTAAAGAGGGACTGTGTTTGTGTACTAACATATTGTGTTTTACTGTGGCTGTATGTGGAAACACAGGTCAATATTGCCGTATAACTAAGAAACAAATAAAAAAGATAAAATGAATAAAATGCAATTAAACATAATTTGGAAAATGTTTGACTTTTTTTAAAAAAAATTCAATATTTGAATGCTCATAACATAAGGACATAGTAGGTTATTTTTCCTTAACTAAGAGTTGAGTCTTGTATTTTTGCTGTCTTACTGTATAATTTAATATATACTTATGTGTTCAGTTGGATTTTTTAAAATTTTGTTGTCAAGTAGGTATTTCTAGTTAGTAAAAAAGAATACATACACATATAGTTTGTATATAGTTTCTTTTCATTCCACATTTGGTCAAAAATCACAGTATAGTCTTCCATGTACCACAGTAAAGGGGTTCTGTACTTCACCTCATCCCTCTTTTGGATTGCTGACTGCTGTTCTGTTCCGGGCCTCAGGTGCTGCCATACTGGGGGAACCCTCTTGACCGGAAAGTGATTCGGAAGTTCTGGAGCCAGGTACAGCACCCGATCTTTTTTATTACTCTGGTAAGGCTGGCTTCAGGGTGGTCTGTTTAGAGTCTTGCTAAAGGTGCACTGTTGCTTCCTGCAGAAAACCCTCTACACTCAGGATGCTCCCTTCCATGTGGTCATCACCAGTTACCAGCTTGTTGTGCAGGATGTGAAGTACTTCCAAAGGGTCAAATGGCAATACATGGTCCTGGATGAAGCACAGGCCCTGAAGAGCAGCTCCAGGTAAAACAGACTGATTCTGCTAACACTCTTAGAAGTTGTAAAATACTATGCATGCATGCTGAAAGTAGGTTCACTATAGTAAAGAAGGGGGCACATTTTTTGTGGTGCTTTGAGGTTGAACCATGTCTTCCCTGTATTTCACCAGTGTGCGCTGGAAGATCCTCCTGCAGTTCCAGTGTAGGAACAGACTGCTGCTGACGGGAACGCCCATCCAGAATACAATGGCCGAGGTGGGATATGATCACAAATTCAGCAACTGTCGCTTTTTCATTAAACCTCTTATGAACTGCAGTAGTGTTTAGTTTGTACAAATTGTGAGCGAAGTTGCTTTAGTTTGTCTCGTACTGTCCTGTGTTTCCTCTCTCATCAAGGACATGTGGAAATATAAATAAATGTTGCTCTGATCTTGGTTGTTTTTTTGTTTTTAATTTATTTTTTTTAGCTTTGGGCTCTGCTGCATTTCATTATGCCTACCCTTTTTGACTCCCACGAGGAGTTCAATGAGTGGTTCTCTAAGGATATTGAGAGTCATGCTGAGAACAAATCAGCCATCGATGAGAGTGAGTGTAATTTGAGTTCTTTGAGTTATTTGACAGTTTTAGCAAAAACTGGTTTTGCAGTGCCTTAATGACATCAAGAAAAGTGCTAGTTTCAGTTCATTTCCACAGTGCACAGACTGTTTTTGGTTCCCTAATAAGAAGCAAACTGCATTTTGTAGACAGAAAAAGGCGAATAACATTTCAGAAATATTACAGTATATTTCACTTATATAGTAAAAGATAAACAAAAACTGTTTTGTTGTGCTTTAAGCATCCCAAGAAAGATGGCAGAATTTAATTTTCATTTTATCGCAAGACAGTACTCCATTTTTTTCTTTATAACAAGAACAGCAAAGTCATGTATACATAATATTTCATAAATGCCAGAGAACTGAAAGCAAAACATGTTCACTTTGGATTTATGGAGCCTTCAGTAATTTTATTCATTTGTACCGGTACAATGTCACTTACCAAATGTCTGTGTGACAGTAAAAGAACAGAAATTTGACCAGTTGGAATTTTGTGATGTTTTCAATGTTAGATCAGCTGTCCCGGCTGCATATGATTCTGAAACCGTTCATGTTGCGGCGGATAAAGAAGGATGTGGAGAATGAGCTTTCTGATAAGGTATGTTGAACACCTTTTCTTTGTCTAGTGGACATTGCTTTTTTTGAAATTTATAATAGTAAAGAATCATGTCCTTGATGTATTTGTTTATTCATTTGGTATTTTTTATAGGATACTTTTAAAAACTCGATAATTATAGTCGCAAGATGGGCATGTTTTTAATTGTTTTTTTACTTTAGTTACTTTTTTGGCTGCCAGAAATTTTTGAGTTATAAACATGACAAGTTATACTGGTTGTCCTCATCTTACAATGTACTCAACATATGGCAGACTAATACTTGGCAATGTCCAACAATAGATAAATAAACAAGTAGACATAATTAAATAAATAGTTATAATAATTGTTATAAAATGGCAGAAAACTGTCAATTTTTGATGATTTTTAGAAATCTTACGAGTGAGTATTTTATAGCTCATTTAAGCATATGCATGAACATCTTGTAATGTGAATTGTACAGTATCTGTGCAGTAGATGTACGACATAGCATAGCATAATGGTAGCATCTGCTGACAGCTCTATGAAGACATATACAATACTGTGACATGATTGTTTATAGCTTATACTGCAGCTGAAACAAGTATGAAAATGGACTGCTCACCATAAAACTGCAGGACAATGGACACTTTATTACAATCAACAAATTGTTCTTAGTTCGAAATCAATGTAATTTTTTTCCAGAGCAGTGATTGAGGATTTATCTTTTATAAATACAGTAACTTCAGATTCTCTGAAAGATCATGTTTTTCAGTAGACTCTTAGATAAAAGGGAAACAGAAAATTGCTGTGAAACACTGAGCTGTGTAATCCAGGAATAGTCTTGCCATTTTTGCATTCATTACCTGACCTCTGCAGGCCAGCAGACTGCATCTTTCCCACTTATACCTCCTAGTGCAATGATAATAACGGGAACTGATGACTGCGTTTTTCAGATCGAGATCCTATCCTACTGCCAGCTCACCACCCGGCAGCGGCTGCTGTACCAGGCACTAAAGAATAAGATCTCCATAGAGGACCTTCTGCAGAGCTCCATGGGTACTGCCCAGCAGGCCCAGAGCACCACTAGCAGCCTCATGAATCTTGTAATGCAGTTCCGCAAGGTATGGTCCAGTTTTTTAGGTTAGAGAAGTGGAAGGGTATTTACGAGATTTGTTTTTCAGCCTAAACTGTTTCAACAGAAAATGCTTTGCTAATTGCTGAACCACAGATGGGCCAGTGTCGTTCTCATTTGTGTTATCAATCAATTTAGCTAAAGCTTCTTCATAAAGCAACTTACAATGTTAGGCTGGTCTAGAATTTTCATATTTATACAGCTGGGTAACTGTATCAATGCATTTTTAATTGTAAATATGTTTTACTTTTAATGTACTACAAAGTAACTTCTTACATGATTGGCTCCAGACCACTGTGACCCTGTACCAGACATGCAGTTATTGATGCCATGATTAGCATTCAGTTGTCGTAGTTTTAATTGCACTGTAACCTAAAAAAACGCAGAATGTATTGATGATGTATGACAAATGCACTGATGATGAATGGACTGATTGAGTGATTTTACACAGGTCAAAGCTGTACTCTGCAGGGTTTATCAATTATACTTACTCTTTTGGCAGGTCTGTAACCACCCAGACCTGTTTGAGCGGCAAGAGACACGGTCACCCTTCCACATGTCTTTGAAACCATTTGTCATATCCAAGTTCTTCTATCGTCATGGCTTGATCATGAACTTTGGGCACTGGCGCAAAAGGTCCGCTTCATTTAATCTCTTTCAACTTCCTTGTGTTAATAAAACAAATGTCTCCAAAATGTCAAAAAATATCTTGTAGATTTCTGCATTAATTACTCAAAATGTGGTCTGATCTTCATCTAAGTCACAATAATAGACAAACAAAAGCCGTCTAAACTAATAACACAAAAAATGCTATGTATGTTGTATATCTTTATTGAACACGGCGTCTAATCATTCACTGTCCAGGCTGGCAGTTAAACCAGTTGTTGAAACTCCTTTCGCACCAAATGTTTCCTGTAGCTGCTGATCAGATTTGCACAACAGCCAACAACCAAAAGGAATTTTTTTCCCTCTCTACGAAACTGTTTCAGTTCAACTATGTTTCTGGGATATCTTGTCTGAACAGCCCTCTTCAGGTTATACTACAGCATCTCGATTGGGTTGACATCTGGACTCTAACTTTGATATTTCAAAACACAAATTTTCTTCCTTTTAAAATATTCTGTTGTTGATTTACTCTTGTTTTAGATCATTTTCTTTGTTGCTTCATCCAACTTTTATTGAGCTTCAGGTGACAGACCACTACCCTAACGTTCTCCTGTAAAATTTCTCAATACTATTTTGAGTTCATTATTCCCTCACTGACTGCAAGCTGTCCAGGTCCTGAGGCAGCAAAACAGGTAGAAACCATGATGCTCCCTCCACCATGCTTCACTGTTGAGATGAGGTTTTGCTGTTGGTGTGCAGTGCCATTTTTCCTTCAAACATAGCTGTGTGCATTTCTGCTGGAAAGTTCAACCTTCTTCCTCATCTGTCCATAGAACATTTTTCCAGAAGCACATTTAGGTGGTCTTTTGCAAACTTGAGACATGCAGAAATGTTTTTTTTTTATAGAGCAGTGATTTCCTCGGTGATGTTCTTCAATGAACACTATTCTTGTTCAGTGTTTTTGTTACAGTGGACACATGAACAGACTTTAGCAAATTCTAGAGATTTCAGCAGGTCTTTTGGCTGTTACCCTTGGGTTCTTTTCACCTCTTTCAGCATTGCACTTTGTGCTCTTGGTGTGATCTTTGCAGGATGCCCGCTCCTAGGGAAAGGAGGGAATTTCTGTCATTTGTAGACAGTTTGTCTTAGTGTGGACTGATGAACACTTAGGTGTTTAGAAATGATTTTATAGCCTTTTCCAGCTTCATGGATCTCTATTAGTCTTCTTTGGTCCTGAAAATTGATTAAGGCATACTGCATAGAACCAGAGCTTTCTCAAGAAGAACAGAGTCTGTCAATAAGCTGATTTTGTGTGTCTTTGTTTATGGGGCACCCCTCCATCTCACACCTCCAATCTCAGCTCATTGATTGGAACACTTGACTCCAGAGGGTTGCATATTTTTTTGGACTTGATTGTTTAGAAGGTGTATTCAGTATTGACAAGAAGCATGCTATTAAGCAGCTTGTGTTTGTATCTGTTATTGTGATTTAGACGATCAAACCACATTTTATAAGTAATTAATGCAGAAATCCAGGTAATTGCAAATGGTTTACAAAATTGCTGTTAAAATGTTAACAAAAATGTTAAAATCAGAATTCATTTATGGAGGTATTGCTTAAAATAATACATTGCTAGCATAGCAGAGAGTACTGTATGCATCATAGGCAAACCTACCACATGGTAGTCACTGTTGACCATCTGTTTTAAGAAAGTGTTCTCTGTTAATGAAGATAGACTATCATAGCATCTGTATCTGCTTCCTGTTACTACTGCAGAAAATGAGGAGTTCAGGCTTGGAATCCTCTTCTTACTTTTTCTTTTTCATAGCCTTCTTCACATGGGGCACAGTTGAATTGCTAGTAGCATTGTGCCTGCTCAAAAACCTGCTACCCTTTTCTAAGGTGTCATGAGTTTGGGTGCTGGAATCCTAACAGTGTTCATTTGTTTAAAGTGAAAACAGGGAACAAATTTAATTTGCACAGTGGATGAACGTGTTTTAGCCAAATGACTTCATCACTATGCATGAATGCTACAATAAGAGACATATATAGAAAGTAAAGAATGTGTGGTATGGAAAACCAGTTGACTGAAAAGAATACAGTGATTAAATGGTGAACATGTTATAATTACTAGTAGACATAGACAGTATGTGGATTGGAATAAAGACAGTAATAGTACTAATGGAATATATAAAGGGAATAATAGAAAACAGTTCAAAGACATGTCCTTATTAAGTCTGCTGTGTTGAAATGCCTCGTGACAGGAAATCATTGCTATTTTCCAATGGAATTATTCACATATTCTTGTTTATTAAGTACTTTTTTGTTTTACCCATATAATACAATTCACAAGGGTAATTTAAAAGATAAACCGTTATGTGGATCGAAAAGTGATTTTTTTTCCCCCTTTTAGGACTTCATGGGAATATTTTGTTTTTATGAATCCCAGCTATCATGACATCAAAACATACAATTATGACATTTTAAATTACCACCTAGTATGAGATATGTGAACATAGTGCATGCAAAAATATCAGCATTTGTATGTCATATGTAAAATATTGATATATCATGTATATTTTTTGGTCTAATTCTACATGTCTGTATGTATTCAAAGGCTGCTTCAGGTGCTGCTGTCCCCATTCTCATCCCACCACATCCAGCAATCTCTGTTCCACAGGAAAGGTGAGTTAGCTGGCCAGTCTATTCTCGTGTGCAGTTGAAATATAATAATAATGTAATAATGTTTAGAATGAACATGTGTTTCTCCCTTAGGTGATGATGAGGGCAGCAACTTCTCTTTCCTACGTTTCATAGACATGTCCCCAGCAGAGCTGTATAATATGATGCTTCAAGGAACCTTAGTGAGGTGGGCTGGTGAACTGGTACCCTGTTGTATGCATGAGCTGTCCTTCGTTTCAAAGTGTCTTACATCTTTCTTGTCTTCTCATACACCTCTAGGTGGTTAGCTCTATTTCTGTCCCTGAAGTCCTCTTATCGGCTGTATCTGCAGCGTCTCTGGGAAGTTCAGGAGGAAAGGGATAGCTTGGAGCAGAAATCCCACTGTCTCACCAACAAAGACTTGATTCTGTGGATTGACAGCCCTACTTCCTTTCCAAGCATCCAGAATAGCCCCATCCTACAGGTAAGTCTAATAACTTCCTTTAGAACATTTCCTGATGGTGGAGTGTGACAGTTCTCGCCTTACAGCGGTCAGGTATCCACAAACTAGTGATAACGTGGTAGTGATCCTGATTATGAAGACTGTATTTGTGGTCTTCCAGGATCTTGTATTCACCAGCTCTCAACCCTGGGTGGCAAGTCACACGGACATCCTCGTACACTGGAGGCAAATGGGGACCTCAATACGAAGGCCCTGCCATCCCACACAGCTGCCTAAGTTTCTCTTTGCTGCAGTTCCCAGGGTAAGCATTCCCATAGTAATGTGAATATGTCTATTGTAATGTTATTTGTTTGACAATTACAGTTTTTTGAAAGAGCATGCCTTTCCCACTTAAAGTGCACCTTACAATACCCTCATAACGCATACAGCGTATATAACTTTGTATTCTCTAAATAAATGCAGGTATGAGGTAAACTCATAAGCCCCCCCCCCAGAGAGGGCTTAAACCTCTAACCTTTTGGCAAACATATCTAGATCTGTAATGAATACTCTGCCTAAATCTTCATCTGAGCCTTATTCAGTCTTTCATGTTTCTTGACAATGGAATTTTTAGAATATTTTGGTTTAGTTCCAAAGGAACAAACATCATATAGAATTAAACTTTATATTACTGTTAAACAGATTTTATGTTGAAGTGCTTCTTTTCTAGCTCTTTAAAGACTAGCTCTGGGTTTTTATATTCCCAAACTACCGTTGCAGTATGTGTTTTTTTCTCTACTATAGCTTATTTAATTGGTATTCCTCCTCATTCCTATTAAACTTTCCTGCAGTTAACAGTATGGGTTCTACTGTAGAGAATGAGCAGTGCCACATAAAAATCAAGCAAGTAATCAATAATGCTTAGAATGACTTGAAAAGAATGACTAAATTGAAAAAAACAGTACATCTTTGTGTTTGTAAATCTTAACTTTGGTCTGTTTGTTCTTCATGCACAGCTTTGTTTTTAAAGCTGTGTATACCTTAGAGTGTTTATTTTAGTAACAGGAAAAAACATTGAAATTGTCTATTTTAAAATTTGTGAAAATAAGAATGCAACCTCTCAATGTCAATAATAATAATAATAATAATAATGACTACAGTTATGAGTTATGGGCAGATAGGTGGTGAATAAAACAACTTTTCCTCCCTTTTGTGTTATGCTGTTAATACATACTGGTACTGATCCTGTTCCAACTTTGCTGCTCAGGTGACTGCAGTCCCCATGGAGCGCTACTGTAATGACCGCAGTGCAGAATACGAGTGGCGGGTGACCAGAGCGGGAGGAAGCCAAGTGGCCAAACAGAGCGTCCTTTATGGTTCCCCAGATAAGGCTGCTGCCTGGACCAGTCGCCAGAGCGCCTTTTTCCCAGACCTTCCCGGTGGTGTCATGGCTGTCCACCCGCCCCTTGGCTGGTCTTTTATCAGAATTCCTGGTAAGACACCAATCACTTTCAATTAAACAACCTCTTCTTGATGCTGACCACAGAAGTGGGACTGACTGCCAGTAATGGATTGTCATGCTTTTGCTCAATTTAATTAAACTTTAATGTGTTCTTAGAAGTCAGCTCGTAAGGTGAAACTTGTTTTTAAAAAAAAAAACAAAAATTAATGCAAGTCATAAGACTCCTGATTTCTGTCCACCCTACGGTTTATTGCTGCGTTTTCCACAGTTTAGTTATACTGCTTAATATTTTTTTGCCTTCTATGCCTTAAGTAAACATTTGATTCCACTTTTTACGCAATCAGCAATGAAATCTGAAGTGACCAGAACAAATCTCTTAAATATTTCTGGCTTTGTCAGTCAGGCAGTGCTCTCTAAACAGCTACCCAATTGTCTGTAATGCTTTCAAAGACTCTTGTTGACTATTTTGATCAGAAATCTCTAAACAAAATGTTGTGACGTTTATTTTTCTTGCAAACATCCAGCAACAAACAGCTGAATTGAGAGCACTAATGGTCCTATCCCATTTCAGACAAGGAGGCACTGATCACAGACAGCGGCAAGCTGCATGCACTGGACCTGCTGCTGACACGTCTGAAGTCACAGGGCCACCGTGTGCTCATCTATTCACAGATGACCCGCATGATTGACCTACTGGAAGTAAGCGCACAAATATACATATATATCAGTGGCATACTGGTTATAACTGATGCTTTTGACTTCAGAGATCCAGGTTTGAGTTCCACTTCTTACTGTAGTACCCTTACGCAAATTACTTACTCTATATTGCACTGGTAAAAATCACTCCATCGTATAGATTGGTAAATCACTCTACACAGCTTTACATTTCAAGTTGCTTTCAGTAAATAAACAAATCTAAAATAAATGTACCATTAAACTGAACACGAACTGTCTGAAATACAACCTTCCTCTTCCTTTGATGCAAAAGCCCTCTGTATGAGCCCTGCTTCCTCTGCTCCAGGAATACATGGTGTACAGAAAGCACACCTATATGAGGCTAGATGGTTCGTCCAAGATTTCTGAGCGCCGAGACATGGTGGCAGACTTCCAGAGCCGGTAAGTACTAAGTCAAACAGGTTGGTTATCTGGGCAGCATTCATTTCAGTCATGCCCATTATTCATCTAGACAACATGGCACACACATCTGTCTCTGTTTAGTTTTATTATTTTCATGAAAGTTGTTATTCTGATTCATGGTAGCACTATTTTTTCATACAGAAATTTCCTATGGTGTTCATTTCTTTCATTTTGAGAAATTCATAGAACATATGTATCATAATTCCAAGAACAGCCTATATTCTCCCTGTTCCCCTCTAACTGTCTCTTTCTTATGCTCAGGACGGATATTTTTGTCTTCCTGCTGAGCACACGGGCTGGAGGCCTAGGCATCAACTTGACTGCTGCTGACACTGTAAGTACAGCAGGATTTTAGGATGGCAGGGACCCAAGCTTTGTGGAACGGAAGAATCCATCCACAAATCAGAGTTCTTTAGAAATATGAGTGATGTCCTGTAATCACAAGTTTGACTCTGCTGTCAATGTAGGTTCTTGGGAAAAAGTATTTGTAAACTATGTACAGTCATTGCCTGATTCACACCATATGTGGTTAGCAGTGACACATTTTTATGAATGTGGCTTTTTTGGACTATGGTCACTGATGTTCACTTAAGTATGTTACTATTAATGCTCAAATTTTGATAGAAATTGCAAAACATACCTGTAAGATGTGGAAAAAATGCATTTTTTCAGTTTATGCAATTATTATTTAACTTATTTTCTTGTCTGTTTTGTAAAATTGTTTGTTCCTGAGCAATTAGTTGCCAGTAAATTGCACCTAGACAGAGTATGAATGTGGAGCAGTATTATTTAAACTCTATTCCACAGTTTTTAGAGCTTGTATCTGGTGCTACTAAGTGTTGGTGATATGTAACAAGGCAAACATTGCACAGTTATAGGCTGAATCAGTCAACAGTTGGCATTCAGTAGGAGACTGTGGGAAGAATGTGTTTTTATTTTCAGTCATTTGTTTCTAATATTAATGTAGCTCAAAGTTAATGAAAATGCTAAAATAAGAAGTATTTTTATTTATGATAGCCATAAAAAAGATTTTTACAGAACCTGCCAGGCAAATAAGTCAGGGTATGACTTGAATATTTCATTTCTATCCATTGTATATATAATAAAGCAAATTAAAAGTGGTCAGATGCAGATGAATGTTCCTTCAAGTTAGTAAAAGATATAGTCACTAAAAGTTAATAAAAATAAGAGTCCTGTAACGGACTGATGTTTCACCCATAGCATTCCCAGCATCACTCCCTATGTTTTCAGTAGAGGCTCTGAATCCTGAATTGCAGCAATCTATATAGCACAAGAGGTTGATGAAAATGAAATAAGTAAAAATGCTACAGGGAATTATTTTACATTATAGCTTTATCTGATTTGTAGGGAAGGGAAGTCTGTAATATTAAGCGTATCATTGAATGAGATGTACTGGTTGAATTTCAAACAAAGTTACTAACAGCTTTGAGGTCCCTGTTGTGCATTGAGGACACGAAGGCATTTTGAAGTAAAACAATGCTTACAATTCCTTAGTACATAAATAACATGTTTTATCTTTTAATAACCAGCAATAGAATTTTTCAAAATGCTGATACTTTTACAAGGGGTTCACCATCTTACACATGACTTTCCTGAGATGTTGTCGTGTCAGATACTGACTTTTGTGTTGTAGGTGATATTTTATGACAGCGACTGGAACCCTACAGTAGACCAGCAGGCTATGGACCGTGCACACCGACTGGGCCAGACAAAGCAGGTGACTGTATACCGCCTCATCTGCCAGGGCACCATTGAGGAACGCATCTTGCAGCGGGCCAAGGAGAAGAGTGAGGTAAGCAGCTGGAAGAATAAGCCTGTACAGGCTATGCACCCCATAGGGAAAAGGCTCGTTTTCTAGGCCCTGGAATTTAGTCATATCCACTGTAGCGTAAAACATGGCTGTTTGCTGTAACACTGCAGGTCATTTTAAAGTTGCAGCATGAGCATTATTAGAATGAAAATTGAATAAAGCAGAGCCATAAAAGCCAGGTGCACCAAGGGTTGTTAGCTCACATGTGCAGCTGGCACATCTGTGGAACGCTGACATTTTGTGCTGTGTTGAAATGAAAAATAGGACTGGCCTCATTTATGTTAGAACATCTTAGAATTTCTTTCAACTGTTTATCATGCAAATACACATTAATCCAGATAATTTTTGCATTGCTCTCTTCCTTAGATCCAGAGAATGGTGATTTCTGGTGGAAACTTCAAGCCTGACACGCTGAAGCCCAAGGAGGTAGTGAGCTTGCTGCTGGATGATGAGGAGCTGGAGAAGAAATGTGAGTCTCTGATTAAATGTGGCCTAAACTGAAATCTCTGAAACAGTGATCTAAGGGGAATATCAGTGGTTTGTCATGACCTGAGGTGCCTGGATACGAAGTGGTGATGCATCCTTATACTTTGCAGTGCGACAGAGACAGGAGGAAAAGAGGCAGCAGGAAGAGAGCAGTAGGGTGAAGGACCGCAAGAGGAAGAGAGAGAAGTATGCAGAGAAGGTAACCTTGACTATGGTTTTTCATTTTTGGAACAGAGGGCGGGACATGGCTGAACTTTATAGTGATGAAAACCTGGATTTCTTTTATGTTCTACAGAAAAAGAGGGAAGATGAGCAGGATGCAAAAAGAAGGAAGGAGGGCATGAACATTGTCATCCCTTTTGCTCCATCAGCAGACAACTCCAACCTGTCAGCGGATGGAGAGGACTCCTTCATTAGCGTAGACATGGACTCAGCAATGCCCAGCCCTTTCAGTGAGGTGAAGAACAGTATATGAGTGACCAACGCAATGGGAATACTTTCAGAAATTGATAGTAACTAGATAGGTAACAGAACAGTGATAAATAGTATTTGTATGCCATTTGGAATGACTATGACCTAACTGAAGAATTGTGCAGTTCATTACATTTGCATTGCATTATTTAGCTGATGCTTTGCTACAGAGCAACTTTCAAGGTTAAGCTAATTAGTTATTTACCCATTTGTATAGTTGGGTAATTTTTACGGTATCAATTCAGGGCAGGTGCCTTTTTAAAGGGTACTACAAACAGAAGTGGGATTACAACTTAGTACCTTTGATTGCAAAATGACAGCTCTGACTACTGTGCCACCTGCTACCCTGCAACATGAATGTCTTGACCTTGCTCTGGCCCTTTCTATATTACCATTGTGTCTCCATCTCTTTCAGATCTCCCTAAGCAGTGAGCTACAGCTTGGCTCTATCCCTCCAGATGAGAGTAGTAGCGACATGTTGGTTATTGTGGATGACCCTGTGTCATCTGCTCCGCAGTCCCGTGCTACTAATTCCCCCGCCTCTGTTGCCGGCTCTGTCTCTGACAACATGAATGGTAGGTGACACTTTTGGCAACTGCTACAGTTTTTCTTGTAAGATCTAATTTTATAAGCAACTGAATAATTTATATCATATTACTAGAAGTCTGCTGGTAACTCCTTTTGCTTGTACTGTAACTCCAAATGTATTTAACTCTTCGGTTACAATCAATACAAGCTTAATAATACAGCTGGCCTTTGATTTATTCCCAGGCTAGGTTCTGTAAAAATCTTCTACATATACCTATAATAATTTTAAAAATACATTTTTAGGTCTCCTAATATATTAACACTCATTTAAAATGGACCAATAATAGAATCTTGTTCAATTCTGATAGTTGTCCAAATCTTTCCATGAGTTTTTCCATCAGTTTTTCCACTTGCTATAAATTAAAAGGTAAAAACACATACTGTGATTTAACAGGGAAAAAAAGACATTTCCTTTCAGTAGACATTCTACTGAGTAGTAGTAGTAGTAGTAGTAGTAGTAGTAATAATAATAATAATAGTATAATAATACAGTACAATAATAATAATATGAGAAGGTCTTATTTTGTGCTTTATAGAATTGTCGATTAGTTTCATCAACAATTGTTCCAAATGTGATGCATTCTAAAATGTGATGCCTACTAAGACACTGCTTTTGTAGATGAAGCACCAACAGTAGTTTCAGCAATTTTCACGATATTTTCTTTAACAAAATAATTTATACATACTGTGGAAGACAAGTTATGCACTTCTTCGCATCTTTGCTTCTCTCGTCATGGTTGAGATGATTAAGAACATCAGTTTCATCAGAAAAGAATTGCCTTTTGATCTTTCTCAGGCTTATCTGACTCTTTCACTCCCTTCTTTCCAGTTTTCTGCAACTTTAAGGCGATTGATACATTAGATTCAGTAAAGAAATAGAGATGAGATCACAAGATTACACATAAGAATCATTGAGCACATCTTGAAACAAAGGTGTAGGGATAGTGACTGAGGAGAAGAATGGATGGAGACACAACCTGCTGTTGCAAACTTTGAAAATTCCTCCACATTCGACTCCTTGTAAAAGCAAAAGATCAGCCACACAACTCTATAAAGGTTATGAAATCATTCCACTCATATTCACAAAAACTTGTAAGTCAAAGACTCATATTTCCAGGGTTAACTATATGCATACATAAAGGGCAATGGACCCCACTGTAGTCTAGTTAGCAGCTATACCATCTTTGTGGTTATCTGGTGCCTTTGACATGGTCAGTCTGGCCTCTCAGTACTTCAGCTGTTCTTTCTGCCCTATTATCCCTCATAGGAGTTTCTGCCCAGGACAACTCCAGCCCAGGAAGGGGCAGGGCAGGCCGCAGCCGAGGGCGGCCAAAGGGTTCTGGAAGTGGCGGGAAATCAACAGGGAAAGGGCGTGGTCGCAAATCTACTGCAGGTAGTGCAGCTGCCATGGCAGGAGCTATGGCGGGGGCTGCAGCAGCATCAGCGGCAGCCTACGCAGCTTATGGATACAGCGTCTCAAAAGGTACAAGGATTAACACTACAGTAATCCAAATCATTAGTTATTTTCTCATACATTATGTGAAATGAAATAGTGTCGGTCAGTGGAATCGGATGTCTTAGGCCCTTTATGCTAATGAGTAGTGAGTAATAAAGTAAATACAGAGCAGTAATAGTTTTCCTGCAGTAACAGATTGAATGAGTCTATGATAGTGTGTCAGTGATGTTCCATGTCTACTTCCTCAGGAATCACAACAGCTAGCAACCTGCAGCCCTCACTGAGTCGTCCCTCAAATGCCTCACCCTTCTTACCCAGTGGAACATCCTCCCCTCTGAGCTCTGCCCACAACAAGGGTGGGCCTTCCTCCAAACGCTAAGCCTTTGCACTTGCAAAACCAACCTGCAGTCCTCCCGTCCCACCCTCCCTGTGTTGGGGTAAAACAGAAATCCTCCACTCACCTGCTCTGCTTGCATTGGCAGATCTTAAGGAAACGGTAGTAAGGTTGGTCCCTCAAAGCCTTCATCTACCTGAGGACCTAATTTCCTGCTCACGGAGGCAGCTCTTAACACTTAACAACGCAGAGTTGGTCCCCTCTCTGAAATTTTGAGATCATGCAGAGTGATTTTTAAAGGTTTTAGGTTATTTCAATTTTGGCTGAAATAAACAATCTTCATGGTTTTTTAATACCAGTTTTGCGGTCGCTTTGAATGTTACATGTAACTGGATACACAGGAAACATCTGTTTAGTCTCTTTCACATGATGTCAGTTGTGCTGTCATGTAGCGCTCTTTGCATTCTTGTACAAATTGGCAATTACAGATTTATTTTAAGAAAGTCATTTGATTGCACTTCCCACTACTAATTCAATTTAAAAAAATTAAGATGGGATTATTTTTGTTTTCAGTTTTGTAATTAAAGTAAAATGTTTCAGTGCCCCCCCCCCCCCATCGCATTTGCACCTTCATACAGTGAAGTCTGTCTGTGCCAAAATGTTCCCTTTTCACATCCAAGAAGTAAAGCTTTAGGGGCCAGCAGTGTGAATCCAGTAATTCTGGAATGGATATCTTATAACCGGATACCTTGTCAATTCATACTTGACCTTGGTGTAATACAGAAACCCATAAATGACATCAGTATAAGGGCTAAATGAAATTAATTATCCTAATGGAACCTTCATGTATACTTATATATGGGATTGCACACATTTAAAATTGATATTTTTTCCCTCCTGAGCCACTTCCGACTGTTCAGAAGTACAGCCCTGTTTAGTGAATGGCATATGGCATTACTGTTAATTTGTTTAGTATTTTATGTTTTATATGATTGCTGTATAAAATATGTTGTTCTCTGTAAAAAATTAAACATTTGTGTGTTTACAGAAAATTGTCCCCACTTGTCCCCACTGTACAAATTCCCATCTGAAAATCTAGAAGGTAAAGCTAGGGATGTTTTTATTTGTATCATACTAAAGAACCCCAGAATTTGCATGTCTAAAAAGTGACATGTGAATTGTATTTAAACTATGTTAACATTGTACATCATCAGTTCTTCATTTCAGTGTTTTGTATTACAGGAAAAAAGACTGTATATATTTTCAGTTTTGATAAGACTAGTGAGTAGTATACAAATATCTCTTTCTCAGGTATTGCCATTGGGCCTCTTTCCCAAGTGATCTGAGCATTCGTTGTCTAGGGTTTTAAGAAGAATAAAAATATTTTCAAATTTCAGAAAGCAGGACAACATGTTAGTCTAAGTTATAAACATATCATGTTAAATCAGCAAAAAGGCAAGTCACAGAGTATATAATTTTTGTTCTTAAAAATATCTTTATTTCATTTCAAGAACTCTTAACCTATTTGACACACATAAGTCTTCTTTTTTTATACTGATATGCTCCAAAACTCTGGGAAAGATATCTAGTTCAGTAGAAGCCCCTGAATGTTAAAGAACTTACACGAGCATTTCCACTCCTTCTGAAATAAATGTGATAAACACAAGTGTGTAAAGGTTTTTTTCCCCTAACAGATTCCTTATAAAATAAATTACTAAAATACAGATATTGTTTTAATAAAACTGTTTTGTAAAAGCAACCCAGTCAGTTAATTCAAGCTGACTTCCTTGAAGAAAATGAAAAACTTCCTTGTGAAAGAGGCCATGAGCAGTACAGCAGTGATCAAGGGTGCCACAACCCACGAAGGTATTTGTTTTCTAAGAAGAGTCACAGGTTTTCAGTCTGAATGGTGTGTCTGCCACAATACCTCTTGCTGTCCACCGAAATGAGGACCTACAGATACAAGTGTCCTAGACAAGTGAGAGGCCATTCCCATTAAAACACCTTATTGAGCAGGATTCACATTTTATAGTTTCTCTGCTTTTTTCTAAAAAAAGGAAAAATGTTGACCTGAACACTTATTTTATGCCATGACTAAGTAGAATGGATTTTGTAATATAGCTTGTATTTTTCTAAAGCCAGATTTTTGTATTCGGAACCATATGAAGAAACTGAAAAACTTGTGAATAGATTAAATCTAGAGAGAATGGCTTGCTTGAAAAAAAGTGAAATGCACATTGTAATACATGTCTTTAATTGGCAAAACTAAAATTGCCAATTAAAATGCAATTAAAAGTTTAGAAAATGGAAGACCAGCAGCTGTCTGGGAGAAAATGTTTGTTTTGGTTAAGAACTTTTTCTGGTCTTTGTAAATATTGTCTAGTTTTTGCTGTGTATATAAAAATGTTCTTATTGAACAAGTGTTTTCATTTTTGTTTTAAACTGCAATTCTGAAGTTATACTGTAACATTGTTCTTGTAAGGATGTTATCTAAAATGTGATATGTATACATAAACACAAGTGCTAAATTTTAAATTTGATATCAATGCAGTTTGATCACCTGGTCCATTAAGTGCCCACTAGCAATTTTCTACAACTGTATACACCTCACATTTCTTCTGTGGTATCCTTTGGCAGATTAACATTTGCAGCAATTTATATCACAGCTACTTGCCCACATCAAAGCTGATGAAAAGTCAAAACAGTAGTGTGTTCCACAACATTCATTTTATTTTGATAGCTACAGAGGAGCGCAAACACAAATGGCATTACAACATTTATCGTAAAATGCACAAGTAGCAGCAACATGATTTTCAACTTTGTTCAGCAAGACTGCTAGTGTCAACACTGGAGACTCCAGTACCTTCTTACTGTGATAGTCATAGAACCAATAGCTCAAGTTCAGGATAATGAAGAACAGGACCATTCATGCATACATGTACTCCACACACATCAGCTGTGCACGTCGGACTAAACTGACGTTTTGACAACACATTCGGGGGGATGGTTAACAGCTTCACTGCACTGTTTGGAGGGTTGCAGGCTGCTCCAAGCCCATAAGGTAGGGCACTAGAGCCAGGGTGCAAGCCTCAATGGAGAAGAGGTGGGTGTCCTCCACCTCAGGGCACTGCCATCTCATGAAGTGTGCCAGGCGGAGCAGGTACTCAATGTTGTGGCCAGCCTTGCCCCGGCACACAGCAATCTGAGCAGCAATCTCCTCGGCACTGGCTGGTCCCAGGTAGGCTGGGTTGTCGGCAGTGGCAATGTACACCAGCACCAGGTGCTGGGCCTGGCTCTCCCCACGGGGCACAAACCCCACAGCCTTGGTGATGTAGCCACCCAGCACTGCCTCCCTCACATGCAGGTATTTCAGAGATTCCTCGACCTGAGAGCCGGTTACTTCATAGGCCACACCCCACGTGCACTCCTGCAAGTAGAAGAGAGACAGATGAGGGTAAGGTAACACTGACCAGACTACACGACCAGTTAGAGCTTTAAACACGTTCTTCTGACTTTATAAGAAATATAAGCAAAGCAGTTTGACCGCAGAGACAACTGACATCAATGTTGATTCCCTTCCATACGCGACACTTACGTCATCATCTTCCACCAGCGTCACTACCCGGCCGGGCTGCGGAAAGAGGGGGGGAGAGACATTTGTCATCTGCTGTTCTACCTGAAGCAGTGTATAAGATCAACATCATATTAAGTATTGACCTTAAGTACCTTATGGGATGTAATATTATGGCAGATTAGACATTCTAAAAGACGTACCATCTCATCGTTACCGCGGTGAAAGTTGTCTCCGTGCCAGAAGCGTCTCTTGTAACCTTTGATATAACCGACTTTACTCCGCTTGAACTTAAAGTCGGGCTTCCAGACGAGGGAACCGTAACCAAATATCCATAGACTGTTCTTCTCGGACAGGATGTCTTGAGGCTTCATTGTGGACGATGGTCTCCAGATATGATGACAGGATTCACAGAGAGCGATGGGCGATCGGTTCAAGGTGTCGAATATTTCCTTCGATCGAGCAGCAGCGCTATGGTGCGGCTGGCTGCTATACCGCGCGCGGTACGTGAGCCCAACTGCTCAGCAGTTTTGCTGATGCAAATTTGCCTTATGCGATGCATGCCGGTGCAATGGTGTTACCGCATTTTCCACCTAAAAAACCATCTTTCCCCTAAAGCCAAACTGAAAGTAAACCGAAAACACAACTACTCAACCCGGGTATAAAATGTCTCGTTGTATATGTGTTTGATGTTTACCATCTAATATAAATCAACCTAAATATCAAAAGGATGCACTCCACTACGACTACCCGATCAGCATAACTCAACCCAGCTTACTCTGCACTGCTCCTCCTCTGCGTCTTTGCCTTTATATGCTCTCCGCATTCGTGTCCGCAGGTTTGCTTTTTATTTTACCCAATCACATTACAGTAGGTGGTGCTGAAATACTAAAACTCCAATAAAACCCCTCGATCCTAAAGGAACAGCCCATGTCAATATTATTTAAGCTTCTATTGGTAGAAACAGACAAACACAGGTCGAACACCGTGTGAAACTGCTGGTAGGTATTACCGCCAGTCAACACGCATAAAATTGTGACTGGCTTTGCTTCCTATCACTTTGGAAGTGATTTGCATTTGCTCTTGGCTGATGCAACTAAACGCCCTTTTTCAAGTGCAGTAGCTTGGGCAATGAGGTGGAGTGTTGCGTCAGATTGTCGGTGTTCCTCTTTTTAAACGGCTAAGCTTTGTGAAACATAAAATCAGTGACAGCATAAATGACAATAATATATATTATACAGCATATAAATAACAATACAAGAAAACAAAGGCTTATGTTTGGTAGTAAAACGGCTATTGTTCTTTTCTTATGAATTTATTGCAACAGTGTTCCGTTATTAAAATGATTGAAAAGATTTTATCATGTTTTTGGATTTAAACTCAAAAGATAGTTAATATATATTAAGTTGTGCAGTTCCTATATACAGTGTTTTTTGCAGTACACGTTTAAATCAAGTCCAGCAATGCGTTTATGGCCATGTAATTTATACATGTATTTAGGGAATTAAATGTATTTACAAGACCGGTGACGTTCACTTGACACTTCTGTCCAAAGTCAGTTGCAGTATTGGTTCCATCTATAAAGCTTGGCATTTTACCGGAACCTCAGCCTTCTAAGCCTTGAATACTTAATTCGTTTCGTTTAATTCAGGGAAAGTCTTTTATTTTTTATTATTAAAAACTCAAATGAAATATAATGTCATTTTAAAAAACGAGATTGGGTTATTTTGTTGATAAAATGTCTATTTGAACAGACACTGAGACATATATTCGTAATTTGTAACATTTTTTCTGCGGAAGCGCGTACATAAACGGGGGGCTGATTTCCCGACTGAACACGAAACGGAATAAACAGATGGGGAAGTACATTGCTCATCTCTGCGGTTTCCGTCTCACAGCGCAACGAAAAACTTGGAAAAAACTAATCTGGTATAAAATTTGAAGACCGCAAAGCTGTGAAAACGCCGCGATATAACAGATTAGGCTTTGATAACCAAAAAAAACGCTGTTAACTGTGGCCTCCATTTCGGAGCATCTACATCATTTCGGATGACGTCATAGCCGCCATCGCCTACCCTTCAGCGTCAGATTAAACAAACTGATATAATAAAAATTAAGATAAATCCGCAGTCGTTCTTGTGCCACGTAGCAGTTTCGACATTTTCGAAATATGTTAAAAAATCCCCAATAATTTCCGTTTTAATTCAAAAATATTTTACAAAATGCAAGAATTAAATATCCCAGCGTTTTATTTGTATTTTGATTTTAAAAAAATCAAAACCCAAAAGTTTATAGTATACTTATGTAACATTCTCTGTCTCGCATTCTTTATGTAAGCATATATATTTTATATATCTAAAATAACTTTCTCAGCCAGTTTTTCCCCGTGGGTGGTATCTTTCCTCAGACTCAAGGCCCCTATCAAGCGCCAGAGAGTTAGAGGGTTCAATGCAGTATTTTTCCTGTTCCTAGGATTGTGCAGTTGACTGAGACCAGGGTTATCATACTTGGGATCTGATCTAGCCACTCCTTCAGCTTAGGGGTCACAACCCTAAGTGCTCCTATCACCAATGAGACTATTTTTGTTTTCACCTTCCATTTTGCAAAAACGCAAACGCATCTTTCCTTTGATATACTTCAGACTGGCCAATTTAGAACCGGGGTTCCACGGGAAAGAACCACGTTCTCCCTCCTCTGTCCTTTTCCGCTTAGACGACATTACTAAGGACCACTGTTGGAGATGTGCACCTTATTTTGGACAATGATTTACTTAATCATGCTTGGACTGTAATCAAATAATTTACATGAATTTAATTGCTTTTTGGAGTTTAAGATTAATTTGAAGTAGATAGCCAGGTGAAGCGGATGGTACCCCTCATGACATCCTGCTTCTGGGAGAACTTCTCCAGCACCGTTCTTGTCTTCTTTCAAAGTCAATGATGTCATTGAAGAATTAGCTCCTCTGAATAAAACCATTTCAAACATTAAACTCCATGTCACCCTGCATGGATGTTAGTCAAGCCGTCCAAAACCATGCACATTAGGGCCCATGAACTAACCAAAGAAAACAAAACCTCCTACAATACACTTTGATCACAAAAGGCTGAGAAGCGATCTGATAACGCTTGCATGGTTGTCCTCTGTGCCTCAGCAGGTAACCTACTGAAGTCTTTAGAGTAGTTACAGTCCAAGGGACATACACACTGTTTGCTGTTGGGCTTCCCTGGAATGAGTCCCCGCCCACAATGCCTGCACGCAAGGACACTGCTCTCCACTGGAGGGCCCTCCTGGACTAAGTGTGACTGGGGATTTGTGCCACTCATAGAGTGGGCGGGTCAAGCACAGAATGGTGGCTTGCTAGAGACCTTACTGAGGCATCTTCATCCCTGTGGAAAGGGCTGGGAGCCACTTGAATGGATGCCATACATGGGCAAGGAAACAGACACAGCTGTTGCCGTTTCAGGGAAAAGGGTGTCTGGCCCGGTCACACCCAGTTCTAGCTAGGTATATCTTAAAATTGTGAGTATATGTAGTAGTTATGAATAAATGTTTCTGTAAGAAAATGAAGTGTACTTTTGTAGACAACTAAGTTGTTATCAGTCTTTTTTGATCTTTTGAGCCCCCGTGACACTGCATTAAGCATTTTTGTCAGTGATAGTAAATCCCCACAGCTGCATTCTTGTATTTAACTGTACTGTGATGTGGGCATGACCACAGACACCCGGTTGGTGACAACATTTACGTTGGATAGATACGATCAATTTAAAGGTTTCAATAAAGCTGATGATGCCATTATCCTGTCATCATCTCGTACTTTGTATAACTTCAGCAGTGTCCCGACGGCAATAGCTGTGAAATTACAGAACATATTCATGTATATGCATATTACTTACATATTTACACATTACAGTAAAACCTTTAACAGACAAAGAATAAAACCACAAAAATCTTAGCGTTTTAAGAAAAAAGAAAAGTTCTGACACCTAGTGTTCAGAAGGTAAACGCACACCCGGAACTATTCAAAGACTTTCTGTTTCCCGCAGAGATCTGTTTTCTGTAGCACTCTTGACCAGTATGCTCTTTGAGACTGTGAAGCTGAGTTTGGATCAATAGCTCTGTCTCTCTTTTTTCAGAAATGATAACGCTTTTTAACGCACGTTGTATAACGGGGGCTTCAGCATTACCACGCTGGACTCGTATTCATAACGCATTTGCTTCGTTATATGCATGTCGTAGACATAAACGGATTGTCTGCCACATAAGCAGTGTCACCACTTTGTCGGCGAACATTGGGAAGTTGAGCCAAAATGCTGGACACGGCCTCCGCTGTTATAGCACGAAGAAGACTGTTAGAATAGGGTGTGCCTCTGGTTTTTGGGGAGACACCGCCACTGCAGGTAACCTTAGGGACATCCAGTGTTCTTTCCACCTGTCATGGCCTCATCTTACATTATAATCGTATTATAAGTAATCATTAAGTTGGAATCTATCACTCTCGCCTCAGTACTGTTTCTGTTTCCCCCCATCACTTTGTAGACACACTAGCTTTTGTACATATCTTGAAGAACTACACTTTGCTTATTTATGCATGCTGTGATAAGTGTGCATCATGCTGTAACAACAAGCATGTCTGTCTTTATCCACATGTGAGAACAAGACATCTCATTAGTGTTATAATAAAGACTGATTGATTTGTCCAAGGTTTCTTACAATGTTAGACAATCTTCACAATTGTTTAGACATTAATAAAGCAGGGTATTTTTACTGGATTAATTCAGGGAGACAGACTACCTGGAAGACCAGTTACATTTACAGGATTTGGACAAGGCTCATTCTCTAGCAGAGAGGTGAAAATGCACATCCTGGACCCAGTTTTCATTGCCAGGGTCCAATCCATCTAGACCCATACTACTCAGCTTGTCACTTGGCTGTCACTGCCTCTGCCTCCCACCTGTCAATTTGCAGGTGCTGAGCCCACAAGATGGCTCTTCATTTGGGGCTGAACCTCATGGCTTTCCACTTCGCCTTGAGCAGTACTGGGTTATCTAGGTTGCTCATCCACCAGGTGCTTGTTAACAAACATAACCTCCGTGCCTAGCTTCAGGGGTGGGTTCCAGTAACCCCAGGCTACACTTATGTTTTTTCATGTTTGCTCATGAAGATCTGCATGGTCCATTCTTTATCTAGACTGCCCCCTCACTCAAGTTGCCCAATGAGGGCCTTACCGTTACCATAATGTTGTAGATGACAGCTCTGAGCTTCATCGAGACATACAAGCTCCACCACCATGCTATGATGATGGTCCAATTGGTAGGGAGAAACTGCTGTACAATTGAATAAATATTGTTAAAACTGGTAATCTAACATTTTATTTTACTTTGGACAAATGTGGACAAAACTTTAACGTGTAATAATAGTTGGTGGTTCAAAAAGTGTTGTCATTTTTCAGCTCCACAGCTTATATATGGAGGGAAGCTAGACTTCTTGGTGTTTGATTATCTCTCAGAAATCACTATGTCACTTCTCACGGCTGCCAAAACTAAGGCTCCTGTGAGTAACACCTCTTTCTGAAATGAATTTACTGAAATGTTTTAATATGTGTTTTTGGAGTAAATGTCTAATATAGACCACACATTTGGTAGACCGGTTTAAAGAAGCATAATATTCCTATAAAACTTTAAGCACTTAAATATTCACAGTTTGTGTGTCAAATTATATTTAAGAAATGTTTTTTCTGATATATATTTGGTACTGTTTTATTTTTACCTGCAGAACATGGGTTATGCCCCAGATTTTGTGCAAGTTATAGCTCCATTCATCAAGGAAATTCATAGAAGAGGTAAACAGAGAAACAAAACAGATTATATATCATGAAAAGTAATGCTTATCTCCAAACATTGTATTCAACTTTACTTTTCATCCTGAACCATTAGAAATTACACCATATTATGTTCTGTATGGACAGCTCAGGAGAATCAATCGCTGTGTAATCTTTTTCAAAAATCTCAATGTTTTTTTTTAAATTGGTCCATACTTAACCCTCATGTAATTTGTTTAAAGGATTTTTCAAAACTTATTGAAATATGAGAAAATGTTACTCAGAGATTTGCTGGACATACTAACAGCTGTGGTTGTGAAGTGAATTGCTAGAACTGTGTTGGAATGCTGGTAATTTTGGATGATTTCATCCTGTTAGGCATCCGGGTGGTCAGTAATGCAGGCGGAGTGAACCCCCAGGCTTGTGCTGTGGCCTTGGGTGAGGCTGTGCAGAAAGCAGGCGTGGTTCTCAAGATAGCAGTGGTAACTGGGGATGATTTGATGGATCAGGTGAGAAAAATGGATCCTACCTTTCAAGCTGCTCTTATATTTTCTCCACTAAAAAGTAATTGTTCCATGGTATCTTTTCAGTTGAATTCAATAAGTGTCATTGGGCACACTAAATTGCGACCATCTTTTCTGGAGTTATTGTACGTTATATGCTTTTTCTTGTTGTGTCTTATTCTAGAAGGAGTTGTTGACAGACGTTAGAATGGCTGACACTAAAAGCCAAGGGCCAGTTCCTAAGAGTGTTCACAGTATGAATGCATATTTGGGGTAATACAGATTTCATCATTTTTCCCTTCCTTTTTTTGTTGATTTAATGGAGGATTTGTTGATTTCTAAAATTTTTTGAAACTATTAATTTTTTTTATTGTTTCTGAAATTGTAGTACTATTTAAAGAACTGTAGAAGAATTTAGTTTAAGAAAGAAAAAATATATGCAGTGTCTTAATGCCTTAATTTTGTAAAGTTTTTTTATTAGATTTACTAGCAGCATTAGGCCACAGCCACATACAGGCAGAGGGCGAATCAAAGACAAAGGTTTCATTTAGTTTTTCTGTATGGTGTGGTCATTCATGGTTTAAGAGTGAATCTATTCAGTAAGTTTAATTTAAGATTGAGTTTTGTGTGTTTTTTGCTTGAATCATTGTCTATTTTACTTATCTTTCTACTTAATGTACTGTTGCCTGCAGTGATAACATACTGCAGAATGTATACAGACTTATAAACTGAAGGCATCTGAATTATGTCGAGTGGCTTACCATTTAGCCATACTGAACTTTATTGATACTCACTGATCATCTATGTGTTCTTGCAGAGGGCTGCCCATCAAGCGATGTTTGGACCTAGGAGCAGATATTGTTATCACTGGTCGATGTGTGGATAGCGCTGTCGTGCTTGGGCCGCTGATGCATTGTGTATGGTTAAAGTACTATCAGATTTCGAGGTTACCTCTCCCATATAAAAGCACTCACACTTTTGAAACTAAGAATCATAGATTTTTGCTGACCAGAGCCTTAATGTCTTTTCTGGTCAAACAACAGTAGAGCAAATCAGTGACTGTACTGTAGATACAATCATACAGTCATCTAAAAGACCTGGCACTCAGGTTTAAACCCTGGGTCCAATATTGTGCATTCCAGAGCTGATAGTGTTGCTTGTTAAATCATAGCTTTAACTTCATTAGGCAGATAAGTTTGCATTTCATTGATCTTTGTTTCCTGCAGTTTGGATGGAGCCAGAGAAGCTATGATTTATTGGCTGCTGGAAGGTAATCACTTCACTGGTGTCCTTAAATGGACTTAAAAGTATCTGAGGTTACATAAAATGCACAGGAAATTCTGATTTTGACATTATGGGGATTTTTGATGACTTTATACATATCATAGTTCATCCTTGCACTACTAGACTAATGGAGTGAGGAAATTTGATCATACAACTGACTTGTCATTCCAGTACATGAACTGCATGTAGATCAATTCAAATATTGAAATAAGACAGTTTTTTAAAAACATTTTGTTTTTCACTGCAGGAATTTTTTTCCAGTTCTTTGTCCTTGCTGAGGTGATGAGGCTCTCATCAGATTGTTTGCATTTGTTTTTGCCAGTCTTGCAGGACACCTGATCGAGTGTGGTGCACAATGCACTGGAGGCATATTCACCGACTGGCACAAGGTGCCTGACTGGTGAGGCATTTCTGCATGTCAGGAATACCTCCCCCCTCTGCTTCTCCAACTGTAGTGTTTGTTGCATCCGTTCATGTCTTATATACCATGGTGTTATACACTAAATGGAAAATTTTTTCTTTTTATGGTCTAAGTACTCAAGTAAAGGGGAGTTAATTTCATCTTTTAGATTTGACTTTGCATTAATTTCAGTACTTTTAATTTTGCTTTGTATTTCATTATAGCTTACATAATTGCTTGACTAATAGGGGCTCTTTGGTTTCCTGCTATGGTTGTAAGACACATTACAGATGAATTTGTGACTCTTAATTGCCCTTAGTATGTGTGTGTAGAATAAGTGTATATATTTTCCCTGCAATTGACTAGTGTCATGTTAGAGTGTACTCTTCATCAAGCTATATGCCTCCAGGATAGGTTTACTGCCTTATGCATTGGACAAGGGGTTACTGACAGTGAGAAAAAATATAGCTTACAGTTATTCAACCAGTTATTTTGGCCCTGTTTTTCTGTGGACCCTTACAGTCCAATGTCTTGAAACACTGCTGCTCTCTTTCTTTCTGGACTGTGTCCAGGGACAACATTGGCTTTCCTGTGGTAGAATGCTCTGCTGATGGGACCTTCGTACTGTCCAAACCACCAGGAACAGGAGGCCTGGTCTCCTTTGGCACCGTAGCAGAGCAGCTGGTGTACGAAATTGGGAACCCCAAAGAGTACCTCCTCCCGGATGTCACATGTGATTTTTCTCAAGTTACCATCTCTGAAGTGCCAGGTCCTCTCTCAATACTCATTTGCAGCATCAGTTCTTTACTGTAATTACTTCTACTTAATCCAGTTCATTATATTTTTAGTGATGCTAAAGTGAGTCATGATGAAGGAACTAAAGTATGTTGGGTTGAGTGCTGAGCCCAGAGAAGTATGCTTCCAGATGGAGAGTTTACAGGAAAATAGTACTATGAAATAGTGATTAAAGTGCATGATGGAAAGAATTACATTTATACTGAGCATGCATTTCATGTTCAAGATTCTTGTTTTTAACCATGATGTTGCAACAGACACAGTTAAAGCACCAGAAGTTACCCTGGTGCACAGTGAAAAGCAAGATCCCGAATGTGGTACAAATATCTCCGAATACCAAGTAGACCAAAAAGCATCTGTGGTAAAAATTTTCATGCATAAAATTCACTGTGTAATAAATACAGCCGCATGCTGTCCTGAATACACTTTATTTCCTTCGTTTACATTCCCTTTGACCCCCCGTTAGCCTTGCCATCAAAGGACCACAGCGACTGCTTACAAAGGGTTATCTTTGCAGTGCAATACAGTGTTGACTTATAATAATACCATGTCCTGCAATTGAACCTGTGGCTGCGTGCTTGAACTACTGGTGAACCTTGTTCTCAGTCTGAACCTACAGCTGCTCTCCACTCGGGAGGTGACCAGATGACAACAAGACTGCATTTTAACAATAACAGAATCTATATCTTATCCTGGTTCAATAAACTAGTCATGCTCTAAATGACTGGATGTGACCCCAAAATGTTTACTTTACCACATGAAGCAGCAATTAAGAGTGTTTCTGGTGATGGGGAAGGGGGGACCATTTTCCCTGGGTCTTTTGAGGTCACAATAACTGTGGTTGCTATTGTTTGAATTCTTAGTCTGTTATATATTTTTCTGATGTACATATAGTAATCTACATATGGTTTTTTTACAGGTAATATTTATGGTGTGTAAAAAATATTTGATGATATGTATTGTTATGCTGTGTCTTCCTTTAGTGACTGGTTCATTTTACCTTTGATGACTGTAGCAGTTGCTTTATTACTGAATGTAAATGTTCGTTCTATATAAAAAACAAAACAAAAAGATTCTAACATTTGAATCTTGGTGGTTTTTTTCGTGGAAAGGTGTGGACAGTGGAGCAGTGAAGGTGATTGGTGCCAAAGGAACCCCCCCTTCTGGTGACTACAAAGTAATGCGTCAGCTACCTTGAGCCTTCAGAAGTCCCAGAGACTTAGTCCACTACACTGAAGCGAAATAATTTATTTTCCACAGGTGTGTGCCACTTACATGGATGGCTACCGGGCTACAGCTGTGTGTCCAGTTGGAGGTCCCAGAGCTGCAGAAAAATCCAGGCGGACAGCAGACAGCATTATAAAAAGGTTAGCATTTTAGTATTTCATAAATTAAAGCTAGTCTTTTACCTCTTCCGGTCTGTTTTTATCATGTACCTTGGCATGTTTCCCAAGTAATGATGAGTTATTTATATTTTTGTTCAATTACTTTTTTTTTTTTTTACATCAAACATGCTATTTCAGGAAAGGCACAAAAAATAAATGCTAATTTTCACTGTAAATAAGAATTGTAATAACAATCTTCAGTGTAAAATTTCCAAATATTTATACTTTTAAATTTTTTCTGTTGAAATTTTTGAAATTGCAAACTGTTTTTTTTTCCCTTGTTTATTCCATCATTTTCTTTTGTCTAGGTATTCTAATTTACTTCATTCATTAATTTGACATCTTACCTGAGTCCATGTTAAGCAGAGTTATCCTTTAGTGGGCCCTTTCTGGGCAGCTTCACCTCTGTAATTGACTTGTGACTTTTTGCTCAGGACACGAAGTATGTTCAGGCAACTGGGCCTTGAAGACTACAGCTCAGTGCATATACAAGTCCTGGGTGCAGAGGACACGTATGGACCTCACGGCTGTGTCAGAAGCGTGCGTGCCTCTGCTTCTGAGAATCCATTGGCTGGTGGTGACATTTATGCGTAAAGTTCGGTAGTGCAGAGAAAATGCTAAAGCTGCCACAATAATGTTGGCCAGTTGCTGTTTGTAAAAAAGGCCAAGCCAAACATCACCATCTGGTCTTTTGTAGACTACTGACTGTGGCGGTATCCAGGTAGTACACAGTAAAATGGGTCATTACTTAAAGAATTATTACAAAAGTATTAATATAGCATATATTCTTCTTTACTCATCACATTATTATAATAAGTGGTACAGTGGAGTCTGCTAATTTTAATCCGGTGAAAAACCTTGTATTTGAAAGCACGATGGGAATGTTTAAAAGAATTTCTTAGCAACATATTTCATAATAGAACTTACAAACAAAATATTGCATGGCATAAATTGCATTTATTAAAATCCACTGTTCTGTATGAGATGACAAATGATTGCTGTGCCATATGATGCTTTTTAAACAGGCAAATTGCAGAAACAACATTTTATATAATATCTTCCTGACATCAAAGTACCTTGGTCGTCATCTATTAATTCAGTTATTTTAAAATTTGTTCTATTGGACTTCGTGCAAGAGAAAAAAAGTACAGAATAGGGCAGCATGGCATTGCAGCAAGTCAGACTAATCATGATAAAGTTATTATGGGTCTGTTACATTTCTAACACTCTTCTTACTCTTTTTTTGACCCCCAGGGTCCTCAAGATTGTGTTTTGTGGTTGGCTGTTCACCATAAACAAAAGAAAGCTTTAGAACTGTTCTCAAGGGAAGTTGCGCCAGCTGGTACAGGAATGGGTAGGTCTTCTAAAGAGTCCACTAATGTTCAACAACTTATGGCAAGAACTCAAGGAGTCTCATATTTTTAAATCTGAATCTTATTGTGTAGTTGCTCCTCCACACAGTCAACAGAAACAAACAGGACATGGGGGATGTGTGCCTTTATGAAGATTGAGATTGTAACATTTGACGATTAGATTGTGTACAACTTCAAGTTCAAGACACGGTCGCAGACTGTGAAATCTGTCCACTGAACGCTGCATGACCTCCATGGCTCTGCAGAGCTTCTGCTTCTTTCCTTCACTGGCAGAAAAACTGGGCAATGGTTCATTGTCACATTTTGCCTAAAATAACCACTTTCTTGCGTTTTTCTTCTGGATTGAATCTTCATTTAATTATGCAGGCTGTTTTTCTTAATCAGTGCAGAAAATCTCTGTGATGAAGTGTATTTTTGAAAGAACAAATTAAATTTTACATTTAAATTAATTTTTCATTAGGAAACGTTTTGGGGTTTCTATATAGAAATGGGGGAATACTGCAAAGCTAAAAGTGTTTTTATTGCTACTGTTGTTATATTGCATTATAATTCATAATCTGGGACATAAATGAAATGAGAGGATTTGTGTTTCATGCCTGTTTTGCATCAGGGGCAACAGACTTTAGTACACTCTCCACAGAAAGGATGTTGACCTAGATTTGTATTTTTGGATTTCCTGTTTGCAAAAATTTCACTGTCATACTGCTTTTGTGTCTAGGGGATTTTCCTTATGAGTGGGTGACCAGTGATATTTTGCCTATTGATTGACTCTTCTGCAATTTGAAAATTAACTTTAAAATACATTAAAATGCAAATGTTATTAAGAATGTCCCTTATAATTTAAAACAGAGGAAAGGTATCAAATCTGAAATCTATACAGAAATATGAATATGTGGTCTATAACTTTTTTACTCTATATTTAGACAAAGGCACGCAATCTTTTGAATTTATTTTAAGAATGTTTCAATAAGCTCAACAGATAACAATTGCATAGTTCCGGGTTGAAAATCTTGTTTTATTCCCACTGATCAAGGTACTTCCCCCTTAATTGATGCAGTAAAAATCACACAATTTTAGAAACAACTATGTTAGTATACGAATCTAGCATTGTAAGCTACTTTGGATAAAAGTTTGACCTAAATGAATTAATAACTGAACTGTTTCTATTCTTGTAGCTCCGGGATTAACTGGTATAGTAGGAGGTCGCCCAAGAGTGTAAGCATTTGTTCACTTCATTGCTAGCAGCACATCCTTTGTGTATATTATTGTGTTTTTATGCCTGATATATGTTTTTTTAGAAATTGTAGTTGCTGTCTCATTTAACTTCGTCATATGTTCTTTCCTATAGATCTCCAGTTCTGAAACCATTTTTCTTCCTGTATCCAAAATCAAAGCTTAAGGTAACTAATAGTGGCATGTTGTTCTGCACATAAACCACATTCACAGGAGACTTATGTACAGTGTTTGTTTTCTGTAAATATTTATGTATTTTTTTGTATGCTCTTCCTGGAAGGCTCCAGTTTTCACCCATTTTCAGTATTTTAGCCAGGTGCTAACGTGAACTTACACATGACCTCTGAAACCAGGATTTGACACTTTGGTGTTGACCCTTCAAAGTGTATGTAAGGCATCACCAACCAAGTTCTCTGAAGAGCTGTCAGCCTAAATCAGCTCGATTTTTGGGAGTTATCGAAGCTCATTGATCTCTGCCAGTCACTTCTAAAGGTTGAAAACCGAACATATTGTAATTTTTAAAGCTGCTGCACTGTGACCTCAAACAAATTTGGTTACTAGATACATTTTCTGAATTACCCCACATGGATTAAGATATATTTCTAAAGCTTTATGTTTGAACTGTTGTTTGCAGAATACTGCACTGGTGTATAGCAACTTCTTAATTTCTTTAAGCACCTTGCTGATTTCTTTAGCCCTCATATTTATTCTGTGTGTATCTAGTAAGTGCTGCTCTTCTGCTCAGGTGGGTATTCACCTTGATGGAGAGTTCGTGGAGGAGCACAAGGAGGTAGATGAGGACACAGAGGACAGCCATCATCAACCTCAAAAGACAGAGAGTGATACTGAGATGTTCAAAGGTACAGCCTTGTGTCAGTGTTTGCAACATTGCTAAGATGTGTAGCAGTTAAACCCTTTACCACCTGAAGTGTGCTGGTTTAGGTGTGACTCCTTGTTCCTGTTGTATTACAATTTTTAATGGTGCTCACTCTGAATTAATACTTTAAAAATTACCCAACTGTATGAATGGGTAATTAACTGTAGCTCACTTAACATTATAAGTTGCCTTGGAGAAAAGCACCAAGTAAATAATTAAATGGAAGTGTGACAAACGTTTAGTGCCCTGCTGTAGGACCCTTAAGCAAGGTGCTTGCCCTGAATTAATAAAATTAACCAACTGTAGAAATAGGTCACACATTAAGTTGCTTTGGAAAAACCATAACCTAAGTAACATATTTACATTGCAACTATGTTCATTTGTATATAAATTTATCTGAGCACATCTGTAAATTTAATGACCTATAACAGTGCTTTCCAAACTTTTTTCCATGGCGACACCCTAAGGCCTTTCAAGATTCTACATGACACCCCGACATAACAGGCCTGCATATTTATATTCTGTAATAACCCAAATCGACGGGTACCAGGAATATCGGACTGTTAACTTTACTTCTCTTGTTATTCTGAACCAACAGCACCTACCGAGTACCATTATACTCCCACCCCCAGAAATCTAAAACAATGAACACCACCAAGGCCAGTATCTTCCCGTTAACTCCCCACAACAGTTGGATAACTGTTTACACAGATGTCAAAGCACAATGAGAGAGCCACAGCTCCACCCACTGCTACAATATATAACTAGCTTTTAGAAGGAGAGCAGAGAGAGAAAAAAGCAGGTTTACATTTACAAACAAATTTTTAAATGAAATAAGGTCAAAAGTGTGACAAGTTAACTGTCTTTTCTTTATCAAGAATTTTTTAAGTTCTGTATTTTAATGTCTTTATGTTGGTCATCACAAAAAAGGAGCATCATATAAATAATAATAGCCCTTTCAGCCAAATGAGGAATGTACTCTTGTAGTGAAATCCAGAGGCTGCCTAGATCTGTTTCTTCAGTATTTTAGCTTTAAGCTCTGGTTGTTTCTTAGCATTGGCAAGCAGTGTGTTGTTCATTGTTTCAGCATGACTTTGAAATATTCCACACGCTTTCCTTCTAAATGACCATGATTAGTGGAATAATAATGATAAAGTTCTACTAACATGCTTGCACTGGCCAGTTTTTCTCTATAAACTAACCACAAAGGCATATGACTGTAAACCCCCTTTATAAATACTACCCATTGTATAAATGTGCTGCAACAAGTGTGGAAATAGATTATAATGGAGCGTATGAGTACATCAAGACTGCAAGTCTCCATATCAGCATCAAGAGATTACAGTCAGAAAATAAAAATTAAACATTTTCTCTTTTATTCTCCCCCAAGAAGCGATTTATCAGCAAAACTCAGCTTAGTTCACTAATTGGAACCAACCATAAAACCCCACTAGCAACACACACTGTCCAATTCATGACCAAACACATTCCCTGCTATTAAATTGCAAATATACCTACTTAATTCCAATTCCCTCCCCCTACACATAGGGATGCCCTTTAGTTTTATCTTACGGTACAGTACTTGTTAAATTTTGCAATTCTGTCCGAAGAAGTTGAAAACTGTCTTGATGAAGGTCAGATATGTTTCTATACCAGTAACTGCTGTTGAATCACTTGTGTCATATTGTTTAGGATCATTAATATTTTTACTCCTCATTGCAAATGTACTCATAACCGTGTCACTTTGAAACAACATTGATTGTTTAGTAAACAAAATGCAAACAGAAAACTGCACAGCAGCACACAACTAATACGTCATGGTTTACAGCAAAACAGCCCACTGCCACTTGCACTTAGTAGTGAAGTGATGCCAAATTAACTCCAGTTAATTCATATTTTAATGGCACTAAGGTGTTTGTGTAGATTCACTTTGTACATACTTCCACATGTTTATAAGTCTTCTGTTCAGATTGGGTAATTTTTGTGTTTATGCTGGCAATATCTTTTGGAGGGTTCTGGAAATATTAGCAAAGTGCTGCCAAGCAGAGAAGGGAGTTACAGGGCAAAGAGTGGCCAGTGGGTTGCTGATGGGTTCTGAGGTGTGTTTTGTTTCTGATGCTGCTTCTGTGCCACTGTAAAGAAATCTCCTTGTGTATGTATACTGTTAATGAAATGTATTGTCCACAGTTCTTGCCTGCAGTTCTATCATCAAGGGGGCTGCAATATAGTCATTTAATAAATGTTATCTCTAGCTACAAATTTGTTTTTTCAATACTGGTAGTTGAAATTGACCATTTAAAGAAAATCAATTCCTTTATTATGGAAAGTGAAACTTAGAACAATGTCCTTGCGACACCCCTAAAACTGCCTCGTGACACCTAGAGGTGTTACCGTACCCAGTTTAGAAAGTTCTGATCTATAATGTTCACTTCAAAGTTGTTTTAATTTATTTTTTACTTGTTTTGCTTCCAAGGCAGCAAAAAAAAAAAACACACAAATCACAGTGTTTGTTCGCAATACCTGGCAATATGGAATCTTAATGTAGAATTTGAAAATTGACTGTAAGAGGTTTTATAATGGGAAAGTTTCCTTTAAATGTATGGTTGTGTTGCAGTCAGTTGATATAGTGGAATGTGGATCTGGTTTCTGTTACCCTGGGTCCCCCCCACAACAGGATTTGGGAAGTCACACGTTTTAGCCAGCAGGTCATGTGGTTGTAAATATGATGATGTTTATTTCTGGAACAGTCATGTTTGAATCTGGGTCAGTCCGGTGCTGAACATGTGCAGATCATAACTTTAGAACTTCTGTTCTGCTCGCAAGTAATCTGAAATAGCAATATTTCACAGCTTTTTGCAAAGTACCACAATCACAGTTACTAAATGATAATTTGAAGGCATTTGGACGGTGGGGGTTTGGTTTATGTTTAGTCCCTTTCCCAGTGTGAACTGAGAAAATATAACATTGCAAAAAGCCAAACTTTATTACTGAGATTAAAACAACAATTTAAATATCTTAGGAGCTAATATATTACAATAAAATTATAATCTAGTGTCAACCACTTTGATACACAGTCATTCAAAATCTGTTTCTTCTTATGTCAGTGCAGCTGTGGAAGGCACTTTATGAATATATACCTAGAACAAATCCCCAAAATGTGCTTTAAGTGGCAGCAAGAAAGGGAACTGAGGTTAAAAAAAAACATTTGAAGTACATCATTAAGCTGGTTAGTCAGCACTGGTCTCTTGTAGGTATATTGAGTGTGAAAAATGTGTGTAGGTTTTTACACAGTTTCATTGTGGAATAGCTGTTAAAGGTGAACATTTCAAGCACTGGGCCAAATTCAGCATATTAGGAGAATATTTCACTCTGTGAAAAGTGTGCAGAAATATTTGGCTTGATAACTTTTGTTTTTTGTGTAGTAGCATACAAACTTTCCAATAAAAGACAAAATTGTTGAGTTAAGAAAAACATTAATGATTCATTCACCTCACATGAGTTAAAGGCTGACATTTTCCATTAAATAGCCTACATGCACAATGAAATAAAAGGACAAGCCTATTTTTTTGTTATTTTGTTTTTTTCATTTTGCTGATGCTTTTATCAGGCAGCTTACAGTGCCAACACTTGCTTTATATTAGTGCTTTTTGACAGCTCAGGTTTGTTTTAAGATGATTGTTTCAGATTAAGTACAATACAGCTTTACTTTATGGAAGGTCAATGTAAATTTATTTTTATTGGATGTGACAGAATTGTGGTCTTTTAGATTTGCCAAGTGGGCCACACAGCTATAGGTTGGAGGACCTTGCCTTCACAAGAAGTGGAGACAAAGGAAACACAGCAAATATTGGTAAGCCTGCAAAATAGATAGATAGATAGATAGATAGATAGATAGATAGATAGATAGATAGCAGTAATAAATACAGTCACTTTTTCATTATTATATAGTGCAGTATCCTGAAGACTGAGTGACTTCACTGGGTTACATAAAAACATAACAAATCATTACATATAACCTACTTACAGGAGACATTATGCAGTATATACATGCATATACAGTAATAAGTACAATTAAGAAAATAAGAACACAAGTAAACAGCTAAATAAAAGAAAGAATATTTTAACAAATAAAATAAATGGAACCATTAACAATGTACTTTATGGAAAGAAAGCTGCCAGTCTGCAACAGAGGAGAGGAAAACAAGAACTCCAGATAGATGTCAAACTAGAATGAATGCATGAGCTGGGTTTGTGATAATTTTTGTATCCTTGAATAAATGTTTCTTTCAGGTGTGATTGCACGCCATCCACTTTTTTACCCCTACCTGAAGAAGCGTTTGACTGCCAGCATTGTTGAGGAGTTTTTCAAACACCTCATAGAAAAGAATGAAAGTGGCAAACCGTCAGTCATGCGGTAAGCTAGTGGCACAATAAAATTGACTGTTTCACAACACTATGTTATGAAAAAATGGAACTCTGTATTTATGGCCATATCTGACCCAAGAATCAGCTGCATTTTTTTACCCTGTAAATATTACTCATGTGCACCTACTGCAAGGACAGGCAGGTAAAGTAGGAGGTGTGAATACAGATTACTAGTGTCAAGTTGTCATAATCATAATCAATTCACAAGCATCAATTCAATCCACTAGACTTTTTCTACTGAATCGCACAGCACTAAATTCTACATCCACGTAATCTATATATTTCACAGACTCTTCAAGGGCTGTTGACTGATTTTTTTTGTTCATCAGTCAAGGTTACATTGAATCACTGCAAAATTCTAGAACTTCTGATGCACTTTTTGTTTAACCTAATACCCAAGTGCTATAACACATGCATAAAAACTTAACATATGCTTATCAGACATTTTCCTGTTGGTCTAAAATGACTGCTTATTTTCTCAGGTATGAGTTGCCTGGAATCCATGGCCTTAACTTTGTCCTGCACAATTCCCTGGGTGGGGGAGGTGTGGCATCCCTTCGCAGTGACCCTCAGGTGAGACCTGCCAGTCGGACCAGGATGGCGGGGGGCTACCCTCAGGGTTTACAAGCCAGTGAAACCCAGAGCAGATCAAAGTGCTCCCCTCAGAGAGACTGAATGACATTCCTGGACGTTTCCAGGCTCCTTCTGTTCTGCATAAAATGCCTTTTGATTCTAGCTCATTCATTTTCAGTCTCAGCATTATATTTGCAGGCCTCCACTTAAATATCCCAAATGTGTTTTTTTATGATGAAAGTGTCATGTTTTTTTCCTATTTTTAAAGCAATTTTTGCCAGTTCTGTAGGTTTTGAAAATGTGGAATGTAACCTATAATCTCTATATGTTTTGCAGGGCAAGGCATATGGTCAGATGCTTTTGGACTATAAAATCAACGGTTTACCTGATCTGAAGTCACTTGTGGATTAAGTGGAATAGCCTGCAGAGTGACATTATGGTAATGAATCAACACAGCTGTGCCTTAGCACAAGATGTAGGTTTGTGTAACACACATGTGCCTTGGAGTTGCCACTTATGCAGAATTATAATTCCTCCAAATGGAATGGACTGACTTACATTGTATACCACAGATACATCATATGTATGACATTGAAATATTACGAATGCAATTTATTGGGCATGATAGAATGTGTCCTGCAACATATTGCGTGCTGAAACTGATTTGCTTAAGCAAATTAATAGCATTAATTACTTTGAATTTCACTGTTAGGGATCATTTTCTTTGCAAAAATTGCTTTTATATGCAATAAAAATTAATCTTTATTTAAAGAGTTTAGTTTTATTCATTCCTTGTCCTGTGTGACCGTCTACAATTGTTAACTTTTTCTCTACATAGTGTGAGCTTTGTAAACAAAGCAGGACTTTTATTCTTGAACCTCATATTCTTTCCTCACCTGCTCACATTCTTGTGTTACCCTTGACCTTAAACACCCATGACGGGCATTTCTCCTTTAAATGAGCATGGGGTTTGTATGTCTGGTTCTGTTCTTTTTTTGGTGAAATTTAATTCTGCATGAAATTTGAGAGCACAGGGAGCAAAGTTTTTTTAAAGACTCAAGTCAGGCATGTTGTGTTTATGTATTTTTCTTAAATTGCTGGGCAGAGTCCAGGACTTAACTCTGTGTAGTAGTACATTTGCATCAATTGATGTCTCCTACAGACAGCACCTAAGTACAGGAATTACTTGATTATTTGCACAAACTGTTGAGAAACTTGATTTAGTGTGTAGAGCACTATATTTAAGAAAGCCATTGTCTACAAGGGTATAGGTGGTGTTTTTGGGGGATGAACCATACCAGTACAGTGTACCAGGACCTTAAAGATTGTTTAAAAATTGAAAACATTTGAAGCAAAAATGAAACAAAATATAGTATTCACCATGCTTAAAGAGACAATTTCTTTTATGGAATAAGTACCAACACCAAAGTTCTGCACACTGGCACATTTTTTGTGCATAGAAAGGCACTGGATGTTAAAAGTGTTGAACAGTATCTAGTTAAACTCTTCAGCCAGTCTGCCTCTATCCAATCTGATTAAATGAAACAAAGGATTTGTTCTTGTTATAATGTCTCAAAAGTGTCTTTTTTTGTAGGACTGGTTGAATAGAGGAGCAGGTAGTGTTATTTCCGATGCTGTTTGAGCATTGTGAAAGTACTGAACTGTCAAGATCATAATGCAATGAAAGGAATTTGCGTTTATCCCCCCACCCCACCCATGTAATTAAAAAACTGTTGTGAAACTCCTTGTGGGTGGCATCGAGCTATAGTGAAGAGAAACACATGCACAGTTGTAAAAAGGAGAGACAAAAAGATTTTATTTAAGACCTGCTTGGAGAAGGTTTATTGAGTCCCATTTAGAACACCCTCTTTCTGCAAACATTACCGTAAAACCCTTGAAGTCTGCTGGCGTCTCCCGTCAGGGCCTGCAAATTCCATTGACACAGGATGTAGGAGAGCAAAAGGTGGAAGCATGGCAGGGAGCTGCTAGAAGGTGCTGGAATGAAGTGGGGAAAGATCTGTTGGCATTGCATACGTGGTTGACTGCTGAAAACCACTCAAGTCCCAACATATTTGTATAAAAATATATATTCTGTGGAATGGTGAGCAGTAAAATATGGGTATGTGTAAGCATGTGCAAAAGAATAATTAAGGTTAGTAAATAATAATCCTACAAAACTTTGTTTACAACCTTTGGGAACAAGTGAACATAGAAACAAATTTTTTTTTTCCATGGATTCTCAGTAAATCAAAATGACGGGGGAAGAATGAAAAAGAAATGCCTTTTTATTAAGATGTCACAGAAAATTCATTAATCAAGACACCCTTGCATCCATCGCCAAGAGCCCTGCAGGGATTTCTATGCAGCCCCTTTGGGTAGCTAGCAGAGGCGAACGACAGCCTGAGATCCTGAACAAAGATAAACGCCCCGCCATCAATCATCTCCCTAAAGGCTTCCAACAAGTGGAGACCTGTAGGTCACTGGGTAATCCCTGAAGCTGCCGGAGAGCATTAACCCCATGCTGGGAGGCATTGTTGCCCTGGAGCAGGTTGGGGTCCCCTTGTCATCACCCGGTGCTCCACATACATCCACCCAGTTAGAGCAACAGCAGGGGAACCGCTATGTGATCAGTTTCTCTAAGCTCTTAATCGCCCTCTCGCTGCCTTCAGTGGGGGTCGGCCAGGTCTCTTCGGCTACCGAACTTCTTAGTAAATCACTGGCAACATATAAAAGAAGCTCAGTGACATGTGACTGACTAGCCAGCGAAACAGTTTTCATTTGTAATCCCAAATGCTTTTAAACTGATTCATTCTAATTCTATTTCAGGTGAAAAATGTAATTGTCATGGTTTTTTCTTATACACACAGCTAATTTTTGTACCTCCAATAAACTGTTTTTGTGGATTTTAATAAGACTAAGAGCAGCAGGTAGTGCAGTGGTCAGAACCATTATCCTGCAGCCAAGGGCCCTAATGCATGTCCCTAGTGTTGCTATCGTACCAGTGAGTAATGTACTTACCTGAAATTGTGGCAGTAAAATTTACTCTGCTGTATAAAATGGGTCAATATAAGTCCTTCAGTGCACAAATCGAACATTGTAAGTCACCTTGGTCAAAGGAATCAGCTAAATAATACATAAATACACATATATGTGGAATTTTGCAGTGTCCAGCTACAGTGTAGGACTTTCTTCAGCAGTTTGGAAATAGTTGTGAAAGAACTGTGTGCCATTAATGTTTTCTATAATTCGATCTTCCTGGGTGGGGCTTTATAAATGGGTTACTTGTGCTTGCTGCCAGAGATAATTATTGCCATATGGTCAAGGTACCTCTGTCTGCCCTGGAAACCCCCATAATGAGATCCAGCGCCTTTTACTTTTCACTTACATGTCTAGTACAGCAGCCCCACATTTAAACGGGTGCTTTCTACAACTGTACTAAATTACTGAGCAAAGAAACCTCTGATTTGCAGGTCCCAGATTTGAATCCCCCTCCTTTTGTAGTAACGCTGAACGAAGTTATTAACCCAACTCATGCCATATGAGTACCAGCTGTATAAATGGGTCAGTCACTAGAAACATGTATGTCTAACATTATAAGTTGTTTTAGACAAAGAGTTTCCACTATATATAGGTTCATCTTAAAAATCATCACAAGGAAGATGCAAACGTGCTGCTTAGCCACACATGAGGCATATTTGGTGGTTTTTCTTGGAAGAGATCTTCAGAAGCATTAAGTCATGGCAAGAATGTGTCATACTTCTATAGTAGGGACTGTACGGTCTCACGCAATATTGGTCCAAAACAAAGTATAACCCAGCATAACATTACAGTGGCTTTGAAGTTGCACTCTTCTGAATAATTCAGATTAAAACCCATCAAAATCATAAGTCAAATAGTCGGTTTAACCTCAATTGCTTTTTTCCTTGTTTCGCTCCTTCTTAGTGGGATCTGGGCACAGGGAACCAATAGAAGTTCCAACTTACAGAAGGTTTATGATGTCACTGTATCCCCTCCTCTCCCACAGCAGGAAAAAGAAAGATCTCAATGAAGAGTACAGGTTCCCTTCCAAACACAACATCTACCCAACATGCTGGAGCTGCTGACGTTCCTTCTGGAGAAGATCTCCTCCTTCTTCACACTCAGCCTTTTTAGTTTCCTCTCCTCTGGCCACAGCAGATGTCCCCCACGCTGCTACGAGAGCTCGAGCTTCCAGAGGGGCGACCTCCTGGAGGTGCCCCGCACCCTCTTCATCCACTTTGGCATCTACCTGGGGGACAACAAGGTGGCCCACCTGATGCCCGACATCATGCCCGTGATGACCAGCGACAGGAACCTCATTGACCGGATGGTGACCAACCGCCGCCTGCTGCTGGGGGTGCTCTCCAAGCACGCGGCGGTGCGCGTGGACACCGTGGAGGACTTCGCCTACGGATCGCCTGTGCTGCGCAACTGCATGGACAGCGCGTTCAAGAGCCGCCCGCTGCAGCGCGAGGAGGTGGCGCGGCGCGCCGAGAAGCTCGTCGGGGACGTGGCGTACAGCCTGCTGTGGAACAACTGCGAACATTTCGCCACCTACTGCCGCTACGGTACGGCCTCCAGCTTCCAGACCGACAGGGTGAGAAACACCGCGCTCGTCATGATCTCGACTCTGTTGCAGATTTTTAAAAACGGCACGGCGCACAGTGGACTCCGTCCTTTAACAACAACAATAATCGTAATCAGAATAAGAGCAATTGGGGCGCAGCAACCACTGCTGGGGGCGCAGTAGTTAGGGCTGCTCTGCAAATTGCCCTCCTGCGAGCAAGGTAGTTACTCCAAATTGCTTCAGTAAAAATCTTACAGCTTTATAAAGGGTAAAAGATTGAAAAATGACTCGCCTTGAACTAATGTCTCCGCTGAATAATAATAATAATAATAATCATCATCATCATCATCAGAACTTAGTGTTGGCGCCCCCCCACCTTCTCTATCTCAAATGCAGGCGAGCGTCAATTTTTCTAAACCTCAAAAAAGACACGTGTAAAGTTGACTATTATAAATTATTTGCTTAGACCTAATTTTTTTAAAATAATTTTTATATATTTATATATATTTTAAAATATATTATAAAAAGTACTCCACCATACCATAAACTAACCAGGCTAAGGCTAAGCCGTCATTTCCGGGAATGGTGCGTAAAAAATCATCAGTTTTGCCCAACGTTCGCACCGCCCTAAAGCCAGCAACAACAACAACAATAATAATAATAATAATCACTAAGAGTTTAATCCGGATCCAATCCCAAAATCACTGGGCGTCAGGTTGTGAAATTGTACCTACAGTCATGTGGCGAAGAACTGCTGCTTCTATTGATGGTCGTCTTTCTTTGTTTATTTCATGGTATGATTTAGGCTGTTTAATTTATTAGATCACAGCGACAGTGTTTTGTTCTATGTTTGTTACTAGATGGGAACCTATTGTTACCTTTAAATGTGCAAAATATTTCGGTATTTCTGCATTTTTTCCCCTACCTGCTGTTCTTCTCACAAGTAACTTGTTTTCCCTTGGAGGATATGGTCGTCTGAGTAAATTTTTGAAAATAAGGCAACATTTTTCAGATAAGAAATTAGAATAATTACTGGGTATATTTATAACAACAATTTAAACCTTCAAAAGTAATTATTATTTTGCATTATTTTCAGTTCTCTTTACAAACTTACTTTACAAACTTTCTAACATGTAAACTGTGAAAAACTGGAAAATCAGTTTTTCATTTATGTCTTCTGGCCTCCATGAGGAGGCTTCATGTTGTGTTTTGTATGCAGGTACATACAAAATGTATGATGATACCTGTTCCATAGGCCTCAGTCATGAATTCCTTACACAGTTTTTTAGATTTTAAGTGATAATTATAGTGTAAATATTTTCAGTCGATCTTTCTCTTGGTTAAAGTGGACCAGTTTCTTGGGTTGTTTTATTAGTGTAAATCACACACTGTAAAATAAATTTTTATATGTAGAAAACTGATGGAAGATTGCAGCTGATTTCAAGTCTGATTCTCTTATGAATATAATAAAGAAGAAAATTGGTTTCTCTAGCAAATTCTTTAATGAAGAGTTATCACCATAGGTCAATTGCGAAGAGAAATCTTCTCTTGAACTGTCAATATTTCAGGAACTAATAATACTGCATAATTTATATGTGATGTTTTCTGCAAAGTTTCCTTTATAACAGCGATTAGGCTGTAAATGTTAGTTATTAGTCTTTACTGTGTTAACACCTTTGTTACAGGGAGAGATATTGTGATGACATTGGTGGTGACAAGAATATGATGTTGCCGTTTTTGATTTCAAACTACCTAACCTTGATTTCAGTTTAATACTTAATACAGATGTAACTTGTTTGCACTGTCCATGGTACTGATGTCTTTGTTCAGTCCTCCAGAACAAGCAATATATACATTTTTAAAAAAATTTTAACATACATAGTTTGTTGTGTTGGTAATTATGTACTGAAGAAAATATATTTTTTGTCTTGGAATATTATGACTCAATACATTACAGACATACTCTTTTCCCCATGAACTAAGAGCTCTAACTACAAGTAAAATTTAATAACAACATAAAATATTGGATTTATTGGCATTTTAAAAGGAGAGTAGTTTTTTTTATTAATTCTGCTGAGATTTTATTCTGCCTTTTCTTGCAGTTCTGTGAATTCCTGAAGATGATTGTCAGAGACCGGAGGAGCCTCATTTTCTCTGCTCTCCTTGGAATGATCTTCTCTGTCTACCATGGAATGACTTCCTTAGCCACTCTGCCTGCTGTCCTCATCCCATTTATTCTGTGGATGGCAGCATAAACTTACAGAACTGAGACAAGTTATCTATGTTGGTTGTATGTTTCTGTGTGTGAGAGAGACAGCGAAAGGGAGAATGTTTGCATAGTAAACAATATTAATGTTTTAATGTTAACTAAACAGTTCTGTCTATGTTAGTATATTTCTGTTTTTATGCTATTTAACTTACTGTGTAAGTCCAAATTGCCTTTTTAACAGTTTTATATTTGAAATTAATTATGTATTGTGTATACTGTATAGGTAAAACAATGTATGTTTTAGTTTACACTTTCATTGATTATTGTATATTTTTTCGAAACCTGGAACAATTACATAATTCAGTATTTGCACGTCTCATTTTTATAATGCAGAACTAATGGGAAACTACATTTTTGTTATATTTTATTCTATGTCACTCAAAATTTTCCATTTTATATGAAATATAAATTTTATATGAATTTTATAGAAAAAATGTTTATGACATATATGCATGACTATTGCTTTTAAGTGCCTTTTCTTTTTGTAAATAGTTAATTGTTAATTCCCAGAATTTTATAATGATTAAAAAAATTAACTAGAAGTTTGCAACTCTTTTTTGTTTTGACAAGAGATGTGCAAATGTACAAAAATGGGCCTATTTCCCGGTATAACAGTGGATCATGATGAAGTTTAACTACTAAATGCTTAACAAGTTTAGTGACATGTATTACATCCAGCAGAATTTTAGTACAACCAAAGTACATGGGTGCTGCATTTGTTAAACATAACAAAAACAAAAAAAGTTATTTCACTCCTTCAATGCTCTGTCCTTCGAGGTGTCTTGTTTGATTTAAACCAAAACTAAATTATGCTGAAGTGTGAGATTCAGGTTTTTGCGTATTAGACAACCTGTCAAGGCTGATGGGGGTGAAAGCTGTGAAGTCTTCAAGCTGAAGCAGATTCCACAATGACAATAACAAAGTTGTCATGTGACACCATAGACTGCTCACCCACACACCTCCTTCCAAGGCAGACACATTGACTAAGTCAGTACTAGTGACACTCAGATGAATAGAGGCTGGATTAGGTCTGCAGGGGCTGATGTTTATAGTGGAATTAGTCTGTTCTATTGTGTTGATAATATATCTCTTTAACTGTAAAATGGCCTCACCTGACATGAAGTTTGAATCTGAATTCTCAGAGGGTGGTCTTCACAACAAAGTGAGCAATAGGTGCGATCATCTGAAACAAAGCATCTTGAAACATTAAGACAGTGGTGTTCTACACATGCACATTACTGTGTATAAAGCCACAGTCTAAAAAAAGTTTGTTATGCAGTAAGCTTTTAACCGTATACACTTAAAAAAATGCACACCATGTAATGTTTAACATCTAAGACGAGATGTTTCTTCTGTGTAAAGCCATCAGAAGCTTGATCTGTAGAAGGTCAGCAAAGTGTGAAAATCATTAGAGTGAAATGGGATATGTTTTAGCTTTCATTTATCTTCCACTGTTGGAAACATAAAAGAGAAGCAGCACTAAAATTATTTTTCACACTCACTGACATTTCTTAAATATGTTTATGAATGTTTTTTACTATAACAAAATTGCCTTTTTACTAACAAATAAAATAATGCTTCTTACATGCGATATATTAAAAAATACTGCACTCGGCTGCTAAAATAATAAGGACAATCATAGAAAAAATAACGTTACGCAGAAAACTAATAAACTTGTGTCTTGTAACAAGACTGAAGGCCTATGTTCAGTTCCCAAAAAGAGCATCAAAAGTAGGCCTTAAGACTAATGGCTCTTTTAAAAACACTCCTTTGTCTGCAGATTAGCATGCAGCCATAGACATTCATATTGTAACGGTCCACTTCTTTTGAATGGGTCTCATTTGCAACAGTCAACAAGAGAAAATCTACATTTACAAAGAAAGAAACAATAAGGAGGGAAAAAGTCATTGCTCGGCTAATTACGCGGTCATTCACAGAGATAATAAATGACAATTTTATGACGGTTCTCCTTGTTTATTTTCAAGGTGTATGATAAGTAGGGAAAGCCATCAAGAATGTACCATGCTGCAAGTAAATTTCTGTCCAGTAGAGGGAGCCATTTCCTCACCCCCCCCCAAAAGCCGAAAACAGCAGATATACATAAATTTATATCTATCTATCTATAATTCAGTGATCCAGTTGTGGTTTCTTGGCATGATACATGCACTCTTGTGTTGCCAAAGCACTGCACACCAAGCAACATACATCAAAAAGTAAACTGTTTATGTATCTCTTGCAAGTGTTTTTTTTTTTTAATAACCTTTAATCTTAAATACAATTTTCATATCCTGCAGGCATTTCATCATGAAACAAGTTAGTGATGTTTAATTGTGACCTGTCCACATCTCATTAGTGAAAGAGTCTTACTGTTATTTAAACTGGGTGAAAATAAGTTGGCAGAGTTACAGCATGATGTAAGAGATGTGGAGAATGATCAGCAGCGTGGTCACTGTAGTTCAGCTGACTCCTATGAATGGCAGTCAGAACTGGTAGTAGTAAAAAGGTTTATAGTTACTGGGTGTCTAAACCACACAAGGGTGTAGTGGTCAGTGTTAGGGGTTTCTCTTCTGTCAGTACATTCCAGTTTTGACTCAACACCCACTCCTCAGACCAGAATGTTCTCTTTACCACAAAGTCAACGGTTACCATCATGCTTAAATGAATACATAATCAATGTCATTGATGATATAGTTAACTTTCATAGGTAGCACATGACAAAGTGATTATGGCGACCTTTAGGTTTAAAGGAAATGTATTTTAATGGGACCATTCATTCATTTAATCTGGGTGATTTCAGTTTTGATACTAACCACCAAAGGTGGTTGGCCATTACAAGGCTGCATGCTGCTGAAATGTCAAGAATATGCAATAACTTAAAAATGTATTATAACAACAGTGATGAGTACAGAAGGCTTTTTGTGCCACTGGTAAGAAATTGTAAGGACACAACAGGAAAAGCTCAACACTGAGAGTAAACTTTTTTTGTATATGCAGCCTCATTGTTGTTCCCAAGACATTTTATTGTCATCAGTGCCAGATTATGAAAATTGCTAGTCAGATACAGTCAGCACAATCTTTCTCAGCATGAGAGTGTTTACCAGCAAGACTCATGGACAGCTGCTGAGAACAATGTAAAGGCTGTGAAAACATGTCCTATACCTGAAGTAGAAAGATATGAGTCCAGTGTGGCCCAGTAGTGTGACAAGTTCATTCAAAACCTTTAAACTCACAAAGATTTATCCATCCAAAATGTCCAGTAGTTTAGAAAAAAAGATAATGCAAAGCCCAGTGCAATATCATGAGTTATAGTTTTTTTAATTACTTTTATACAAAATAAAAATGTCAAAACCTATCCAGAATGAAAAATTAAAATCTATGTAAGTCACCTAAAATCAGCTATGGCATGTTACACTGGACCACTTTTTCAGAGATGAAAGCAAGTTGCAACATTCTTGCAATGCTATCTCACGGGTTTAGGTCACATTTATGAAATTGTTAAAGAAAGGCATGTAAGTAGAACACTAACCTTGATGTACAAGAAAATGGAGTGGGTGTGGTGGTAGACTGGAATGATGGTGAGGGGGTTTACTGGGGTGTATTAAAATCAATGCACTGACACTGAAGTGACATAAAAATCAAACAGTATAGTTTCATACAGTCAGTTCTTTGTGACACGTTTGACCTATTGGGTTTATTTTCACTAAGTATTTCTTAATTATGCCCTGTGTCTCAGTTAACTGGATTGTGACAATAGCACATCACAAGAAAATATTTATTATAATAAACATTTTTGGAGGTATCCTTTGTTTCCACAACTTTCCGCACCCATCTCTACAGTAGTTTCATCTGTTACAGCTTGAAATAAACAGTTGGGTGCAGGGAATTTTATATGTGGCAGCAGATGATGAGGCCAGAGCTGCTGCTTTGCACTTAATAGACCAAGGACCAAATCCTACCTCCTGCTGTTGTACCCTTGATCAAGGCACTAATCCTAAATCACACATATTTAATACTATTACCCTTTTTATTAAAACATATATTACCAAAATATGTATCTTCCACTACTTTTTATCATTTAACTACAGGCTTCAGAGGAAGGAGTAGCATGCAACCTGTGATATGTTCCGTCCTCAGGATAAGTGGTTAATGATAATGGATGGATTTCACAAGGATCACTTAATTTTACTACCTGCAGATTTCAAAACTGTCCAGACCGAACAGCAAGACACCAATCCTAAGTTACAAGTTATTTACATTTTGTTTTTAAATTTGTGGACTGACACAGAAGCTCTCAATGAAGAAAAAGGACTAAGATTTTTCTTCTGCTTTCCTTGGGAAAAAACTTCAATTATTTATGTGTTATTTTTTAAAGCCTGTACACAGTATGGGCAGCGTCACCAGTACCTTCAAGCAATCACTGGCTTCTAACTGTACCATACACTTTCCTTATAAACCATAGAAATGGACATCAAAACGATGCAATACAATGAGTCTGTAATGCAAAACAATGTTTTAAGTATTCATTCCAATTAGTTTGCAGGGTCCATGTAACATTAGAAAAAAAACAATATATTATAGTTGAAGGCAAAGTTTTATTTAAAGTCGTATTGTTTTGTATGTTTAATTATATTGTGCATTGACTGGCCTGATGCATTTTGCCAAGGCAGCGTATAATGTGCCTATTATTTCAGTTGCAATTCATGGTAAGCACAAGGTACGTTCGTACATAATACAGTATAGTCTAACTTTGTTATAGCTGTCTGCAGCAGAGGTTGCAGGTTCCAATCTCTCCTCCTAAACCAGATATTTACCCTGAACCGCTCCACTAAAACTGTATAAAAGGGTAAATCAGTGCACGTTGCATTGGAGAAAGGTAAATGATTGGACTGCGATGTATTAATAAAACTAGCAGGTGGCGGTAGCCAAGATCGAACCCCACTTCCTAAAGCAATTCCCTTGAGCGATGAGTTTACCCTGAATTTACACACATACATCATCCAACTGTTCGAATGGGTAAATAACACTGTAAATCGCTCTGAAGAAAAGACAGATTAGTAAATAAACTAAATAGATAGACGATAATCGTGAAGAAAATTTCGTTGTAGTATAGTGGGTGGCGTCTGCATACATATATGTATATTCCTTTGGGAAATTAATATCATGTGATTACACGGTCTCAAAAATCAGAGCATTAAATGCTTCAACTGTGTCATTATTACTTGTGTAATTTTCGATCATATGGAACTGTGTACAGGAATAGAACATATCTAGCAACAGATCATATCACAATAATAAACTGAGTCTATTAATTAAACTATTCTTCGATGATTAAATCAATTAAGAGCAATACATTAGTCAGCAATAACTGGATTATTAAAAGTCAGTCCCGCCCCAGTGCAGAAGTTGGTTTCCGATTGGTGCAAAGGTGCTGGGGCAGCAACGTCAGAGATCTCGTTGCTGAATTTTCCTGCCCTTGGCTCGCGGCCACTGTAATTTAGAATATGGCGAACGTCGGTCGATGGACTCGGTATTATACCCGTCAGTCATTGGATGATTAAATTCCCTTTCCCGCCTCGGTGAAGAAGCTCAATTCTGATTGGTGCACAAGTGGCGCGGTTCAGGAGGTCGATGCGTCGTTTGGATGTGTCCAGCGAAAAATTTTGACGTTAAATTTTTAGAAGAGGGCAAAACGGCCGAAATTAATAACAGTACCAGCTCAAAACACTTTGTGTGTTGCAGAAACGTTATATAGTCACTTTTTGCAGTTGTAGACTTTAAACATCTTAAGAGCACGACCAGTAGGTAGGTGTAGCATGACCATTTCGTTAGCGCTGTACTCGCAGTGCGTCGACGGAAACTAGATAAATCACCGTAACTTGAAATCTACGAGTTATTTGACTATTATTTGCTAAGAAGAGAAATTAGCTAAACTCTTCTTTACTGACTGCTAATGGCAGAAATGAAAAAATACATTTTTTTAGTTCTGGAAGAAGATGAAGCTCACGAGTTAAAAAGTTAACAGTTTCACTATGAAAGCTGGACTATTTGCCTCATAAAATTATTACTGCATGGGATCATGAATTTGATTAAACTAATTTTTATTTGGATTTTAAAATTTTTTTATTTCTGCTGTACTACACTTGATTGCATTGATAGGGCATTCTTTATAAATGTCCACCACGTTTTCTTCCACCCAGCAGATTAATGACTGAGGGAAGCTTCAACATGGTGCCAACAAATGGTGTGGAGAGCCCGAATGAAGCAGCTCTGCTGGCGCTGATGGAGAAGACAGGCTACAGTATGGTTCAGGAAAATGGGCAGCGCAAGTTTGGACCTCCCCCGGGTAGGGATCTAGTTATTAATTATATAGTGTGGAACATCTATGTTACGCATTTCACTAACGCATCAGTCACATAATAGGAAAGTGTGTTAGGGGCAGAGGGGACATAAGGAAGCCTGACCCCCCCCATTATTCATGCATATGCCTGACAAGTTATGACATGACTGGATAAATGGGAGGGGCAGCGGAAGAGGTTCTGGTTATGCTATTGGCCAGTTATTTCTTATAATATATTTCAATTATATATATATATATATATATATATATATATATATATATATATATATGAATTCTTAATTGTATTGGCATAGTAATTACTTAAATCTAAATAAAATTTGTTTAAAATGTTTTAAAAAACATTTATTTAGTAACTTGGATACTGAGATGCATGCTTGCAAATCACTTGAAATAGAAAAAAAGTTTTTTTTGGTAGGTTGTTTAAAACAAATTGTATTTTATTTTACTCTGTATCTTACATTAAAATACAGAAGTGATACTGGTAATATTTTGTTATTTATTAAACCTTGTATGCTAGACAATCCGTTTAAGTGACTTTCAAAATTCCAGTTTAATTTCTCTGAATACAGTGTTTTTCAAATAGGTTGCCCCTCTAGGTGTCTTGGGGTGCTACTGTAACTACTACTGTATCTTAATTTGAGTATCTTAATTGTCTTGAATAGGTGGTTTTCCTTTTCTGTTGGTACATGTAACTTTTTGACTGTTAAGATAAATTAAACTAATACACAAGTTAAAAAAGAATTCTCAATAATTGCTTTTATTGGCTGCAGTGGTAGTTGTGGATACCTTTACAGTGATCTGTGTTTAATAGTCATTGCCTGCTTAAAAATCCAGTAAGTGAGTAGTTTTTGTCAGTTCAAGACTTATGGGCTTGACTTGAAGTTTGTCCACTCAATAGATTACATTTGTCCAGTACATTTGTGCCTAAGATTTGTAATATTAAAAGTATATTTTTAATAGTGTTTTTTTCCCAGGTTCTGTTTTAAAAAATGATCTGTTTTAGATCAAAAAAGGGCCCCATTAGGGGTAGTAAAACATATTCAGGATAAAAACTAATGGCATTGAAGGGGGACAGAAAGGAGGAATGAGAGCAGGCAGTTTAATGCATATTTTTTCATGTATTATTGCTATATTGAAGACTTTTACAGAAGGTAGATGGCACATATAGACATGCTTCTATTATGCTTTTTAGACTGTAAAGTTAAGTAAATGATGTTTATGTGTTGGAGTGATGTTTTGTTGAAATTTATGACAAGACATAGAGTTAGCATTTAAGGTGAAACCCTTTTTAATAATTTCCCCTTCACGCAATCCTCCATTATGCTTTAGTTTTCTTTTTAGTTTCAGATTCCTAGGCTGTGTGATGCACGGCAGCAACATGGCACTGTGTGCAAGTTTAAAGCTGAACACAGTGCTCTGAGGTTGTGGACATGATGCTATTTTTTATTTTCAGTCAGTTTAAAATAGATTTGTCTTTAATCTTAAAAATAAAATAAATTGTCCAGTCCACATTATATCTTCCTCGAAAGTATAGGCACAAGTGTATTCCATTAGCTATTAAAAGGATATGTCAGTCATATCAAGCCCAAATGTATCACTAATGAAGTTATGTAAAACATTTTGTATTTTGTTATTACAGGCCAGTGTGTTACTTGTACACTTTCTTTCTGTGTGCATTTGTTTTATTTATTTTATTTTTTTTACTTCAAGCACAGGTGAATCTTAGAACCGATTATGTTATTTTTGTTTCTCTTGACTGTGTTCTTTGGGAGAAAACTGAAGAACCATGTTACAAAATGCTGCATATAACTTGAGGCTGCCATTGCTAAAAAAGTTGGAAACCACTGAATTAGCATCTGGTCATTCCAATAGAGATGATGATGATGATGATATAATAATAATAACAACAACAATAATAATAATAATTATTATTACTATTATGAAAGTTGATATTGTTGTTTAATTCTTCTAAATGTCTCTTGGTTTCAGGCTGGGAAGGACCTCCACCACCACGTGGCTGTGAAGTGTTTGTTGGGAAAATCCCTAGGGATATGTATGAGGATGAACTTGTCCCTTTGTTTGAGAGGGCAGGCCGTATCTATGAGTTCAGGCTCATGATGGAGTTTAGTGGTGAGAATCGTGGTTATGCCTTTGTCATGTACACCTCCAGAGAAGCAGCACAGATGGCAATTCACCTGCTGGACAACTACGAGATCCGTCCTGGGAAATTCATTGGCGTCTGTGTCAGCCTCGACAACTGCAGGCTTTTTGTTGGCTCAGTCCCAAAGGAGAGGAGCAAAGAGGAGATCTTCGAGGAGATGAAGAAACTGACAGAAGGAGTGGTGGATGTCATAGTGTACCCAAGTGCCACAGACAAAACCAAGAACCGAGGTTTTGCTTTTGTGGAGTATGTATCTCACAAAGCAGCTGCAATGGCTCGGAGGAAACTCATTCCAGGTACTTACACAATGTAGTTAGCAGCCGGGGACTTTCAGAAGTTCCAGTTGTTTATATCCATACAAACACTTGTTTAGTTTTGAATGTGGCTCCTTATTAGTTTTTATATTGAAAACAAACTTTTTACTCTGTTGTTTTTATAGGCTCGTACCAGCTATGGGGTCACACCATTCAAGTAGACTGGGCTGAACCTGAGAAGGATGTAGATGAGGAGACTATGCAGCGGGTCAGGGTGCTGTATGTCCGAAACCTTACAATCTCCACGAATGAAGAGGCCATCAAGAATGAGTTTAATAAGTTCAAGCCTGGGGCTGTGGAACGGGTGAAGAAGCTCACTGATTATGCCTTTGTGCACTTCTACAATCGGGAGGATGCCATCTTGGCTCTGCACATCATGAACGGGAAGGTCATTGATGGGTCCACCATCGAGGTGACCCTGGCAAAGCCTATGAGTAAGGACAGCAGCCGCCGGTGCAGTTCCAGAGTGCAAGGGGGTCCCTGTGGTGATGGCTTTTTTACACAAAACAAAGACAAGAGTGGCAAAATTACTCCAGCTGTACCCTTAAGCATCCCTGGCAAGCTCAGCATGCCATATATCCAGGATGTTGAGCGGAGCATGTATCCATTCTACCCTGGCTCCAGCCTTGTTCCTGTCAGTGTCTCCTCTCTGAAGCCCAGTCAGTTCTGCTCTGCTGTCGCTTACCTGGAGTACTACTGTCACAAGAAGGGCTGGTCCCTCCCTGATTACTTCCTTTACTCCACCACCAGTCATGATGGAAAGCTCCTGCTCATCTTCAAAGTGGTCATCTCAAGCACCCGCAGTAGCTTCATGCCAGATAAACTCTGTACTGTCCTTGAAGATGCCAAAGAACTGGCTGCCCAGAACACCCTGAGGAGTTTAGGTCAGTGTGTCAATATTACCAACATAAAATAAATGATCCCATACTAAGTGAGTTTTACGATAAGTTATGTTTAGGGTTTGAAATTGCCTTACGGTTTTCTTTAGGCCCCAGAGATTGATGCTTTATTTATGAAAAGTGTAAAGCCTTGCTATAGAAGAAGATCCATTTTGAAAAATTAGTCTGAATTGTCCACAGCATTTATTAAAAATATAAATCGAGTGAACAGTTCTGAGTTTTAAAACAGACAAAAACGTAAGGATTAGATTTTATTACATGCAACATTTCATCCTGAAGTTAAAAATGTTTATATAACTCTTTTACACAGACAGATGAGACCATATGTAGGCATGATATCCCCTCAGCAGGCTGTCATATCTGTCGTGGTGTTCTGAACTTTGCAGCAGAAACTTTTTTCTAGTGAACATTATGGCTTTATGCTTTATGTTTATTTATTTAAGCCAGATGAAGGACTTTTTAAAACAAATACTGTTAAATTTTTGTATTTTTGAATCCTGCTGCAATGTTGGATTATGTGGAATGAAATAGGTTTAATATGAAGTAGTCCCTAGAATTAAGCCCCATTCTTCACAAAACATAACGCACATATTATGAGTTAAATTTTGTACATAATTTAGTGCATAATTTACAACTAGTAAATAAGGGTTCAGTGCATAAATTACAACTAATCTCTTACATTACTGTATGATTTGATTGTAAAGGTATTTAGGATTTCCAGTCTTATCTTTGTCACCTACATTTTGCTGTCTTGGCAGTGAGGTTGAGCACAGGCCTAAGTGTTAGTGCATCAAGATTATAGCAAGTTTAGAAAAAGCAGACTTCCCACTAAGTCACATAGTCATGCTCTAACTTTGTAAATGACAGAGGAAGAATTGCAGTTCAGTCTTTGTTTGTGTTTTTGTGTAGACTGCATGCTCCATGGCTCAGGGTTCCCTACCAGTCTGTCTCCAGCGGGCACCAGTCTGATGTCGTACGGGTCTCGAAACATCCCTTACCCAGGTTACCCACTGTCACCAACAGTGCCCTTGTCCAGTGGCAATGGACTGAGGCTTTACATTCCTAACCAGTCCACCTTCTATTGACCCAGGCAAGGCCAAAAAACCATGTACATAATGCATGGCTGCTTTGCATGGCTCTGCTGTTTCATCAGTTACATGCTCTGTATATGGTGATATGTATGCTTGGTTTGATTTTGTTTACATTGAACATTTTATCCCATTTTGAAGTATTTTATTATCTGCAAAAATATTGCTGAAATTGAAATGTGATTTAATTTGAAATATTTAAAATGTCATTTTTCATCTTTTTCTGAATTTAAACCACACACAAAATCCTAACGCCTGTAGTGCAGCCTTTCTATTGAGCTAAACAGTGAAGTTAAGATTTCTTTTGGGGGGGGGTTTGAAGCAGCAGTTACAAGAAGATGTTAGTGATTTTAGTTATTTAGTCATTCTTTTAAATTATTGCATAACAATTTATTTTGCAACCACATATTAATCTTAATGGAAAGAATTTACTCTTATAACATGGCACAGAATCCCCTGGGTGCAATATTGGATTTAAATTAATGAATTAAATACACAACAGAAAACAAGGTGCAGATTTTATTTCAACTCCAGTGCAACTGTTCTGTGCATGTTGAAAACCCAAATCAGGTTTAAAATTGTGAACATTTCTAATGGTGTAGAAATGGAAAAAAGTTAAGTTTAAGCCACAGATTTAATAGCTCATTTTATATTTTGAAAATTAAGACATTTTATATTGAGTGCATTGTATATTGGACAGTATTAAATATGGGTCTCATTTTTTATTTTTGTATTTATTGTTTATAGTTGTACTTACTGCTTTTCTTTATGCTTATTTAAAAGGCCTAAATTGAAAAGTATGTTTCCCTTCCCAGTAGTAAGCAGATTCCAGGTGATAAACTAATAGTCAGTAATTCATAGAACAATTTGATCATCTGTGTCACAATAACGGTGGTTATATGTAGCCAAAAGTTTAGTTGTTGCATTATTAAAATTCAGTGTTCTTGTGTATGTGGATGTTCTTTATTATAGTAAATTTGACTTGGTCACATCATGATTTTGTTTATGAAAATGTTTTTTTTTCCTCTCAGTTTGAATGAAAAGTTCAGTAATGCGGCTTTTGTGAATTTTGACGCTGACTCTACTGTCAGTGCTGTGATTAACATTTTCACTAACCTCATCTTACAGTGCCTTTTGTAGTTGTGTAGTAAAAATCTGTACATCTCCTGTTTTTCTGAAACCTGTGGCTCGTATCTTTGAGTGCATTTTTGGAAAAGTATACACTAATAATTTCTCTGATTAAATTTAGTTTTCTATAGGAAAAATTGCAAAATATAAAGGTCATATTTTCAGTAACTTCTTTAGGTATGTTGATGTTGGTTCTAATTTAACTTCAACGGGGTTACTCACTGTTCTTTTACATGTTACTTGTAATGTTCCATATTAAATAAAGGTTTCTCTCTGGGGGGAAAAAAAATTCCTGTATTTTTTTCCTAGGTGACAAATTTCCTGCAGTTTCTGTTTTGCTCAATGTGTGAAGATCCTAAATGCATGATTATTACAGCCCAGTAACGCATTTCATGCAGCTTTTTGTTCAGAACATTGGTTATGTTGGGTAATAAGAAAAACGAAACAGCTGGTTCAGTTTTTACAGGTTAAAGAAACAATACATTATTTGCTATGGCCATGTGACTACACATGCAAGTATTTGCTCAGTCACTGAAGCCCATCAGTAATGTTCCCTTTTTCTTGGATTCTGCAGTCAGCCAACCATGGGCCACGTGCAGTACGAATCCTCTATTGTAAAAACACTTGTTAAAATGATGTTAATGGACTGATATTGAGTAGGTAACTTCATGCATTTACTGCTTCCACTTTAAATCACCTGTAAGCATCATTCTGAATATACTCGAAAGTAAATTATGCTAACATGAACGATATCTCAGTGCTCCTGTTTCACAATGACAGAAAAAAATAAATGTGTTGGCAAGACAGGGTTTTAGAGGAAGGAGTAATGATACTGTTAGTGTTCTGTATGCACAAGCATGTCATTAATCCTGAGTGATACCTACGGATGTAAAACTGCCTTGTACTTTCTGCTAACACCAGAAGAAATTATCCATGCTTTTGGAACTTGTCTGTTTAAGAGTTATTTAATCCAGTGGAGGAAATCTTTGCTTGAAAGGCGAATGTAGGATCGATTCCACGTGTCTAAATGAGCAATGGCCAATGATGGCTGACCTGATTGACCATGGCATGTGGGACAGGGTTTAGGTTCTTCCTTTTACATCATGATCAATCATGTTCACCACTATTTTTAAAAAATAGGCTGAATGTCCAGTACGTTATATGGATGATGTTTTCACTATGAATATTCACACGTTTAAAAAAATCATTACCTCAGTATTTGAGTAATTGATTATTCTTGAGGACCGGAAATGGAAAATTTTGTCATCTGTGAAATAAAAGTTATGGCCTTGTTCAATAAATTTCATTACCTGACTTGATTCTGATGCTTACTTTCTTGTTTTTGAGGGAAAAAAAATCTTTGTCAAGGAGAAGAATGATCTTATAAACATTTTGTGAGAACAATGGTTAAACTTTTTTTTTTTACCAGAGAACAAATCTTTGGTAAGTACACATTGTTTTGCAATAACACTCTTATTTTAGGTCTTGGAATAATCTGTCATAATAATTTAACATTTTTTTCTCAAATGATCTTTTGTGGATTTATTTACAAAAAAATTTTTAAGGTAAACCTATTCTGTTTTGTATTGTGTTGCACATATGCCATTTCCAAGCTAGGTTTCTGCATAGTGCTCCTGTCTCTAAAACACTGATTGAGATATTACTGTAGTGATTTATACACTTGCATAGTTGTTTTTCTTTGAAGTTTTATTTCTAATTTATTTTCTAGTGCTATATGTAATTTGAACATTAATTTTAATAATGTTGTCTATGTAAGGCCTTACTGTACTGGCTTGTGAAGAATATGTAGTTGAAAGAAAAAAAAACTTGCATTTCATTTTATTATTATGAAAGCATGATGTGGTTGTGAGATTTCTGAATATTTTTTCAAACGGAGACAGCAGATGAGTAATGGGTAGACAGAAAATTACTGATTGAATAACAGCACATATTTTTACCACTGCTATTATCATATGTAAAAGGGTGAAACTGTGGAACATAATGTCCCGTGTTGATAATATTTTGACCCAACATGTCTTATGTAAATGGATAAATACGTGAACAATGGAGAGAAACCCCTGGTAATTGCTTTCTGTCTAACAGAAAATACTATGGAGAATAGAAATAAGACATTCTATGTCACTGTTCATGTCCAGCTTTTCTGTTAAGAAGATTTGCCTTTTTCTGCATTTAATGTGCACTAGAAAGAAACTAACAGAACACACCTGTGATTGCTAATAGAAAAACATTTAAACAACAACAGCAGTTAAAATTTCCAGCAAAGAAATTATAACAAGACCAGTGGCAACATTACAATGATCTAACCCTTTACATCAAGTTAAAAAAAAAAAAAAAAAAAAACTTTTCTGCTTTTAGCTAAATATGTGTAAGATATAATAGACCAAAAAAAAACACAAAGCTTTCCTCCAGATACAGTTTTTCAAAGGTCAGGTCTAAGTCCAACTGTGACAGGTGCAGTAAATCCTCACAGGCAAGCTTGGGTGAGATGAGATGCAGTCTTATAAAGTCCACTTTAAAATAAGATATGTCAGAAATGACACAATGAGTTGGAGGGTATGTGAAGAAAATATAATGGACCATTTCCAACCTTCTTGAAGATGCTGGCTGGAGGGAAGGCGAACATATGAGTCGGTTATTGAGTGTATTCAGGAAAACATCAAAATGCAGACCACTGGAATGTCAGAGAGCAATATTGTATGGGAAAACTATAGAATGTGTGAGTTATTGCATTGCCTTGATATGATAAGAAAAGCTATTCAATCTCCCAAGCAGGAAATAAAAGTTGAAAAATTTGGTGCAGTAATTCAGCACAAGGCATGCCAGTGTGGTATACATTTTTGGTGAAATTGCGGGGAAAGCGCAAAGATAAATTTAATTAAATTTTATACAGGGTTCTTTGATGAATGATGTCTGACCTTCATTTTATCTATATGCTATTTATTTTAGGTAAATTAAATATATAAATGCATCTGTGCTGTGGTAATATATTTCTTTTTCAGAATGAATGTATCTGCTTTGTTTTAAATCTAATTACTTGCAGTAGAAACCTCAGAAGAATTTTTAAATAACACTTACACCACTCCCTCAAGAAGCCTTTGAACAGTTTAGTCTTAGGATAAGACAACACAAAGACTCAATACTCAGCTTCATGTTAAAAATGTGCAAATGTATGCAAAAAATTAAATCAAGGTTTAAACATGTTTCTTTATTATTTTTCTTCCTTTAGCTCACAGATCCTGTGTGAACTATGGGTTTATTTCGTTAGTTTGTGAGGTATAAAAAAGGTGCACAGCTAGGTTTGGTCTTGGCTAACCACTAAATGCAGTACTAATACTATATTTCTTGGAATCCTGTACCCACTGTTACTGCTTTGCCTATATGTCTGATATCCTAAAAAGGCCATAATTTATTTTCTTAAGTACGAGTACGTCATGTGAAACTTTGCTCTTATTCTTTGAGACTGGCAGTGGCATAATTTTATCACTATAAATTACTGATGTATCCTTGTGAGTGCAAAAATATGTACATCATGTTATAAACATTTGAGGAAAGAATTTTCAAAGTTGTAAACAATTTGGGGTTCATTTATTTATTTTAAGATAGATTTTTTTCAATGCTCAATGTACTGAAATTTCTGTGCTGCAGAGTGAAGGTGGCCTGTGTTTCTGCTTTCCCATATCAGTGAGCACCAAAGCACACAGACAAAGTACAAACTCAGATAGAAGAGAAGTAGAGCTACGTGGGACCTATTTCATTCAGGGTATTTTCCCTTTTAGCCATGTTCAAGACTTGCAGAAACTGTTCAAGTAATAACTAGAGATATGTATTTCTATTATTACACTTTTTTATTTCAAACTGAAAGTGACCAAATGCTGAAAAATGTTGCACATGTTTATGTGATGAATGGATTTCCTCCATGTGGCCAGTTTTGTTTTGTCCCCAGTCGTAAATGAGATATAAGGATGCTATTTAAGGTCAAACACTTTTATACTTTCATGCTATTGTTCTCCATTAGTGTCCCCTGTCACCTCCTGTGCAGGAGGAATATAGCAAATGTACAATTTAAAGACCACACACTCTACAGAAGGTGTGGAAATGACCTATTTTATATTTTCAGTAGTTTTTAAGCAGACAACTTTAATGGTGCTTCACATTTATAAAAGGTAATATAATAAAGGTCTCACAGTAGACTGGGGTCCTGTTCAGAGTGTACACTCACTCACATCTAATATGTCCAGTTTAGTGGAACACTGATACTAAGTATTGTGGACAAAAATAGAATAAATAAAGTCCTAGATAAATTTTTAATTCATTATATATTAATATTTTTACAATACCTATTCCACGAATAAATCAAGGGACCAAGCTAGCAATCTCATACACTTGTTCTTGTCTTGCAGACAATTTAGCATCACCAGTTCACCTGATATACATCTTTGGACTGTGGGAAAGAAACTTGAGCACCCAAAGGAAACCCACACACACAGAGGCAGCATGCAAGTTGTGCACAAATGAAACGAGGACTGAACCTGCATCCAGTCACATGGCCCAAGTGTGGTAGGAGCTCACATTGCCTTTTGCACATATCCAGTACAACAAATTCTTAAGTAAGTGAACTGATAAATGATGAATTGGGCATCTGGACATCAAAATCAAATGAAACAAGTTCATCACTCCTAACACTATCATATGGCATGAAAATATTTTGTCACCTCATCCAGAACAATGGAATTTGATTAAATTTACTGTATAGATGAAGTATATGTAATTAAAATAATGTAAAACATCTTGTATCATTCATCGTGGTATTGGGAGATATTATTTTTGGTATCTTTGATAGCTGTTTTGTTGGTTATGTTAGTCCAATAATATTCATCTCATACTGCTGATGCTGCTGATGATCCATCCTTATTGAGTTATTAAAATTGTTTCTCAAGGAAAACGCTTTAACCCTTGTACACAACTGTGTCATATATTTTACTAATACTATGACTGGTGCTATATTTTATTAAAACTAGCTGTAAAAAAAGAAAAAAGATGATGACTGTATTCTTCATTAATCTTATGCACCAAGAACTCTAAAATTGTATATGTGTTCTACTGAACTAGTGTACAATAAGTTGCCTGCTTGCAGTTTCTACTGCTAAATATTTTTCTGATTTTTTTTGAAACACCCCCAAACTTGCTTTCACAAACAAGGGTTAAAAGGAGCATATTCCAAACAGCGTGAAGAGTGAAGTAATATTTTTTTTGTTGCATTAATGCTTTTGAAATTGACAAGCAATACATGCCAAATGGATTGTAAAACTATTTGCATCATTCCTATTAACACGGTAATTATAAACAGATGAGTCCCAGTAATGTTCTCTAAATAGAACATACAGTAAATGTTATTGAAAACTGACAGCTATAGAAGAAAATCATTGGGAATTTGTCCTACAGTGCCAATAACACTGCTGAAATTGTTTTTCAGCGAATTCAGATTTGCTGTCGGAATACCTGTTGCATGTGATTATGCATATAATAATAATAAAACAGCATATTTGCACTTTACCACACATTCATATGCAGCAGTTTGGGTTCCTGTTCCCACACCAGTAGAATGTGCTATTGAAATAAGAAAGAAGCTATTGAAATTAGCTTGGATGAATCTAATATTTGCATGTAACAAATGATCCACTGGGAATATGTGCATTTATAACAATTTTGCTGTCATGATGGGAAAGGATGCATTAATTTCTGTTTTCCATTCATGGCATTGTTATGAATGCAACTCTGAGATAAGGTAAGTACAACCAACCTGCAGGCTATGCCACTTCATTACCTTGTCAATCCTCATTTGTATGCTGTTGCTTAAGAGGGACTCCAGCATGTATAAAATGACTGAGCCGTGGAAAATTAAAGAAATTTTAATGTTATCGTTCAGGAGGCATTTCATCAGTCCTTTGTAAAAGTTCAATTGTCTGTGATTCTATAGCAATGTGTATAATTACAGAGGGAAAAAAAATCCTCTTAGAGGAAATCTTATTAACTTTATATTGAATGCTGGGCCTCCAGTGACCTTCTGGGTACTTGTTTTCAACTGTCAGTCACTTGATATCCTCTGCGGTATCGAAATGAGAAATATATAGAATAATGCCTTTTATTAGAAAACTACATTTGCCAAAAGCACTTACTGCCAGTCAGTGTACACAGACAAGTACTCAGAAATTCACAGCTGAGCGCAGTCCACCCTGGCTCCATGACGTTGCCGTATTGTTACTTTATGTTTTAGCATAAAGTAACATTAAGTGGTTTAACTTTGCACAAAGAAGCTCCGTGTAAACTTGGAAATTAATATATCTCAAAAGACTGAATGTAGAATACATTAAAATAAATCAGTTTCATAACTGATCATTCATCTAGATTTTGTGCTCTCAGTACAATATATATCTGGTTTTAGCCCAAGTGGGTGGCTTTCAGATCTTCAGTAATACAGAATAGTTAGTTAGTTAGTTAGTTAGTTAGTTAGTTAGTTATTATTTATTGCTCAGAACTATTAAATTGGTACTATGGGTCAAACGGCTAAGATTTTGTGTTTCTGGATTATAAACATACACTTATTTCATTTAGTTGATGTTTTTCCTCCAAAGTGAAGAGGATTCTTTTTATTTCCTAAGAAGACTGATGAAGTCTGTTTACTATTCTCAGAGTACACCATAAGAGCAAGGAAGGACACCTTAAATCTTTCAATGCCAAGAAGATTTGGTGAACAGGCATGAAGAATGCTTGACCTCAGTGGCAGACAATTTACTCAGAAACACGTGGAAGACATTGGCTGCAAGTAAATGTTGTGATCTGAAACTGTGTCCACAGGAGATCCCAAATGTTTGTATAAATAGTCCAGGAAGGTCTTGCAGATGAAAGTGTCAGGCACATGAATAAATAATTGCCTTGAAAAAGCATTTCTCTTCTAAGCAAACCCTCCACCATGTGTGGTAAGGAGTTTGCTGGCACAGAACAATTTCCAGCACAAATCCTGAATGGGCAAGTGCATCAGTTTAGCTGCAAATGTAGGATAGTTCTTAATGGGCCAGCAATTTGCTTTGCCAGGATTGCAAGCCACATGAGAAATTATTTAGAGGATATTGAAAAAAATTATCCTTAATTGACTACTGATTTTTGAAAGAGCAATATTTACAAACAATGCAAACTACTGCTAGCGATATTTATATAAACACAACTGTGACAAGTATGTGAATGAGAAATTAAATGATTCACAAAAGCATAGAGGACACAAATCAGTGCACTGTGATAAATTTATAGCTTTTAGATTGGTATCTGAGGACCTTGGGTTGCAGTTCTTTTGTTGTTAATTCATTTGAATTTATTTAGTGTTGGGTGTTTGGCTTACTGTTTGACTTGTTTAGGCAGAAGTACTTTAATACCGAAGATGTTTCTTTGGGAACTGACACATTTTATTTAAATTTTCAGTCACTTTTTTCAATGTAGCCTATTTTAATCTAAGCATCATGTGACACATGTGCTCTTTGACCGTGGTTCTCAGTCTGGCCGCCCCCTCACTAGCCCTGTTCCACCCTCTTGTGCATTAGCCTGCCATCATTATGGTAATGCACCATTTATCCCACAATTTTGACAAAATCACTCATGAGCTCTAGCTGCTCAGAAGTAGGTTGACGCGCTTATCCCCTGATGGCCATGTCTAAATGCGCAATATCAGAACTCAAGTGGGTTCCAAGCAGTAAAATAGCTTCCATTTAGCACCTGTGTCCAGCTGCGTCCATCTCTTTCACTGTACTGCTATGATTTAATATTTTTCTTATATGGAATGATTGGATGGGTGCTTGGGGAGGTGAGCCAGAGAACCTCCTGTATCCCAATTATAATGCATATGTGTTACGCATAACTTGAAAAAACTTTATATTGAATCTTTCTGCTTCATCACAGAGCCAAACCTTTTAGCTTTAGAACTTACCTCTTAAGTAACAGATAGTCTTGGATGCTTGTCTTTAGTTTAATGGATCTTAAGTGCCTTTTGCACGTGGTGGAAAAAAATATCACTTAACATGAACTTATTTTCACTTTTGTGCTTTTTAAGAGAAATTACTTTTAAGCATCTGCTCATTGTGGGGACTAAGTCATAAAAGCCCTATTGTGTTTTGTCACGTATTGATTTGAAAATAATTACATATAACCATGAAAAATAAAAAGAGAAAATAAAAATGAGAAAAGATAAAAGACCTGTTGTCCTGGCATGTATTAATGTGAGTAAGAAGACTTTGGAGGTAATGATATTGGTACATTTTTTCGGGCACTACTTTTGTAAAACAAACTTGTGCAGTGAGACTCACTCTTTCCACATGTAGTAATGGTTTTTTGGCACCAGGCAGTTGTAGGATCCCTATAAGAGCACAGAATTTTTTATTAGATTTAAAAAATGTGAAAGACTGTAGCAAAACATGCTTTTTGTCTATGTTGCCTTGTAACATGTCTTGTGAGTCTATATTCCGCAGTGATTGCCCTAATGTATGCAAAGCACCTTACCAATAAAAAAAAATAAAGAGGGCAGTTTACACCAATTTACTTATTTAATTCTGTTTCAGTAGTACATTTGGTAAGTACAGGTGTCTGACATGATGCATATATCAGTCAGATATGAATTCATTAGATTTTGTAGCTGCTCATAAGTCCGGCAGGTAGTGTTATGGTTGGTGAGATGGTTTTGCAGCCTGAAGGCTGCTGGTTCATGTTCTTCTCACTGATATTGCTTAATACACCCTCAGTTGCACACACTCTAGCTGAATAAATAAATCAAATACTCTTGGTTGCTTTGAATAAAAACCACAGGTAAAAAAGAGAAGTTTAAAAAAATAATAAAACTAAACCGTGATCTGGGGACATAGATTAAACAGAAAATGAAAAGAAAAGTTTTAAGTACTGAATAATGGTTTTATGAATTGAAATGAGATCCAGCCATTAGTCAAAACAGCACTTGTGACTCACTACCCTTTTCCCAATGAAAATACACTCTAACACTCCTCTATTGACTACAGCTCAACATCCAAGGATTGAAGACATTTAAAATAAATGGTAATTTTGCCTTTTTTAGTGAAACTGACAACAGACAGTGGTATTTGTCACATGACAGGGTAATAATGATGATCCAGAAAACTTGGTTAAAACCATAAATTAAATGACATTTTAACAAAGATGAATGAATAACTGACATTTGAAGTAACAGCTGCTCTAAGAGATGGAAGGAAAGCTGGATTTGATAGCATTAGATGTTCGGTAGACATTTCTTCTAGTTTGCCACTGGTCACTAAATCTGTGTACCCAGACTATTTACCGTGTGCAATGGTCACCAACAATGGAGCGCAACTGCCTTGTTAAGCTAATGAGTGCAAATTCCTCTCTGTGCTGTAGCAGTGACACAAACAGCGTATTAACTGTTCAGATATGAGTAGGTGTTTTAAATCTCCTCACCCCACCTTTTACTATTTTAAAAGTTTTAATTAGGAAATGTCAAGGTAAGAGCTGTTTCAGCAGCAACGGAAATAACAAGCTGTGTTACTGTGACTAATGGAGTGCTGAAACACAAGGTGAGCAGCGCTCCCCAGTAAGGTGGTCCCACGAGGGCACAAATGTGTCTGAGACACCACAGTAAAGGCATGTTCTTGAAAGAGTCTTGGTTTGTACTGTGCTGGTTTCTAACTAGTGTTCCTGCTGTACATGAGATGTGATCTTTCAGAAAGGACACTAGATGGACATCATGCAGAGATGAACAGAGCACTATGGAAAAAGTTGTGATCCTTCTACTGCATTTACTTAAATTTACATTCATCCATCTAGCTGTCATTTTTAACAGACAAACAGTGTTAACCCTCTTACACTGATTTACCCATTTATATAGTTTGGTACTATTTTCTGGAGCAATTTGAGGTAAGTACCTTGTTCGAGGAATCTCCTGGCAGTGAAACTGCAGTGTGGTCAGCACAGGCAAAGCTTTCAGCTTCAGTGCATGTTCCTCTGACTTAGTGTATAAGTGAGCCCTCGCAGGGGGTTGCGCCTGCAATGTGTCCTTGTAATTGCTGTACTGTGTTTATACATTCCAGGCTTGAACTTTGTTTCACTTTTGTCAGCAGAATAATCGAATAATCTAATAGATTAAGTCAAGAGATCTTTTAGATGAAAATGACTGTTCCAGCATCAGTAGAGAGCTTAATGTAAACCAGAGTATTTGATGCGTAGCTTTCATGACGTCTGTTCATTTCCAACTTTTCTACCGCAGAACACAGAGCAAAACAATCAGCAAGATATATTTGCTTGCACATGGGATCTAGTGGCAGTGGATGAATAATTAGTTTAATGTTTTAAATGTTACTTTTTCATTTTTTCTTTCTCTATTAATGTGTAGAATATTTCAAGCCTAATTTGAAATATATTTTATGCATAGTCTTCCATATTAATTTTATTACCGTTTTTTCCAGCTCAACACGATTCAAAATATACAATAAAAAAATTTGATAATCAAGCTAAAGAAAACAGAATTTTTTAGTGCAGCCACTATACTTGCAGCAACTAACAGTGTTTTAAACTTCTTTCATGGATAATTTATATAGAGAAGGAATAGAAAATTACTTTTTGAAACCAGGCATCAGACTATATGGATGTCCTGTCATGTGGAGTCTGAAACTCCTTGTAAGATGTATTAGTTGCTCAGTACATTTGAGAAGAATTTACTGGAGGAAATCAAAACGCCTGTGCACATTTTCCATTACACTGAAATTCTTCTATATACCACTAAAACAAAACTGTTTCACGCTGCACGTATCTGTCTCTGTCACAAATCCCAGTGGCTGATAAAACAGTTGAATGACTGCTTTATGATCTCTTCATAAAATCCCCATATTTTTATTCACTTAAATGAGGGTACATATAAAGAATGCCCTTACATTTGCCACTAGACACTTCTTGGTATAATTATATTCATACAAGAAATATGGCAGGGCTGAGTGCTGGACTGACCAACCACTTGGCCAGCATATAGATTAATTGCATGTTTAGAATTTAAATCAGTTCAAGCACCCTAGCAACATAAAATTTGTTAGATGGCATTTTTTTCTCACCTCACCTAATAATGTACCAAGGTGTTCTTTAGGAGTCTTTGATGACACCTCTGCATACTTTATACCTCCAAGGGTGCTGAGCAGCAATAGAAGTGCTGCACATAGTATATTTTGGAGCTTTGCTATCCACTATGTTTGCAGAAAAGCTAAACCAAATTTCAGGATCATGGTCAGTCTCCTGCCAAAGACCTCACTGCATGCATGGACAAATAGCAGCTCGGTGTGTTTAGCAGTAGCATCCAGGAGTGATGCTCATGGGTGACCAAGGAAAACCACTGTGGATGTGCTGCATCAATGTTTACCCCACATATTTACTTGACAAGGGTGTATTAAAGCTTTTACCTTTGATACAACATCATTTTTGTCTAAAACTGGGCAACTGGTCATATGTCTCATTTCTTAGAAATCTTTCAGCTTCTGTTAATTTGTCAACAAAAATTGCAGAAGAACTTCTGGTCTATTTTACAGATCAAATTTAATACATGTAAAATGGAAAAGCTCTGAGGTAAAATCCATGTAGGTGATCACTTTAGTAGCACTGAATTTTGTATCCTAAATTATGCAGTATGTCCTACTCAGTCCACCACAAAAGTTAAGCAAGGTACTTGGCTTACATTTCAAAGGAGCGTGGTTCAGAAAATACTGCACTTTTACTGCTTAGAAAATGCAGAGCATGTCGCTTTTTAATGTTTAAATGTTTCTTAAGTGGTTTGTAGTGTGCAGCAGATACTAGGACACAGCTTATGTTTGATGGAAGTGACAGATCTTCTTTCAAAGTGCAATTTCCTCCAATGGAAAAAAAAAAAAAATAAAAGAGGCGAGAAATTCACAGCAAACTATTTGCACGGGGCATTATTCAGAAACTGCCCGTAGGCTCATTAGTAATCATTAGTAGTAAATGTTCTCAGTTTAGCGTTTTAGCTACGAAGCAATGAACTACACAAAGGTAATACTGGAGGCCGCGATGTAAACAATGAAATTTTAAACAATCACTCAGTTACAGAAGCAAAGCACTTTGTTTCCAAGCAACCAGATCCAATTAATTTTTGTAAACTATGTTTGCACATCTGCAAATTGATATTGTTGTACAGCGTGCACTTTCCTTACAGCCACTTTTCTCATCTACTGACTTGTTAAGGAGACCTAACTGCCTCAAGTCCAGTCTTCTGGGTCAAAAGCACTGTTTTACTTGCCGTAGTGAGCTCTGCTCTAGTGACAATAGGTACTGATTAAATACTGTATATGTTCTATATATGCATCCTTCAGTAAAACTAGATTCTATTCTTTCCACCCACTGCATATTCATGACCATATTTGTTTAACAAAGGTGAAGCAACACTTGTGAATGACATGTTATCAAACAAAAACAATAAAAAACATGTTTTATATATGTGAGCAAAATATGGAACACATAGCATCCATCCATCCATCTAGCCATCATTCATCCTCTTGACTTCTTCCTCCTGTTCTGCACACCATGGACCTGGGGATCTTAATTTCATGCTCCCATGTATACCTGCTGTGTAAAGGTGTTTGACAAAAAAAAATTCTTGATGCTTCATCCATCCACCCATCTAATCATTTATTGGTTTATCTATCCATTTTAATCTTTTATATATATATATATATATATATATATATATTGGTTCTGACAGAATTGCATAAGGCAATAGCAGTACACATACAAGCAGTGACAGAAAATACAGAAATAAGACTGTAAAAAATAGTGTAAAAAAGAAAGTAAATAGGGCAAAATTGAGGACAGAAATAAGATAAAAGTCTAAAAAACAGTACTGAAATAGTCAATACCACTCAGATAATAAGAGGTCAGTAAGAGGAATCATTATAGATCTCAAAGTCTACTGGCAGTGGTTCAGTGCAACTGATATCTATATGAAATGTAAATATGCCACAAAAACATTGTAGAATACAACTGTCACCAATAAGTTTTCCAGTGTCAGATGTTTTTCAACTCACATTTTGAGAAATTATTTTCCATAACATTGCTCATGCATTCACTTTCAAATGGAATTAAAAAACAACAAAGAAAGAGAAGAAAATAAAACAGGATGAAAACAATTACTTGGTACTTGATTTTGCTAATTTATGTGTTAGCACAAGAAACTTCTTTATTTACTACTTAGACACCTGTGGTTCATGACAAATCCAAACAAGAGGGGTCTGATCATCTGCCATTTTGACAATTCATTAAGGAGAGACTAAAATTTCAGTCCAGTCTATAGTGAGGATGACAGACTCCTAAATATTTTAATGTTATTGGGGCAGTTTAACATTTTTTCTGAAAATTTTCTGTACAGTATTAGATTAAGTGTAAACTGAAAAGAACTCTGAGCTGAACTTTCTATACTCAGAAAATCAGGGGTGCTTTTTGGTTTAAAAAAGTGGAATAAATGCAGTGCTCCCCCTTGTACTACAGAATATTTCATATTATATGTGTTCTTTCCAGGAATATAGCTTGTTGTTTACATCCTTTCCTTTGACTTCCAAAGAAATACATTTTTTAACCTGACAAATGTAGCTTTTGACAGGAAGGGAACATTGAAAGTTCACAACTGCCCTTGATTCACAATTCAAACTTGAAAGCTATGTTTTTCATGGTCACCATTTGTTCAAGGTTTAAGCCACAGTGGAGGAAGGACTGGAATTTGTTTATAAAATAAAATAAGTTGTACATTTTGGCACCGCAGTGAAGTGTTAGTGCTTCTTGCTCAAACAGCTAAATTCTGAATGAGCTACAAAGGACTTAAGGAAGAAATAGCTTTTAAGCCTGTGCAGGGACTCAAAAATAATCCAAATGCAATATAATTTAAGATAATGGTACTCTGGGCATTTTCATGAAAGTGATACAACATGTTAGCCCTGAAATATCCTGAAAAAGCAGACCTATGATTGCAGAAGAGAAAAATGACACTATCAAAGTAAAAATGCTGAAAAGAAGGGCACAAAATATGAAAACATAGCTTTATCTAGAATATTCAATAATTTTTCATATAAAAAAGTCATTTTTTAGAAGATTAACGATTATCTTTGTTGCATTAAGTTATGGCTGTAATTGTTTAACTTTGCATATAAGTAGGTGATCCAAGTAGGAGGAAACAGATGGCATTGTGGGTAGAGTAACTGCCTTTGGAGTCTGCTGGTTTGAATGTACTCTTGAGCAAGGTGCTTAATTTGAATTACTTCAGTAAATGCTATTCAGTTGTACAAAAGGTTAAACATTGTAAGTCACTTTAGAGAAGAGTGTCATTTAAATTAATAAATATAAATACAGAGTACCTCCGTGCAGTACACTGCAGTACTTAAATTAAATGTATGTCAATGCATGTATATGAATTACTAATTCCTTGGAGATCATTAGAACCCTCGAGAAACATATATTTACAAGACGTATGTGTTGTACATTGACACTGATGGGCACTCTGACAAATGAAAGTCAAATTACCCACCTCTGATCATATTTCAAAGGCTAAATGTCTACCAGCAGGCAGAGAAAACTGATTGCACTGCATACTGAAAGAGAAGGAAAATAATCCATTACCTTCAGGAACAAAATGTTAAAGACTGCTTTCATATTTTTAATGTAGACATTTTGTGATTTTTTCTTTGTGAGTGAAGACTCCCTGATTTGTCAGCAGAAGGAGATGAAAGCACTTTTTGGGGCCCCCTCCATGGCATTTGCATTCCCTCTGAAGTACTGCACATACACGAACCTGATTCCTTTGCTCCATCTGTACCCTGGTACATGGATTCAGTATGACAGGAAGAAAGTATTCTTTACTTTTTCACTCTTTTTAAAGAAAGATGCATTCACTACACAGCAACTATCATAAATGAAGTATCATCTGCTGAGTACTTATTTACACTTATATCCAAGAGAACAATATCGCACAACAATTGAAATACTAATGGAATTTTGCACATGATGAACCTTTTCATTGTAATAAGCAGAATAGATTTCAGTGCGAACTTATGCAAGACTGCACAATTTTAAATGATTCTTTAGTAATTATTGCAGGCTGCCTTCCATTCACACATTCCAAACTCCACTGAACCCTCTGTTACTATAGTGCTTTTGCAAAGAAATAAAAGGATGACAAAGCAAAAGTGACCAAGACTTTTCCAAGGGGGCATTTGTTCATATATTTTCTGTATCTCTTGTACCGCACAAAAAAAAAAAAACATGTCAAAACCTCTGACAATCTAAATGTGGTGAAGCAGAGTATAGAGATAGAGCTCATGCTGGAAGAAAATCTCTACCTTATGTGCAGTGCATTAACTGCACTCCTGGGCCTTTGGCTGAAATTTCATTTCCATTACAGAGACTCATTGGGAATCACTGGTGTATGGAACAGACAAAAGGTAAGATATAAATATGAATTGTGCAGAAAGTGGGTCTTTGCAATGCATGACAGCACAGAGCCCCGGTTTCTGAATGGTAATGGGTTTAAGAGACTTTTAGGAGGAAAAGAGCTGTGTCTTCTGCATCGTCATTATTTGCTCTTATGGTACACAATAGTTTGCACTGTTCTTGGCATTTTCATGAAAGTGATACAATAAATTTAAACAAATGTTATCCTTTGGTGTCATTATATGTAACATATTTATGAACGAAAGGAATACACCAAATCAATACCTACAAAAAACCAGTCCCGGGAAGTCGTGGAGGTAAATTAGAGGGCTTTGATAAACTTGCTGAATAAGTTACCCCTGGGCTATGATGATAAAGAAATCTAAACTGCTCCCACAACACATTCATAAACCTGCTGGTAAGTGGAGAACCATTCTGCTGCTTTTACTGCTGCTTATGAGTCAGTTGAACTGTCATACCATAACAACAACAACAACAGCAGCAACAACAACAACAACAATAAAGTACGTAGTGACCGGTGCCTCACATATAATAATAATAATAATAATAATAATAATAATAATAATAATAATAATAATAATAATAAAGTATGTAGTGACCGGTGCCTTACATATACTTGACTGTTTAGACAGTGTAAAGTTTGCATATTTCCCCATTCTCATGTTGGTTTCCTTTGGTTCTCTGGTTTCCTCCCACAGTCCCAAGACGCAGGTGAACTGGTGACAAAATTTTCCGTATTATGAGTGTGTGTGTGTGTGTGTGTGTGTATGTGTGTGTGTGTGTGTGATTGCCACTGTCCAGCATGGGACAGACTCTGCACTCTGGGACCCTGCATTGGACAGGCGGTTAGTGACAATGAAGGGGCAAAATGTGCTAAATTAGTTCGGATTAAATGCATCTTTTTGTTCTACAGAGAGCGGTGTCTCCAGCCGTGCGGTGTGGTCCCAGCAGCTCGCCCCCTCCTCTTCTTCCTCCTCCTCCTCCTCATCAGTATCTCGGTGCCGGAGCTCCGGGACGCTGCGGTGCTGCGCAGCCTCAGGATGCGCTTCACTCTCCCGGCGAGGAACACGCAGAATCACCGAACAAAACATACTTTTCCACATTCTCATAACTTTTTCCTTATTTCTTTATTTTTTACTTGCCCATGCTGTACTAAACGGCTTTCCCAAACAGGTGAGTAAATATCTTCTCGCACGTTCTGTTTGGCGTCGGCTAGGAAGGTATAAAACAGGAAAGACTGAGGGACTCGAACTGACACAATGACATCACAATATTTACACACAAACACGCACACATTATATATTTACACACAAACATCTACACATTTTCTTTAGATTTCTTGTTGTCTAAATGCGTTTCCTTGCTGATTATCCGCGGATTCCCTGCATAATGTGTTTAAAAATACAATTTTTGGGTGAATTATACTACATTTGCACCGAAGTTGAAAACATGGTTAAATATTTAACTACAGTAGTGTTTCTATTTTTCTATATTGTATAACCCGAGCCGTTTTATCCGTGCGAAGGATTTTTTCACCGTCTTCACATACATTTTGTCGATGGATCTTAAGTTTGGGAGCGTATTACACCTGAAATATTTATTAGCAATTCTCCTAATTTCACAAAGGCGAACAATTGGATAAAACTTGTTGGATGTGAAATAAGCGGTTTATTGGCATCTACAGACACAATAAAGAGAAATGTGCCTGGGTTTGTAATGCATAAAAGAAATGTGCTGTGCCACTGTTGTGCAGCTCTTATGCTATTTAGCATGAACTGCATTATGTCACAAGAAAGTTGAAATTCCTTCCAGTAAATTAAACCAGATCTTTTTTCCCTGTCCAGGGCACTAATTCATCTGCACAGTAAAATAATTGAATGAAAAAATCAATATACCAACCTTTGTCAAACACTTTCTCCAAATGTCCTTTGAACGTTTAAAAAAGTGAACTAAATGTGAGCTCTGAATATTTTTTCCTGTTCAAAATGTGTTTTTATTGCCCGTAACTGTTTCTCCCTGCTAATATATGGTTGAATTTCCAGGTTGTGTGGGTTGGATGACACTGACCAATGGATTCCAGGATCCAGCACAACACCACACAAGAGGTGATGTTCCAGCCAGACAGTAACTCCTCCAGGTGCTGTTCAGTGGGGACACCGATGCTCAGTGACAACTCGCTCCTAGGCCTGCAAGACAGCACTAAACTAATAGGAGTTCAGGTCGTCCTTATCCTGGCGTACAGTACCATCATTCTGCTGGGGGTCATTGGAAACTCCCTTGTCATTTATGTTGTGTATAAATTCAAAGCACTGCGCACTGTAACAAACTTTTTTATTGCGAATCTGGCTGTGGCTGATTTACTAGTGAACACCTTGTGTCTGCCGTTCACACTGATTTACACGCTGCTAGGGGAATGGAAATTTGGGCAGATTCTGTGTTTTTTGCTGCCTTATGCTCAGGGCCTGGCTGTGCACGTTTCCACGGTAACTTTGAACGTCATTGCACTAGACAGGCACAGATGCATTGTTTATCACCTGGAGACCAAGATGTCCAAGGACATGTGCTTTGTGGTCATTGGTGTAACATGGATGTTCAGTGCCATACTGGCAAGCCCACTTGCCATCTTTAGGGAATATGGAAAGTTTGATTTTTCACCTGAGCAGTCCATCCAAGTGTGCACGGAGAAGTGGCCAGGCAACAACAGGGACGGAACTGTGTACAGCATATTTACCATTGTGCTCCAGTATGTGCTGCCGCTGTCAATCATCTCCTTTGCCTACGTGCGGATTTGGAGTAAACTCAAGAACCACGTCAGTCCAGGGACAAGGAGCGACCGACACAACAGGCGCAAGAAAACCACCAAAATGCTGGTTACCGTGGTGGTTGTGTTTGCTGTGAGTTGGCTCCCTTTCCACGCCTTCCAGCTGGCCACAGACATTGACAGCAGTGTCCTGGACATGAAGGACTTTAAGCTGCTCTACACGGTGTTCCATGTCGTGGCCATGTGCTCAACTTTTGCCAACCCAATCCTGTACGGCTGGATGAACAACAACTACAGGATGGCCTTCTTGACCGTGTTCAAATGTGACCAGAGACTCGACTGTGCCCATCCTAAGGGTCGGGCCTCAGCCCGAGCCAAAAAAGCCCTGAATTCAGGAGATGTTGTCAGTGCAGAACTACATGCCACAAATGTTTAATATTATGAAAAAAGGATACCTTTCATTCATATATCTTTATGAATGTAAATAAATGTAATGCCTTTGAACAAAAAGATTGTCAAACTGTGCTGCTGCCTTTCATTCACATCCATATGTTATATATTTCATTTACTCCTTCGAAATGAATACACTGCTAATGTATACAAGGGCTCTGGTATTGTGCTTATATATGTTTAGAGTTTTCAAAATGACATAAATGTTGACGTATCTCGAGCATGTGGAAAATCTCCCTGTGATAGGTGGCCCAGCTTTCCAACTATTGTTCCTTGAGAACTCCGTTTCTGCTGGGTTTTGCGAAGGTATAAACAGAGAAAAGAGTTCAGCACATTGAGTACATTTGCAATTGACATTCTGTAAATTCTTTTGAGCCCTACAGTAATTTCCTGGGGCCAGAAGTAAATTACAGCTAATTTCAACTGTAATAAATAAATAGGAGGGAACAATTTTAGCCGTATTCTATAGTGTTTCCCAAGATGTACTAGAAAAAATTGGAATTTCAAACAAGCTGTAATTTCGAAAATCATTTACCTGTGTGAACAACAGTGAAACAGCCTGTCTACTGCATTGGGACATATCTGATTTCAAATGTCTGATATTAAAAGGACAGAATAATGTCATGGTGCAACGTAGAAATACTTTGCAACACACAATTATCACTATTTAAAATAAACAAGAAATAAATGATTACACTTTTTTGATAAATTAAAAATAAAAATAACATTGGTCCTGTCATAAATGCTGAGGAGTGATGAATCATTTTTGTCTGGGAGAATGTGCAATGCAGAACACAATGAGAACAGCAAACTGAATTCGAAAACATAGCTGACAAGGCAATACTTTTTATTTAATGACTTCTCAGAGGCCATTTGCTGGCATCTTATGCAGGGTGTGCCGCCTAGACTAGTACCCAGTCATTCCAGGAGTGGCTTTAATATTGTGCCAAGAGTCAACATTAAAACACAATCAAATTTTCCATCAAATTATTGGACTTCTGCTACTTTTCCTGTAAAGTTATTGTATTACTGCATGTCTACACTTATGCAAACAACAACTTACAAGCAGTAACCTCCTTTTATTTTTCATAATAATGTCAGAACATGTATACCCATAAAGCTGAAAATAATTACTGCTGTATATAGAGTCTCTGGAAAAAGCAAACAAAAGAAAAAAGAAAACACTGAATAAATATTTTTTTTCTGCCTTTTGTTCATACCTGGTATTCTCTTTCTGACTTTAAACCAACTCATGAAGAAGAACAGCAGCAGAACAGCTTTTGGGCACTTGTGGGTTAATATAAACCTACGGTGTGTATCAAATCAGTTTTCAATATTGCACGACAGGCCAAGAAAACCATGATGACCTAAACCCTCCTACAGACGAACATTGCAAGTGGTATTTCAGAGCATAATGGACTGACCACAGTTGGCTAATGGCAGAAACCAGGCTTAGACCCCTGCCATGGCCATAGCAGTGACCCTGCACTTGATATGAGACCCATTAAATAAATATTAGCATGTATCACTTTAAAAATTAGTCCTCTTCCAGAAGTTGCCTATTAAATGACTTTTATGGACTGGTAGATAAGAAATTATACACTCAGTGCTAAATGCCCAGTAAAGACTAATTTGTCCACAATGGGACACCACCGTACACTAAAGGTGCATTGACCTAATGGATTTCATGACTGAACAGAATTAATGAAAACTGAGAAATGAAATGAATCACTCAGACAGTATTGAGATAAGTCATCATTTTTTTGTGGGATGTGTTCTCAAGAACTCCACATGAAAGATGACAATAATGTTTTAATCTTGTAGTTGACTTCATATGTTTAAGACACATTTACATTTGAAAATACATTTAAGGTTCTTTACATTTAGAAATGTTATACAGGAATAGCATGAAGACCACCACAATGTGCGCCTGGCTACTTTGGTCATTATACCACACTGGAGGGTGGTCACTGAGTTGGCCACACATACCATCACATGTCCCTCAAGTTGTTAAGAGTTGTTAAAAGACAGTATAGACTGTGGCACCCACTGGCTTTTTTCTTTGATCATATACCAGTAAAGAGCAAGAAAAAGCATTAAAGAACACACATTAGACCATATAACTCCTATTCCATTGTGCAGGGATTTTGTGATCATTACTCCAGGTTATGGGTTTTGCACACTGGTCTCGGAAAATGTGGTTTACAAATGGTTGCTCTAAGATAAAATACAACTTTCTGAACATCCCTGTCTACAGTTTTTTTTTTTTTTTTGAAAGTTGGCCCTTGAGGTGTTCATTCAATTCTGCAGTAAATTTTAAGACTCTGGGACCATTTCTCATAGAGAAATTTGAATTATGACCTCAGCTTCTCTGCTCAAATGCAGTTTTTGCCAGGTTTCCAGGCAGTAATAGTAACAGTAACAGTACTAGTAGAAGCAGTAGTTACAGAGTTAGTAACATTTTTTCAAACAAATCTTTAAGTCAAACAAAGAGCTGACCGTGAGATTTCTTTTAAAAGCACCAAATATTCAATGTGCTCTAAATGGAGAAAAAATAAGAATATAAATATGTGACTAATACAGTAAAATCTCAGGATCTGAATCTAATTTGTCCTTGAAAAAATATCGGACACCACAATTGTGGATACCGATTGCTCATTTTCCATTTTTCTAAATGGGGAGAAAGAAATAAATAATACACACCCAGCATATCAAAAAACACTTATATGACTGTCAACCCATGATTTCAGCCTGGTAAAACACTCTAGATGGTTACTTAATTGGAAAACAACTAATGGTGCCATTAATTTGCATGTTTATAGTGTGTGGTACAGTATGTACAGTACAGGATGTTTTGTTCTTTATTTGGGTGCTTATGAACACATTTCTGCTCCCTGTCATGTTTATAATTTGGTTTCTCACTGTGGTCTCCACTTTGTAGTGCTGGATGGTATTTGCTCCCAGCTGGACTTTTAGATGTAGATGGATCTGTGCACCCATGTAGTTGCCCCACTGCCTCTAAATTATTCAGATGATTTATTTTCTCTCTGAATTCCATTATTACCACCACAGGGATTTTATGTTTTTCAATTCAAATGTATCAGAAACTGTGTTATTTTTTCCCATTTTTTTCTGGAATAAAGTTTACCAAAATCTAAATAACACCATGTCTCAGTTTGCATATGAAAACTTGTGCCAACTTATTAACATCTGGGTAAATATGGGGGTAAACATCTAGGTAGACATTAATCTGCAAGTAATGACTGTAAAGTTACTAAAGTTGGCAGCAGATTGTGCAAGAAACTAAAGCAAAATCCTGAATATTTAAGCTTTAGTAATAATCCATCATAATTGGTTCCTATTATTTGCTTCTCAACATTCATCCCTTTAGTTGTAATAATGTTTGTAATTCTATTCATACATTTTTGAAATGAGTGGAAAGTACAGGACTTACAATGAATAAAATTGCTGCATTAGAGAGATCTGACCTAACAGCTTTTCCCCTGTCTTATTTATCATTTATTATTCACAAATCATTCAAACAGAATTAGGAGGGATCCTTTCTAAAGACTTTGACAATGCATTTTCATCAAAAGTATCAAACAAAACAAAGAAATACAGTATAATACAAACAAAAGTGTAAAATACTTTTGGGCGGAGGGGAATACTCTGTGACATTTATACACATAAAACAAAAGAAGTTAATCCTCAGAGATCACCCAATTTTAGATCAAATGTAAACATTTTGTACAAAAGTGCAAGCAATAGAAATAATGTTACACATTTTCCTCGAAAAAGGAAACACTATATATATTAATAGTAAAAATTTTCTCAGAAACAAATGGAGTTAAATAGCCAAATATGTGAAAAAATGGTGCATTTGTACATAATGTTGTTTACTGAATAACCTGCAAGTTTACTGTAATATCAGATCACCTTTATAACTGCTGGGATATTTTTTTCAGGGTTACTAAAGTGCAAGAGAAACAGAGATACACAGAGAAACACACAGAGATATAATGGTCTGGTATCTCTATATAAGATACTTTTCATCTCAAATAACAAATATGACTGGGACTGTAATATTGCCTAGATTTTTTCACAGGTTAGAATCTGTTGAATACATCACATAATAATCTAATAAGCTACAAATTCACTGTAAGACTTTTTTCCTCAGCTGGCGATGAGGAGACATAATCCACTCTCACTCATATCAGAGCATAAACATGCTACCGGACAGTGTTCCTGGAAGCCTGCTTTGGTGGACCTGATTTCCTCAATCTCAGCTTGGCTTACAAACCAGTTAGCGGCAAGCAGGTTACTCAGTGGGGTCTCGGGGTGGACAAGATCAAATCATTCAGAAATCAAATGGTGTCACTGACAAGCGATTGAGTGACAGATCGATCAGCTAGCTATGATCGCCCCTATATATACATTGTATTTTTCTTTTTCCCTTAGTCTGTAGTGAATATGACGTGGTCTCATGCCAAAACAAGCACATCATTCATATATGCATGTAATAATCAGTTATTACCCATCTTAAACAGTTTTAACAGGACATGAGAAACCCCATTCTACCCTTTCTGCATTGAGAGAGACAACACATATAGGGTTAGCCTTCTCACAAAAAAGTTTATAATCTTTAAAGCACAATTCACGTTATCAGAGCCATGCTGGCTTTGAGGAAATCAGATTGATTACGTTTTACCATTTTGGTTAGGAAAGTCTGCAGTCTTGCAGAATTTTTGGTTAGAATTTTAAAACCCATATCAAATAAACTGATAGGTCAAAAGCATCAGTAATATAATGGATTTTTGTATTTTTTGAAATTCTGCAAAATGAGGTAGTATTCAAGGTGTGAGGGATACAACCTTCTTCAGTCGTATTGTTAACTGTCAGCAAAATTCAGCCCAGAATTTCTCAAATTCTACAAAAAAGTCAGTGGGTCTGGCAGTTTTCTTAAAGGTGTTGATAAGAAAGTTTTCCCTATATCTTCAGGTGTACACGGGGCATTTCAGAAGGACCAATAAATCGCTGTCAAAGTGCATTAATCACAAATGGGTCATCCATAACTAGACCTCCAGATTAGAACTAGATTATAACTAGACTAGATTCTCAAAGTCAAAATGAATTTGTTTTGTAAGAAATGGTAGCTTTTATATTTATGTTTAGATTTTTCCCATGTCCATTATAAAAGTAGGTAACTGTAGAACTGACGGGGAGTACTTTAATACAAAACAATAGTGAACATTTATGGTGATTAGGAGGAAAGTGGGCCCAAATGAGATGGGTTTTGAGACTTGTGTTGAATTTAGAGAGGGATTTAGGTATAACACAAACGGACACGCATGACATGTGAAACAGAATGCAGAAAAGAAACAAATCAAAGAAAAAATGTCACATGTCAGGAAAAAATAACCTCCCCTCCCTACCCCACCCAACCCCCAGATCACCACATGGGTATGTGTGCAAGGTGGAGACAGGTCCAACCTACTGCCACTTATCAGTAGCTCCAGCTGCATAAATGTGCCATAAGCACTCATAAATAATATTAAATAGAGTGGAATTAAGCTCAGTATAGTAAATTAAAACATGCATTAAAGAGCCAGTGTTTTATAAACATTTATAAATATTTCTCAGTCCCCAAAAGAAGACAGAAAATCACTTGCCAACTACAGGCTGTCAAATGGGCAAATCTTCCCCTCGTAGAGCTGGAAAGGGAAAGCAAAATTACAAAAACACTTGATTAACAAAAAAGCTTTTTACACTGCGCTCTATTTTCAAGGTTTTCTTAGGACACCAGGAGACAGACTGGGGAGGATTGCAGACAAAAATCTTTAAAGTTAATATTGCGGTCCTTTAAAGCAGATATTGTCTTCATCAGTGAGGCAGACAAATAAAAACAATTTATTTCTCTTGTGAGCTTTCAGACAAATTTATCTGGGGGGGTGAGGGTACCTAAAAGCAGATAGAAGATCAGCAGAAGTGGGTCTGACTTTGAACCCGGTTCTCAGTGAATCAGGGAGCTCATTTTACGATTCTGTAAGCCGGAATCAGTTTGATTTTGGACCTTGTGCACACTGGCCCACCAAGCAGCCAGGGGTTGAGGAGGGTAATGGTTTAGCTCAGGTATAGGAAGTGATCGTGTCCTGCAGGTACTGATAATAAATTTTATGAACATTAAAAAAAATCATAATGTTGTTGACAATCAACTGCATCAGGGTATTCAGCAAGATTTGGAAAAAGTCATTTAATAGCAAAGCTTCTTTAGTCCTGTAGCATTGTTCTGAATTGTTCAAACACAAATTACTACTTCTTGTAAAACTAATTTTCTGAGGAAAACCAAAAAATATGAGAAATATTTCCATTAATCTACACTTAACTTTATATCCACCTGCAAGCACTGCAGTAGTGGCAAATTTAATGGTATCATTCTAAAGTTCACTTCCAAATCTATAATGAAATGAAAACTTGCTGAAATAAAAGACTACTTGAATTTAAACTGGCAGTATGTCGTGGAACCAAAGCCTTTACAAAATTTAGATTAGACCAAATGCCACCTCACTGTCAAGCATCAATATGCAATGAGTCCTAGTCTGAATGCTTCTTGCAAATAGCTTCAATGTCAAGAGTGACAAGTGTGCCCTTTTGATCTGGAGCGCCCAAAATATGTCATGAAAGTGGACCCAACTTTCTGTTAAAGCAGAGATCACACCTTCTGGTGAGATGTTAGCAAGCTGAAATGATTAGGTTATATATGTCAGACTTACAAGGGCATATGTTTGTTCTGAATAAATTCTCCGGAGAATAAAGCATTCAATATCCATATTCTAAAAAAAGGAATAAGGTAAAACTGATAAGACTGTTATTGAATTTAAACACAGTCAAATGCCCTTTTCTCTGTTCTCCCTGGCCCTTCTTATTCCACTGTGTAAGCCCTTTGACTGGTAATACACTTCTTGCCCTCCTGTTTGATGATATAAATGTGGAGCCAAAACAACATTCAGCAGTACAAGCTGTGGAAAGGTATCAGTGAAAGTTTGATATAAAAAATTCCATTCATTCTGCATGGCTCAGGCAGTATTTTCTTATTCATTGTAACTGATGTTTCTCTGCTAGAGCTTCAATATGATCTCAAATGCACATTTCAGAAATCCATCTTGGCAGGGTGTTAGCGTCCTTTCTTCCCCAAAAGACCAGCAGCTTTTGTCACTCCATGGCCAAAGCACTGAATGGATGTTAAGTGATATTATTATTATTATTATTATTATTATTATTATTATTATTATTATTATTATTATTCATGTTGGTAGCACAGGGATGCAGGAAATAGTAGCTCTATCACCTCACAGTGCTTGAAACGTTTGGGTGGGGGTTCAAATCCAAATCTGCGTGGACCCTGTTTGTCTGCGTGGGATTCCTCCTTCCTTTATTTCCTTATTATTGGTTCCATCGTCCCCTGAAAATATGTTCAAATCAAATGGTACAGTTGCTCCCTCTGTTGGAAGCATGAAGGATTATATATTGAATTTCAACCTTTAGTATTTTCCTTGTTTATTTCCGACCCCGGCAGCGCTGGAATTTTCATTTTCTGCAACTTTAACACTGAAACATCTATGTTTTGTGGTTATAAAATGAACCCACCCTTTTCATTTCTGAAACGACATCACTTCGCACAAACCACTGCATCATAGTACTTAAAAAAATCCCAATAAGCATCAGTACAGGCTCCTGAATCTGTGGTTCTTTTCAACGTGAATACTGCAGCGTTGTTTCTAGCAATTTTCTGGGGGAAATTTTCTTACTGAATCCCCCCAAAAAAACAAAAACAAAAACTGAATGATAGAAACCAGACCGAGTCCACATGTTGCATTAATTCATGAGCATGGACAGAACCTGGGGAGGGGCAGCTAGAGGGAAATGGACCTGCTTTTGTGATGCTGTTGGAATGTTTCAACCCTGTTGCCATGGTGACCCTTCCACCTATTCCAGTCACACTTTTCCGAACAGCATTGATGGAAGAAACACATTTCAAGAGCAGCGACTCAAAGCATGAAGCAAACCTGATGGAGGGTGGGGTGGGATGGGAGCAGCAAATCAATCATTGAAAAATTGACTTTGTAGTTGTGTAAGCGCCCATGTCCAGCCTGGAGCCATGACCACAGGATTCTACAGTTTTATGAGATGTATTTGGCTGTACAAGGGGTCACACCTCAGAATAGATATTACAGATAATAAAGGAAAGTATTTAGGGACATAAAGCAGCTTAGAAATTTATTTAGCACCTTTCCTCCTGTAAATTTTACTGCACAGTCAACTGATCATGCAAAATAAATGTCAAATTATGCTTTGTTCATTTGTCCTTTACTATCTTTGCAAGAAATACTCCCCAGCTGAGCAGTTTCATGGATTACCGATACCATTATCGCAGCACTTTTATTACTGTATTTATTAATTTTCTGGTCCTTTTGTTAGGAAGTAGCCACTTTTTAGAATTTCTTGATATAGACAATAAGTCATAGACCAGACATAATATATCAAAGACATCAGTGTGCTGTAGTTTGCAGTTATCAAAATTCAATTAATTACATCAGTAAGTTTGAGATTGTTTGAGATGATGGCATATTTAACACCAAGGAAGGCTGAGGAGCAGGTCTTGGCAGTATCGGGTTCAGACCTGTGGTTTAATGGCTGAACAACAAGGGTTTTAACTTTGCGTACTGGTAAACAGCCAGTTCACTCTCCCATGTTCATGCAGAGTTTCATGTCAGGTTAATCACAGTTTGCCTACAGATCCATGACCTTGTCCTTGGAGATTGAATAAAACAAGAGGACCGACAAACTCCTTTAACAGTTTGCCAATGCATATTACATAACCATTAAAATGCTCTGAAACCACAGCTGCTGCTTAGCTTCAGGAAAATACAGTCTGATTCCATTAAACATCACATTTTTAATTATATTACATTTTTTAAAAAAGATTCTAATTAGTAAACATGCTTTCCTTAGGAGCCCATGGTATTTGGCTACATTTCTTTCACAAGAGTTTTCAGAAGCTGTCAGAAATGTTCTGAATCGTACAATTTCCATTCAGTTTCAGTTAAAAAGAAATGTACAGACTATTAAAACATGCAGTGAAACATTTATTTAAAATGGTATAAATCTTAATCACTAATTTATTTAGTTGATATTAAAAGCACAAATACAAGTAAATTATAATTTTGGGGGCAAATTCTTGTTTCTTGGACTATAAAATGGATTAATCAAGTTTCCATAATCCTTAAAAATAAATTTTGAATTTTTTGAATTACACTGGAATACAGAACCCAGCAGATTGTGTAGAACATTAAGAATAATAAAATGAAACCAACTCAGTGACCCCTAACCTGTTGCATAACATTTTTTTTTGGCTTGAACAGGCAAACATGAACTCTGAGCACTGAATAAAGCTTAGTGCTAAAAACCATTTGCAGTAGGAGTAAATTATAAGTTGTATCACTAAATTTATAAAACAAACTGGTTTATTGTCTGTTTCTCATAAAAACCTTTCTGAAGCAATTTATTGCATATTAACAAGGACCACCCTTTAAACGTGATCTTAAGAGACTTTGTTTACTGGTTAATTCACATCCATCACTTACACAAGAAGAATTTATACACAGTGTTCTTGAAAATGGATTTTCTATGAGCTTTGATTGATTTTAAGTGAAGGAAAGCCTCACAAAATGAGATATTCTGCTGTCCTAACACAAAACACCAGTTGCAATATTTCAGTTTTAATAATTAAAATATTTTATTTGTCACACATCTCTGTAATTAGTTCATCAGTATTTTGTATTCAGTGGACCCAATGTGAAAAAAATGCACAAATATGGCAACAATCATTTTAAATCCTTTGTTTATGATTTCTATTATATGACTTTCAGCCCTATTCTAAATCAATTCAATGTGAAAGACTTGTTGTCAAATAGACTGCTGGTAAAAACTAAAGGACATGTTTACTTATTAACCACACATCAAATATTTAAAGTTCCATTACCTCTGGCCCACTGAATTGGGTTCATGTAATTAACAGAGTTCTTTATCATCAAATCTCAGAAGAAACAAAAACAAGTTTTCCCTTTTTACAGAACTGTAGAACGAACTTTTAACTTTTATCCTTTGAACGGCTAGCGGCATTATGTTTTTATATAAAACATTTAGATTTAACTTAACTATTAACTACAATTATATTACTATTTACTGTAGTTCTGCCGCCTCAAAACATTTCTTTCTCCTCTTCCTCATTTTATCAATGGCAAACTGTATACTTATTTTAAATGTTTTACAATCTTTTACAATCTGAAATTGACAGAATCCTACTTTGTTTTTTCCATGTTCGAATTTATGACAATCCCAAAATATGACAGAAATAGAAAATAATTCCATGTTAACCATGATTTTAGCATAATCATAATTATAATTATTTTAAAAAATCATCATCATCATCCTTAGTCTCTGTCTGTCTTTTTGTTTGTTCTTTATGCACAACTTTTTTCAAGCCACAGACAACCTTTTTGAGTAGTCAAACACACACACCCACACACCCAAGCACAAAGACACATGCACAAAGCACTATTCACATTAGCGATGTGAGCCCTCAGCCAGTTCCCAGCTAATCTGTCAAGATGAAGAGAAATGGGCCATTTCATATGCACACACATACCCACACAGATCACCAGACACAAACTAGGGAGGGGTAAAAAGAGGTATGCAGAATGAAAGACCTAAACTGGCAACAGGGAGGGGTAAGAAATTGTAAGTGACACATGCGCAGCACTGCCCGTGTTACGTAAAGATAATACATTTTTGTGACATATTATGTTATTACTTTCTCCTTTCCACCTTTCCAATGGGCTATGACTGAAGCATGTCAATTCACCGATTATATAATGTGTTATTGCTACTTACCTTTTATTACTATTAGTAGTTTCCTTGTTTACTTTCTGACCACAGCAGCACTGGGTAACTCAGCTAGTAAGAATGTCACCGACGAGTACAGACTTTACTAAAAGTTTACCTTGGAATAGCCAGAGATTGAGTAGACACTTTATGGATTTATCTGGGAAGAAATGAGTGATGGAAAAATATTACTGTCGTTGTAATGATATTCTTTACTGTAGTCAACAGATACCTGTTGTCTAATTATTATGTTTGAACTTTATGTAAAAGTCTTAGTAGAATTTATCCCTAGTACAAAAGATTCTGTAGAGTTTTATCTTGTTTATCTTTCTTCTAGCTGGTAATGTTCTTAATAAATATTTAAAGATGCATTAAGTTAATTTATACAGCATTTCTGACTTTAATATTATTGTCAGAACAATGAACTCACATCTAAATTCTTTTGGTGAGAAGAACAAAGTTCACCCTGTCCAAAAAAGCAGTGTGGGCTGCAATTTTGTCTGGAGTTAACTTACTGGGCAGGACAACCAGATATGCTGTTGATTGGATGGGGTAAATGCTTAAATAGCTCATTTCTAGAGAGTGATCTTTTACTCTCGGAAACAGAGGTACAGAAGTGGAAAACGTGTTGCTGTTGCTGGAAAGATTTAATAACCATGAGTGGATGCCCGTATTTTGGAAAGAGTCAACCGTAGGTATTTTTTTTCAAGCTTTTTATGAAAATTATTGCAGAAATAACTTTGCAAAGTGTACCATGTGTTTGTATAGTTGGACTTTGTAGTTACTCATGTTTCCATTATGCAGCTCGGTTTTACCATATAATTTGATTAAATGTAATTTCTTTTGTTCAATTCTAAAAAATTTGTCCAGTAATGGTTTTGACTAATGTATTCTTTCAAATTCAGTTCATCTCAGACATTTGATTTGAAGGAACAAGAGGATGAATCACAGAAAGGTGTCAACAATGCCAGCAAAGGAGGCATCGTCTATGGGGACTATTTACAAGTAAAAAAACAAATTGCATTTCAAATTATAGCAGTTGCTGCATCCATCACAATAATAACAGTACTTACTACTGGCAAAAAAATGTGCTATTTGGATTTACTAAAAGGTAAAACTGACAATTTTTAATATTTAATAAAAATAGTTCTTATGTCATCCAAATGTGTGCAGAAAAACATTTTTGAGCAGGGGGATTGGTCAAAGTTGACCATATATAGAACAGATATTTGACTTTGTTCTGTAGCTGGACAAGATCATGACTGCTCAGGTGCTTCAGAGTGAGTTATGGGGGAACAAGATCCATGATGAACACCTCTTCATCGTCACCCATCAAGGTGAATCACATCCATGAGGCAAAACAATTGGGTTAAACTTATATATTTGTCCATTGCATAGTTAGTCATTGAACTGTCACAGTATTACAACATGTAAATATTGTGTTTTCAGCTTATGAGTTGTGGTTCAAGCAGATTCTGTGGGAACTGGACTCAGTGCGGGACATTTTCATTAGTGGCCATGTGAGTATTTTTGTGCTGCTCAGTGAAAAATGTTCTAAAATTGCACAACTGACTGCAGGTATCCTCCTACTTATGGTTGTAATGCCTTTCTAGAAATCGGCTTGCTTGAGGAAATCTCCTAAGGCGGAGTCGCAATTACCATTACGGTGTGAACTTTGAGAATTCCACTATGTTCCGCTCTTATTACTCAAAGGCAAAAAATCAGACTCATATTTGATTCTAACTTAGTAGTGGGCATTAAATAATTGCGCTCCTCCTGAGTCAATAGCTCATATCTCAAGGGATACCTGTATGTTTGTTCATGCAGGTATCCCTTGAGATCCCTTATATATTCAGTTCAATTCTATTTATTTTTATAGATCACTATTTTTTACAGAACACAGAAGATTAAGACAGTAGAACAGATGTAACGGGTATATAGTGAGGGTGTAAATAGAGGTTACATGTTACTGAGAGTAACTATACAGGGTATAAGCACAATGTGGTAAGCCTGCCAGTAACTGAGGAGAGGAAAACAAAAATCTCACAACCGGGAGGTTGACCCTTCTCCCCTGATGAGGCCGAACATCAATAATTTGCATCTGTGATACAAAGAAAAACAAAACAAGAGAGGTTTAGAATCTAATGATATTAGAAGGGAAGATAATTATACAGAAAAGATGAGATGCAGAAGCAAAGCATGTGAGATTCAACATTACTTATGTCAGAAATTTCAAGAAAAGGAAGTTTCAAGTTGATTTGATTTAAATGCTGATACAGAAGGGGTATTTCTGACAACATCAGGCAGAATATTCCAAAGCTTAGGCACGTCCTTCTACTGTAATCTTATTGATCACTTTAAGATAATGGCATTTAATACAGCATCATCAAATTGGAAAAAATGAGAAAACGGAACGTTAGTCAGGGAGGTGCCATTACTAATATTGTAATTTCACAAAACCTTGGTATTGTGAGAGGATGTGGGTTTGATTTTACTCAGACTGTGTGGAGTTTGCATGTTCTCCCTGTATTTCCGTGGGTTTCCTTCCACAGTACGAAGATACAATGCCTATAAAAAGTATTCACCTCCCTTGCACTTTTTCATGTTTTATTTTTTTACAACATTGAATCAGAGTGGATTTAATTAGGATTTTTTGACACTGATAATCAGAAAAAAGATTCTAAAATTTCAGGGTGAAAACAAATCTTAAAAACTGATCTAATTTCAATTTTTTTTTTTTTTTTTTACAAATATTAAACCAAAAATAGTTGATTCATGCCCTTCAAGTCAATATTTAGTAGAGGCATCTTTGGCAGCAATTACAGCTTTAAGTCTCTGCAGAAAAGTCTATCAGCTTTACACATCCAGACACTATCCCTGTTCTTTGCAAAACTGTTAAATTGCATTGGGACTGCATGAACAGCTATTTTAAAGTCCAGCTCCAAGTTCTCAGACTGAGATCTGGACTCTGACTTAGCCACCCTAGGATATTAACATTGTTATTTCTAAGCTATTCCTGTGTAGAAAAAGCTTTATGTTTGGGTTCACTGACTTCACAGTTCTCTTCCATACTGCAGCAGGTTCTCCTCCCTGTATTTAGCAGCATTCATGTTACCCTCTACTTTCACAATCCTTCCAGGGTCTGTAGCACAGAAGCATCCCCACAGCATGATGTTGTCACCACCATGACAGTGGCAATGGTATTTTTGATGATCACACTACATTTACACCAAATGCAGCATTTAGTATGATAACCAAAAAAGCTTAATTTTGATCTCATGAGAATCATAGAATAGAATCTTATGCTTGTTTGTAGAGCTTACCACATGCTTTTTGGCAAACTCCAGCTGAGATGTCATGAGATTTTTTCCCCTAGCAGCTTTTTCTTTGTCATTCTCCCCTGAAGTAGTGACTGGAGAAGCATCCAAGCAGCAGTTGTCTGCACAGTTGTGTCTATTCTTTCAATTTTTTAATGATTGACTTAACTGTACTCCAAGGGTTATCCAGTGGCCTGAAAATGACCTGGTATCTGTCCGTTGGCTAGTGTTTAAGAACCTTAGCACAGAGTAGTCTGACATGATCCTTTGTCATCATGTTCCAGTTTTTGGACAGAAACTGACTCACCATCTGGACCTTCCAGATACAGGCATATTTATGCTGCAATTACTTAAAACACCTTAAATGCACACAGGTGATCTCCCTTTAACTAAATATGTGACATCTAAAACCAATTGGCTGCCCCAGCGATAATTTAGGCCAAAGTAAAGGGGGGTGAATACTTTGGAATTCCGTTATTTTTTAAATTAGTAGCTGGAAGAAATTTAGATCAATTTGTAGAGATTTTTTTTTCACTCTGACATTTAAGAGTCTTTTGTGTCTTGTATCTTGAGTCTTTTGTGTTTCAGTGTTTGTAAAACAATAAAACATGAAAAAGCTCAGGCACTGTATGTGTTTCTGATTGAATGGTGACTCAATTTAAACTGACTTTAGTGAATATGTTGCATTAGGGAATGTTCTTGTTTATAAAATAGTTAATGAATGTAGTATACTGTAGTGCATCTAGCATTGTAAGTCCCCTTGGATTAAAAGATGTCAACTAAATATTACACTATATTCACTATAAGACTCTTTGGAGAAAAATATCTGCTAAATGAATAAAATTAAATGATTTATTGCTTATTTCTAGGTGCGGGATGAGAGAAATATGCTCAAAGTGGTGACTCGAATGCACAGGATTGCAATAATCTTCAGACTGCTAGTTGATCAGTTCGCAGTTCTGGAGACAATGACAGCCTTGGACTTTTTTGACTTCAGGTGGGCAGGGATTTATGAAGTTTATGGAGTGGGGAAAATAAGTCAATTATTGTTGAGTTTTTCTTTACACACTGATTCAGATGCTGCAAGTACATGCAATGGTTCAAAATGAAAGTGACCTTTTCATCTAAACATTAATACACTTACTGCATGATAAACAGTCAACAATAATATTTTTGAATCATACAGTCAACTGAAATAAATGGATTAATTTTAGTGCTTTGGGGTCTGACTCTTGCATTCTTTCTTTCCAGAGAGTACTTGTCTCCTGCCTCTGGGTTTCAGAGCCTCCAGTTCAGGCTGCTGGAGAACAAGATTGGGGTCCCTCACAACCAGCGTGTTCCGTACAACCGCCGACACTACAGAGACAACTTCCAAGCCAGGGAAAGCGAGTTGCTGCGTTGCTCAGAGCAGGAGCCCACACTGCTGCACCTGGTGGAGGTGTGGACATTTGGACATTGATTTAAGCAGATCATTTCATACAACAGCTCAGAAAGACACCCCTTACAACATAAATAGTCAGTGCAACATAATAAAATAGGACTTCATAACACATTCCAGCTAACAGAACTGTTTTATTCTGGGACATACTGATATCAGTTATGGATTAAAAATCCCATATCTGATTTGCTATAACTTTATAATAACATCCTGTGTTTTTTTTATCATTATCAGTCATTTGAGTTCAGGGAAACAGTTCAGCCATTGTTTCTGAGGAAGTGATCATAGGTTTTTTAATCGTTGTAATTCCACAAGGATTTGACACTTTGTAAATGATTTTGTCACTGACAGAAATGGCTGGAGAGAACTCCAGGGCTTGAAGAAGATGGATTCAATTTCTGGGGCAAACTGCAGAAGAATATTGAAGAGGGGCTGAGGGTGGAAAGGGAGAAACTCGAGGTGCATTTTTTTGTGGATCAAATGGCTCTGTCAGTAGTCACATGTCCAGGTGGGCTTATTGTGCTGAAATCCTTTGCACATTTTCATTAACAGAAAAAACCAGAGTCAGAGGAAAAGGAAGACATGCTGTCTGAACATAACAAGCAGAAAGAAATCTTCACTGCACTTTTTGATGAAAAGCGCCATGATCATCTTTTAAGCAAAGGTACCCATTTTATTTGGGTGTCTCTTGCTGTATGTCTCTAGGCTTAATATTGAAGATGATGATGATGATGATGATTGCAAACTTTACATCTTGCTTGCACCAGGTGATCGAAGATTGTCTTACAAAGCACTGCAAGGAGCACTGATGATCTACTTCTACAGGTAGTGCAACCATCCTCTATCTAGAATATTACCTAGATTTAACTGTCTTCAGTGGAAAAATTTTAAGTTTTGTCATCATTCATGGCTTCTCTATTAATGACCACAGGGAAGAGCCCCGTTTCCAGGTACCTTTCCAACTCTTGACTTTCCTGATGGACATTGACACCCTCATGACGAAATGGAGATGTAGGTTTATTTTCTAGGCACAGTTATAGTAATTTCATGTTTATTACTTACATGTAACTGTGCACGGTACCTGTATTTTGAACACAATGTCCCACAATGTCATCTCAGAAGTCACACTGAGATTTTGTATTTCCTTCAGACAACCATGTTTGTATGGTGCACCGAATGATTGGCAGCAAAAGTGGTACTGGAGGATCCTCTGGGTACCACTATCTGCGCTCCACAGTCAGGTATGCTGGTGTCTTACCAACATGTTTGGGGATTTTGGCAGAAAAAACTTTTGAATGTAGTGTGAGCAGAGAAACACAGGTCACAGGTTTGATCGGACTAAAACTGAAGACCAAAACTAACATTTATGGGTTTGGAGAAACTGACACAATTTTTTTGCATCTTTCAAACTGCTCATTGACGCAGTGAATAAACAGCAAGTTATAAACAGTAAGACAAACAACAAAACACAGATAAAAAATTTAAAAAATAATAATAATTGACATTTTAAGATGGTTAGCCACTGTCCTAATCTCCATAAATATTTCTCCCTTGTTCTCCACATTCTCATTGTGGGGAAGTTCACGATTTAAAACAGCATGTGCTCAGACCAGTCATTTTTGAGTGTGTTGCTGTTCATACTTTTATTAGTTCTTTTGGTGATTATACAAATTCAACGTCAATTCCAAGCAGAGGAAACACAAACACTGGGCAAGTTCAACAAGATAAGGTTTATGATACCTTTTTGATTTTTGTGGTATATTTGATGCTAATTTCACATGTTCAACAAATAGACCTGCACTTTGTCATGTGCTAATGTGTCCTACACTGACCTGTAGCTGCTTAGAACAAAGACACAAGAATAGCATAGCGTTTGAACAAATGGAAGGGAATCATTTCATCTTCGTGGTGTTGTTCCAGCGACCGCTACAAGGTTTTTGTGGATTTGTTCAACCTGGCCACATTCTTGGTTCCTCGTGACTGGGTGCCAAAACTCAACCCCACTGTGCACACATTCCTGTACATGGCAGAGTGCTGCGACAGCTCCTACTGCAGCAGTGAGGACTCAGACTAAGAGAAACGTGGACGAAATCCCTCAGGTGATCACGACAAACCAATGACATTTATATACTATTTATGCAATGTATATGAAAGATGCTCAAAGAGCATTTCAGTACTTTACAGTGTATTTCATGTATATACTGAGACAATCCAAAAAACACGATAAAGAAATGTTTATTTTTCAAATTAGAATCTTGGATTATGACTGAGATGTATTTAACTGCAAAATGTGTTTTGAAAAGTTATTTTATGGACATTTTGATTGTTTTGAAATTGCAAATATTCTGAGTAATAGTTTTACTAAATCTGAATTTAAAAGAGCACTGGAAAATGTTACTCATGGATTATACTCAGGTTGTTGATGTAATCTGTTCTTCATTATTTACTATTACCTATTACATAGTCTATTTTCATTGTTTTATTCATTTTTGTATTCTTTCCTTTTGCTTATTACTGTGAAACTGCATACAGACAGTACAGGACTATGGAGTGATCCTGTATCAGGTGAATTTCCTCATGCAGTAACTTGGTACTAAAAAGCCTTAACCAGTTTTGTTTAAAGAACACCCTGATTAGAAAGTTTCAAGATCGTGCTAAAAGACATATTTGAGACTTTCACACACGGCACACACTGTGTAAACACAAGACACAGTCACATCAGGACAGGTATACATACTTTGCAAGTGTTGTCCTTTGAGATGTGTGCACTTCAGTGATGGATAACATCTGGTGAAATTCTGCAGAACAGTAATAAACACTTTTTATGTGTTATTGTGCCTCATCGTTGAGAATCCAAAGAACCTCAAATTGTCAGAAAAAATACTAACTGCAACATCATACAGAGGGCATCCGATAATAATAATTATATTGCACTATTATGTTGGCCCTCTTTCATATCTTATTTGTTTCACTAGCCAAGTGAATCTGCTGAAATTCATATCTGTAGTACATATATGTATATTCTACAACAGACCTATACTACTATTATATGCAATCATGAATTTTGTAGACCATGAGAGTAAAGTATATGATGATATTAGACAAAAGAGCAAAGTTACAGTACTGTGCAAAAGTCTTAGGCAGCTGTGGGAAAAATGCTATAAAGCGAGGATGGTTCCAAAAATAATGCCATGAATACTTATTAATCAATAAAAAATCTAAAAAGTGCAGTAGACAAAAAAAACCTCAATCAAATCAATATCTGGTGGGACCACCCTTTGCCTTTAAAACACCATCAATTCTCTTATGCAACCTTGCATGCAGTTTAAGGTAGAGGTTGGTAGGTTCTTCCAAACATTTTGAGGAACTGGTCACAGTTCTTCTGCAGACTTTGACTGTCTCTGCATGTCCTCCCAGACTGACTGGATCATGTTGAGATCAGGGCTCTGTGTGGACCATACCATCTGTTGCAGGATTCCTTCTTTTTGCTCAGGATAGTTCTGTATGACTGAGATTGGGTGTTTGAGGTCATTCTCAGGCTGCACAATGAATTTGGGACCAATCAGAAACCCCCCTGATGGTAGATCGGAATCTACCTGTACTTCTCAACAGACATTAAAGTTGCATGCCTAAGACTTTTGCACAGTACTGTATATATACAGGAATTTATGTCAATCAGCTATGATGTGTTTGTTCATACATGTATGTAGCACTGCAGCTATATCCGTGGTAAAGTTAAAATGCAGAACAGATTGAGCAGTTCAAATTTAGTACTTGATAAAAGTAAGAATTTATTTGAATCTATAGATATTCATATGAAATTTTGAAGAGCAGCATAAAAACATGGTATCAAATTGACATTTTCCCGAGAATCTATCACACTTAAAATACATACAGATACATTGCAGACATACTAATGACTGTGCATTCAATCCTTAAAGTATTTATTTAGTGTAAACATACAGTAGATTAAATTGTTCCTTTGAACTGTAAAGCACCAAGTGACTTTGATTTACCAAAACGATGCAGTGTAGTTTACTTATGTACTACAATGGCAATAGTGTAATTGAACACAATAGAGTTATGATTTCCTTATCAGCTGAAGATCTGAAGATGGGAGGATAAAGAAATTCCTGGATCAGAGTTGGAAATCCTTGCTGGAAAGCATGTGGTATTGGATGCATATGAAACAAATACTGAAAATACACATCAGAATTAATTGCGTGAAACATCACTTTGATGTTTGCTTCAGAATGATTGATGAGACATGAAAACAGGAACTTAAGTGTATTTCATTTTCCTGAAGCCCCCTGCAAGGTCACACAAAGACCGCAGCCACTGAGTCAGCAATGCCTAGAAAAGAGAACAGAGCAAAAAATACATGTTAACCAAACATCAGACCTTAGAAATAATAATAGCAATATATACAGTTGGTCCCTGACTTACAAACTTTGGCGTAACAAACCTTTTGAGAACATAACGCTTTTCTGAGAAGTATTTAATATAGGCAACCTTCATTATGTGAGAGAAAAAGGACTGAATAACAAAAAAAAAAAAAAATCAGAAAACAGGTCCATAGTTCCCTTTATTCTAAAAAGGGACAAATAATAATAATGTGTAATAATAGTACAGCCTATCAAAAACCATAAACTAATTTTTCCAAATATCACTGAAATACTATAAAACACCTTGTAGCACATGCAGCACCACATGGCACAGGACGCTTGCAACACTTTCCATGCTGATATCACACACACTGTGCATTTTGGCACAGTGTATCACACACAGCGCATCGTGTGTGCAGAGTGCTACCCGCTCTGTTCACAGCAGGGAGATCAGTCCTGTCTGGAGACGTGAGTAAGCTATGGAGAAGGACTGGGGGCTCTACGTTTCGAGACTTTGACTCCCTACCTACTGTTCACATTTCCATCTCCCCAAATTTATAAGAAGAATGAACCAGTGCATTTATTTCAATCATTAAGGGATATCTTTCTAGGTAATATGTTTCAGGAACAAATTGTAGTTTCTTTATATCTAGCAGACAGTAACTATGATTCAATAATGAAGTTTGTTTTAAGAATAAGTACAGAAAACAAGGCCATTCTCTATAATGAACTGTTATTGTGCATACACAGTGAAGAGTGAACGGTGAAACAAGACCACACACCGACAGATAGGGATTGCAAATAGTAAGAGTTCACATGTTACAGAAGTGAATAAAAAGTGGAAAAGAAGTAAAAAAGTAAGCAAGATGTAGATGAGCCCATGCATTTTACAACTATACCAGGTCTGAGCCCATCAGTGAAGTGCTGCCTTTATGTAATCATCTATTATCTGCAATTCCAGGAAACACGACTTACAGAACATTGTTTTTAAAATTGCTTATTATTATACATTTACTTGTTATTATTGTGTTTATATTGTGGATTGGTGAATTTTTTGTGACGTGTGGGGTAAAAGATTGGACAGAGGAGCCACAGAGGAGCACTGGCATCCTGTTCTGGCTCTTTATTGGGCTTTCTTATTTACATGGAGTTTTAAGTATTCTTTCTAGGGGACTTGTAAAGCCTAGGAACGTGTATAAGTCATTCCAGCTCACCAGAGTAAGCAGCTGTCTGCCCCTGCAGTGTCTGTGCTCAACTTAATGGGATAGAGGATTGCAGCTCGCAATGCCAAAAAAACCTCTCCATTGGCTCCCACTCTGTGGAACTATCTTTTTTGCTGACATTTACATTACAGTTATTCATTTAGTAGATGATTTTTGTCAAAGTAGAACTCACAGTAAACAGAAGTGCAGTTCACTAACAGACAGAATGATTCAAATATAAACACAAGATTCTTGAACTACAGTCACTAAGTCCAAAACCATCATTTCTGACACATTACACCAGTAGCTGCATACAGAACTGACACTGAACCTACAGTCTGCTCCATGTTATGTTCCACTTGCAAACTTTTTGAGAAATGGTCCCCCAAGTTCCTAAGTCAGAAACCAACTGCATGTATATACAGCTTAAAACATTGTAGTCATGGATTTGGCAGCTTACAAAATACAAAAGGAGCTGTCAGTACTAACCAACGGTGGCAGCAGTGTCATATTTAGTTTTGAAGCTATTTACATATTAGTAACTCAGGGGACGCAGCCTTCCAGAGAGGTGAACACTGCCATCGTGGCAGAAATGCAAAACACCTGGGAAAGAACTGGCTGACAATAGCAAAACAGCGCATAGAGGGTTATAAGGTTGATGTTTTTCTCCTGTATAATTCATTACACGTTGCAACATAATGTGTCCCAACACTCCGATTCCATGAGAAGTGCAGGGTTGTTAAATAACCTTTGGCACAACTTACCGCAGACGTTGTCTCCCATCTTAATATACACATAGCCTTGGTTTCCCCATGAGGTTCCCCAGGAGTTACGTACAATCCAGTAGGGAACTTCACCTAGTCAAAGGTTAAAATGATTAAATTCTGACATATTAAACACTCAGTGAGACTGTGTGTGTGTGTGTGTGTGTGTGTGTGTGTGTGTGTATATAGAGCTCCAGTTGAACCATCTCAGTATCCTCTCTCATTACTGTCTGTACTGTTCATTGGATTCAAGTAGGTTGGGATACCTGCTTAAATAGCACAAATAAGCTGAAGCTGTGCGTCTGTAGATGAAAAAGACAGAAGTGGTTGCAGATTCATTTATGAAAAGTAGTGCAAAACAGGTACCCATGAAGATTCCATTAAGAAGCTGAAGGAGAACACAGAAGGAGTGCTGAGCACTTGCTGCCCCAGACAGTGATGTCTTGGGGGGGCTGAACTGACCTGTCGTGTCATATCCAGTAATGAGCACAGCGTGATTAGCATGATGGCTGGAGCAGTGGTGCTGGATCACACCTCCCAGATAGTCCTGCCAACTCATGGCATCCACTGTCACTATCAGGGGCCCCCACTCCACCAATTTCTGCTTCATCTCCTCCTCTAATCCACTGTGGACAGAAAACATGAGCAGCAGACATCACAAACCACAATGGCAGTGCTGCCGTTTGCTGCATGAAAACATGGGCTGTGCTCAGTGGAAACTGCCAGTCACAGTTCCGATGCTGCTGTCCAGATGTTCATAATAAACAAATAAATTATAGTCTTATAATAATGATAAAATAGGATGCAATTTAATTAATGTACATAACATATCAACTGTAAAATAATGTGAACGAATATAATCTTGTAATAGAGGTCACCTATAAGATAGACTGATACACGTATAGCAAAATGTACAACATTTGGTAAATTTCTACAATTATATGGGTAAAGAATATATCAGATTTCACTGAAAATGGATACATTTTCCATTATCCAATCTGAAATATATGTTCAACTATATATATATAAAAAAAGCATTATGATCTTGGTACATTTGTGCCCATACCTGAAGTCAAATGCTGTAAAGTTCTTGACCAAGACCCCAAACTGTGACACGGGAAATAAGTGACACACTCCTGTCACAGCTTTAAATGGATATTCCGATTCATCCACCAATTTCTCTTGAGACTGGAAGGAAAACAAAAAGAACAGGCATTTCAAACTCAAACACACCCAGGCACAACATCCTCACCAAAACTTATTTCTGCACATAAAAATGTAAGCACAACCTCAAGCATTTCAATAATAAATTACTAAAAAAGTTACTTACCAACATGACTTATTTTACTAACAAATTCTGTTGTATATGTTAAACTGCCATGAGGCTTAGTTGACTGAGACTCTACAGGCTGTCCCCAACTTACGAAGTATGAGACTTAAGATGACCCAGACATACAATGGCTGTCCAATCAACCTTATTATGTTATTGTTATAAGTTATTTTGTTATTTTGCATGTTGATAGATGCAATGAAGACTGCCCGTATGTCTGTTGTATGGTAATACATGCTGGCTGCACCGCTGCACTGCTGCAAGGCACCCAAATTTGTCATTGATTTAGCCAGTGTTGGGCACATGTCAGTGACTGTGTTTTATACAAAGAGCTTCTTGTTTCTGACTCCATTCAATTTACTGTTAACCAACAACGGCCTGCAAGTAAAAAAGCGAGTGTTCTGGTGGAACTGAAAATAAACAAGATAAGAATCACATTTAGAAATGAAAGTGAAAATATAATACTGCATTGTATTTATATTATCATTCATTGTATAGTAGAATTGTCACATAAATTATCTCTGAAATGAGTTAAAAATATAGCAAGGCCCTATTACACATAGCATTGTTCCATGCTTGTTGTTCAAATATGCTTATGATTTATATAATACAGGGGATTTTCTACTTGATGATGAAATTGACTTATAACAAATTTAACCCTGTCGTAAGCCAGGGCCGCGTGTACTTCATGGCTTAAAAGTTGACCTTTGAGGGATCATAGAAATAAATATGGACACAATGTGGGAGCACCATCAGCTTCGATGAGACCTTTCATAAAAGAGGAAAACTACTACTTTGAAGGACATGACTGACCTGCATTAACCAGCTGAGGGCCCTGATCGTGGAACCGCCATTGCAGCCCTGGTTCTGGTAGGAGCAGTCAATGACTTGCTGCACACTTAGCGGCTCCAGGGGGTGGCCTTCTTTAGCATAAACAGACTCGATGGCCCCCACGACGCTGAACGCCCAGCAGGCTCCACACTTCAGGAAAACACACAGAAGTGAAAGCTCACTCCCTGCTTACTGGCACAGCCTAAGAAGTCTCATCTGGTATTACAAGGTTACATTTTAGCAAAAGACAAATGCTAATTAGCATTTCCATTTGGAGAATGTTGGCTTTTTTATAGTGCATGTAAATATTTAAAAGGTAGTGTGTGCTCAGAGAGCAAAGCAAACTGGCCATTTTTCAGCACTAATGCAACAGCACCACACTCTACCTTCAGTCCTTTTTAAATATAATTGTGTAAATGTGCCTCTTTATTCCTCTTGTGATTCCAGTCTTTTGGTCTTTGTTATGTTTTTTCTGACTACAGGGTTGTTGTATGTATGCTGTTGCAGCCTTGTGCAATTTCTTTTGGGAATAATAGCTATCATTCTTACATTCATTCTAGTGCTGTTTGGCCAGTATGCGGTGACCAACACGTAACCTGATAAGATATAAAATAAACTTAATTGTTTACACAGTACTGATGGCTCCAGAAAGTAAACAAAATATGCTACGCATTGGGAACAAAAAAATCAGCAAAACAGTGGAAGCAACACTAACAATGAGGAATCCTATTATATAAGCTTCCAGTGATCCTAATGTGTGTAATGGGTGTGTGCGTGTGTGTGTAAATTTAAATAAAGTCCTACTGATTCTTGGTTTTGAACGGCAGTGACGATGTTCTTGTCTCTCCAGTCAAACTTTGCAGGCAGTGCCATGGCTTCTGATTGGTGACCCCCTGTCTTGTTTTTTGGGAACCATGGCACGTTTTCAGGCTCACTGGTCAGGTATCGTTCTGGACAGATTTATGTGTGAGTGAAATGCATCTTCAGAGAGGCATTAATATTCTGTCTGCATCCTCATAGAAACTGCATACCATAGTAGAATGCAGTGAAGTAAAATGCAAACATGTTTAATTTACCTCTGAATTCTCTTGGTGATAAATCTGAAAACTGATTTATGCCATATGTGGCAGAGGAATTATGGGGGGCATCCGATGAGGGAGAGTTGAGAACCGCTTGCCTCCTTATGCTTTCCTGAAAAAAGCCATGTCATCAAACATATAAATGAGAGCAGCTAACAATAAAAAAATCAGCATTGGATTTTACTGAATAAATTATTGACTTTTTACTGAATGCTTTAAAATAATATTTTTAGCACTGTACTGCACCGTTTTGAAGGTACAACTATCTCTAGTAGTCATGCAAAGGAGTATCTGATATTTTGGTTATTTCTAAAAGTGTATCATTATATTTTGGTGACTCCTACTTTGCACCCATGCTGTTGATCTTTACTGCCTTTTTCAGATAGTAACAGAATGTAAACAACAGATATGAGAGACATGTACATTAAAGTTTAACAGATTTAAATATGAAGCGTAGGAACTTTAAACAAGGTATTTAACCATGGAAGGTAATATTGAATTTGAATTTTTAGTGCGCAGCAGATTATCTTAAATGTAACCAAGTATGAATTCCTAATACAGAAACCAACATCTAATAGCAAAATCCTTTCCCTAAAAGATCAGTTAAATGGAAATTTGTATTTCTAGATTTCAGCAGGTTTTTGCGGTTATAAAAACACTGAATCCAAAAACTAAGGTATAGGAAGCTTTACAGCAGCAAAAAATGTTTCAGCTGTTGCAGTTTTTTTGATTTAAGAGAACAAACCTGACCTACCTTCACATTGATCATTCTGAGAAAATATTCGGAAGTGTCCGGTTCGTAACTCCGATTGTACCTCTCCATAAGCAGTGTAAAAACATCGTTTGCTTGTGAATCAGTGATTTGCACGCATAAAAAACAGCGCAGAAGACACAGCGCGGGGAGCAGCCAGTGGCCCCTCATTCGGTGCAGGACGTGAAAAACGACCCGATCAACAAAAAACAGAAAGCGCTCTTCTACGCGCTGAAAAAGAACCAGTTTTGCTCACACTTGTCACGTAGTTCTTACTTTCACTTTACAGCCTGCACTCGGGTTGGGCGCACTGCGCATGCGTAGAACTGCTAAATTTGCTGCAGAAATGTTTCTTTTTTTGGAGCTGGATCCGACAAACATGCATTTTGATTTATGCTTTTTACTTCGTATAATCGAGATTGATATTTTGTTATCGCTACTGTCTGTGCGATAATGTGTTTTATTTATCTTGACATTGCAGGTCGTCTTGAACCACGCACACGCACACTCACACACGCACACGCGCACACGCACACGCACGCACACGCACACCCAGACGTCTGGGAGTTTGAGGGAACAGTGCAAATTTTTTAATGTTTCTATTAAATGTGTCTTCTGTACTGTGACCAATGCTGTCATTACTGGGTTATGATGGAGCTGCTGTTCCAGTTTAGGGGTCACTGCCTCAAGTGCTCCTGTCACCAATGGGGCTACCTTGATTTTCACCTTCCACATTTTCTCCATTTTTTATTTTAATCCTTGGTATTTCTCCAGCTTCTTATATTCCTTCTTGTTGATGTTTCTATCACTTGGAAGCACCACATTTATCACCACTGCTGTTTTCTCCACCTTATCGATTACAACTGTATCTGGTTGATCTGGGTGAGGAGGTACAGAACAGCAGTGGGAACAGTGCACCTCCTTGGTATGTACCATGCTTTATGGTCACCTGGACAATTGTTTTTGAATTGGTGTCTAATGTTGTGCTCCAGCTACCAGCTACTTTGTCCAGACTGATGATGGTGGTGTAATGGCTGGCACCGTTGACACAAGACATGCTTGTTCTATGACTTCATGCTGTTTAAGAAAAATTCTGACCCTACTATCTGTGTGTCACAGCAGAAACCAAGATTCATCAGACCAAGTGATGTTTTTCCAGTCTTCAGCTGTCTGGTTTCGGTGAGCCAATGCCCACTGTAGCCTCAGCTTCCTGTTCTTGACAGGACTGGAAGCTGATGTGGTCTTCTGCTGTTGTAGCCCATCTGACTCAAGATTCGACATATCATATGTTCAGAGATACTTTCCTGCCCACCTCTGGTTATTTGTGTTACAGTAGCTGCCCTGTCAGTTTGAACCAGTTTGGCTGTTGTTTTCTGACATCTCTCCTCATCAAGATGTTTCTGCCCACAGAACTGCTGCTCATTGGATGTTTTTCACACCATTCTGTGTAGTCTCTGGAGACTGTTGTATGTGAAAATCCCAGGAGAGCAGGAGTTTCTGAAATAAGCAAACTACTCCATCTGGGACCAATAACCAAGCCACAGTCAAAGTCACTTAGATTACATTTTTTCCCATTCTGAAGTTTGATATAAACATTTCTGGAAACTCATGACCTGTGTCTGTGTGATTTTTATGCCTTGCGTTGCTGCAGCATGATTGGCTGAGTAGATAATTGTGTGAATGAGCAGGTGTGCATGTGTTCCTAATAAAGTGGCCGCTGAGGGTATATGTTTTTTTCTCTTTAAAACCACAAAAATATAGATGTGCAATTTTCTTAATTATCCAGTTACTTAATAAAAACTCATTTAAAATAACTGCATGTTATTGTCCTGTAAAACGGAATATTTTTCTATTGTGTTTAATATTTAATAACATTTTCTTCGACTTTAAACTACTGTATACGGAGGCATTCATATATTTCCACTAGAGGGCACTAAAACATAACTAATAAGACAGCGTCGATCGCTTGGTTTTAATACATGTGCAGTTTGTCCTCGACTTACGAACGTTTGAGTAACGAACTTTTTGCCGATACAGGTATTTTTGAGAACTATTTAGAATTTATTTTTTCCACAAAAGGTGACTGGGACACCAATTCAAACACCTGCTAGAGGGTCACCTGACTGTGGCTGTGACCATGAACCCTATGCACTATATCAAATTTTTCACAACTGTGTCGAAAGTAGAAAAGAAGCAAAGAGAAAATAGTAGAGGAACAAGCTTGTACATCTACCAGTTCTGAGCCCCCAGTGAGTTCAACCTCCACCTCCACAAGCCGCTCGCACGCTCTGTGTCACAATATCACTTTTAAGGGTAACAAACCAACTTTTGGTCTTAGTTAACTCTTTAAGTCATGGACCTACTCTTTTTATAACTTTTTAAAGAGAGGCATGAAAATAGTTACCTTTACATAAAGTAATTTTAAAAGTAGTTTCTGACAGATTCTGCATGAGAAGAGGAGGTGAATAAATTAAATACCCTGATATCCAAGTGTAATTGGCTCAAATCCCGCAAACTGGAATATCTGGAAGCCATTGACGTTATTTTTTATGAAGACAATTATGTTTCATTTCAGGTTCATCTGAGAAATAATTTAATGAAATAAAGCATTAATACAATAGTACAATACTTTTTTTAAGTTTTAAGGACAGTGATATTCATGTATGAATTTTGTGGTGTTCTCAGTTTACAAACAAAATTTTCCCCCTTGGTATTCTCTGTAGCTATAAAGCTCAATCCCTTTCTGTTTATCTGTTTTTTTTTTTTTTTGCACAACTTTGCTTTTTAAGCCTGTGGCTTAAATACAGGTACTTCTTACCCTAAGTGAGGTTTTTGCATAAACACACACACTGTGCTACACACGTTGGTCATTTCCTCAACCTCCTAATCAATCCCTTGTCTATGTATAATACTTCTCTGCTTGTTAAAAACAGTCTACACACCTCCATTTATTCATTTACAGGTTAGGTTTAGAAACATCACAGATGAAGCTGTTGCATATTAAAAATAACTTGACATTTTACATTTTGAGTAAACTTCTAAGTGCATTAAAGTTATAAATTATAATAATTAAAAAAGACCTTTTATTACTAATGCTTGCCAGTCCATCCCATGCAGTGTTTGTCATCTTAGTATTGCTTACAGATGCACAAACACCAAACACGACTTTGAAACAATGTGGAAAGGAGTAGACTCAGGGGGGCTGCACACTCCTATGAAGGTTTGATACCTTTTGCTGCAAACTAACAGCCAGGTGTGGGAAGTCACGTTTGCTAGACAAGAGACAGCTCAGGTGATCACTACTGACAACAGCCTGTCCTAAAGCACAGTCCCAGTTGCCTGGAGCCCATATCAGAAGCACAGAGCACCGGATTAACCCTGAATGGGCGGCTGGTCCATTGCAGGGTATGCAACCACAAATAAATGCATGATATCTATCCATCCATCCATCCATCCATCCATCCATCCATCCATCCATCCATCCATCCATCCATCCATCCATCCATCCATCCATCATCATTTATTGCTTACCCTGAGCTGGATCACCGGAGCCTGTCTAATATATAATGAATATATAATTTAAAAGACTCAGAAAAACTGATGCATAATACAGAAAAGCAGGACAGTGAGCCCGAGATGAGACTGCATTTAGTATCACCTGCAGTGACAGGGCTGGGAGACATTAACACCTCATTGTTTGCTGTGGAGACATTTTTGATGTGCCGCTAGGGAGCTCGCCCTTTTGCCACACTGCCCCCCATCACAGGGAACGCTACACTGTGAGGCTGTCGTGTCCTTCAAAACACTTTCAGTCATTCTGCTCATAGACAGGGCTCTCAGCCTTTGAAGCAGATGCCACACTCACATACTGTACATGGTAATGCCCTACTGCACGCGATACACACCGAGCACATTTTGTACCTGGCTCCACCTACATGTACACTCATTCAGGCTTTTCAGTCTCAATATTTCAGTCTCAATTATTAATGCAGGTGTTCCTCTACTGAGTCTGAGCAGCAGTCTCACAGCACCTGGGCTGGTCAGGCGTGAGTTTCAATCCAGCTCAGCCTGTGTGGACTTTGCATGTTCTCCTTATGCCTAAGTGGGGTTTCTCTGGTTTCCTCACACAGTCCAAAAGCGTGTGTTTCTTGTTAATGGGTCACTGTAAATTGCCCATAGTATGTGACTGATGTCAGTGTGGTCGCTGTGATCGTCTCCCATCCAGGGGCAGTTTCATAGCCTTGCACATGTTGCTTCTGGGATAGGCCCCAGGTTGCCGAGACCCTACCCCCATGAGGGTAAAACAAATAAGAGGAGAATCCCTCTGCTAATGAGTGTAATGTCTTCCTAGAAGTGAAAAATCATAAAACTTGATGATAAACATGAAAAATCAGCCCCATGTTTTGTCATACCTCTTTGAAGAGAACTAAATAATTTTACTAATTTACATAAAAACTCATCAATGACTCGTCTCTCGAGAGATACCTGAATACATATGATTTATTCTTATTTGTTCTAGATTTTCATTTATCCATTCTGCAACATACAGCACAAGCCACAGCATTCTACTAAAAAGTAATTAAACATAAAATAAAATGAAATTATACACACACACACACACACACACATATATATATTATATACACTTTATACGTAGACTTAAATGGCAAAGAATGGCAAAGAAGCTTACAGTCAGGCTTATGTTTAGTACTGCAGACACACATGCAATTCAAAACAGCTTTGGGGACTTTATCCAATAAAAAATTGTTTGCCTGAGAACTGAAAAAATAATCTTTTGTAAACGTTAAGTTAAAAAAATCAAACGAAACGAAAAGGGGAACATATATAAAGTTGTTATTTATTCTACACTATTTTAATGTTTTCAGCTACTTTTTTATTATAAACATTTTTCATGGTAGGCATCATTGTGGGTGATTTTGAGATGAACTTAGGATGGGCTAGGAATGAACTGGAATTTTCCCCATAAGAAATAATGGCATACTTAATATATATTGTTAAATATTTGGTCATTTTGAAGAATTAGTCAGGCCCAGTGTGATCAGAAATATGTACATCTAAACACACAATTATCATTTGAAAGTATATGTGCAGACATGAAAGATTCATTTATTCATTCATTCACTAGCTCTCTAATGCACTCACTCACAGAATGCAGGGCTACGCAGGTACAGAGGATACCAGATTTATATATTGGTGAAATCATAATGTATTTCTTATTTTTCTTTAGGCTTAAACAGATGCAGAGCTACTGAAGGAAGAAGGGAAAATATTGATGGTTTCAAAAAATCAATTTTAGTTAATAAATAACAAATGGTATGAAGAAATTTTGCACATGGGATCTAAAACCCACCAGTCACTAACACAGCAAAATGATCACCTCAGCAAAGTTTTTCTGAGTGGTTTCCCAGTGGAGACAGATGGAGGTATTTTGTAGGTGGCTGACAAACAAAACAAAGTGTGATTTCACTCAGCAAGTATCACTGGCCAGCATATAAAATTATAACACTGGAGCTGTGTCTCGAACGCCACAGCCGGGCATCTATAAATCTGCAACACCCGGAAGGTCTTGATCCCCTGCCTCCAAAGATGTGTTGCAGCTGACCTTCTTCTTGCCCCTGTCAGCACTCACGTGTCATGAGTGGGACCAGGCCATCGAGATGCCTGTCACCAAGATAGTGGCGTGGTGGGCTAGAGAAGCCCCCGAGGGCCTTGACAGTACCACAATGATATAATGTGACAAAGAAATAAGCAATAGCCAGGTTACTGTTGAGTTCTGCTAAATAATCATGCAGAGAAGGGTTTTACAAAAACATGCCAGAAAGTATTTCTTTCTCTAAATGAGAGCAAACATTTTGTAAAATGAAAAGAATCATGTAATTTGCACCAGTATTGGTGATCTGTTGCCTTTCCGCGATGCATTGCCATTCAAGTTAATGTTCTTGTAAAAACTTTTCTGCTCTTTATTGTTGTTCAATTATGAAAATGTGTCCAGAAAAACAAACAAAAAAAAACATAATGGGCCTCTATAATGCATGACATGTTCTGTGCAAAGGATCTGTTTGAAAATTTAAATTATATGCCAAGTAAGGGGTATTGCTCTAGAATCATTCTGCTCTGAGCAAGATGGTTTCTCAGTGGTAAACCAGCGGTGTGCAGTAACACATCACCTTTGCACCATTATTTTTACTGACTGGAAGTATCTTTCTGGAGGAAATGCACTATTCATAGTCGTATCTGCAATCAATACTTTTTTACTTTTATTCCAGTTCATTTGTAAAGAATATAACGTACTTTAATTCTTGGACATTTTTGTCACCCTGTTCTCACCACTCAGTTTATTATATTAGCCCATATTGTCTTCTGTGGATTTGTTTAACCACTTTCATCTGTTAGTCACAGTCACTTTCATATTAACCAATGTTAACAACATCTCTTCACTGTCAACTGACTTCATTTGCTGATTTCAATAGGCATTTTTTGGCTTCACATCAACCTACCCTTCACACGATATTGTCATCCTTGTTGGCAACATGATATCAGTTTTCCAAATTTCAGCAAAAAAATGATCCAACTTTTGTGATAAGTATAAACTGTATGAATTAACATTGTAAGCTGCTTTGAAAAATACTGGTAGATAAATGAAGAAATAGAAATAATCAATCCACATACAGACTAAAAAAATACAGCAGATTTTAAGCTCCTCCCCTATTGTGCAGTTTGTTAACTATTCACTTATAAGGTAAAAAGGGTCTTTGTGATTTAATTTTTTAAACATACGTAGATACATTTTCCTTTACTTAACTCTATATATTAAAACTCATACTGGCTAGGACTTAAATGTATAAATTATTTGACTCAGAGTAACTGAATACTTGACTGTTTTTTTTGGCCTTATACTTTTTAAAACTTTTATTCATGTTGTATTTAAATGTTTTTTTCCCAAGCATTTCTTTGTAGTTGCAGTACATGAACTACTGTGTTTTACCCACCTTGAGTGGGAATTGGCAAAAGAGATAAAGACTTCCAAAGCGTGAAAGTTTCTGAAGACTTAGAAATGTAAAAGTGGGAATGTAGGAGAGGGAAAATCACCTGGTACATCTTGTGAACACATTCAGGTTTATGCTATGAGGCCCAGTCACTGTGGTTCGCACAGTGATTTTATTTACAAAGCTTCCAGGACCAGTATACATGCAAAACGGGATTTAAGACGGTCTACTCCCGTATTCTCTTCATAAACTTCACACTATGCACTGTATCCTTGAAGAGAGGTTGCAGGCAACACCGTCATTTTTCTTCAAGGGGGACGTCAGCCCAGCACAGCAGAGATGAATGAATGTGTTCTTACTTGTGGAAGTGGTTTTGGGAGTGAGCAAGGAGCTGTTGACTGTCCGTCCCCCCTGTGAATGTCTTGCTTGTTCCTCCATGTTTGGGAAAACATGGAGAGGTTCATTTCATTCACATCAACAGTGGTGGTCATCAAAGGGTGTGAGATCAAACAGATCAAACAGATCTGGCTTTTTGATGGTATCACTATATAATCTTATTTACGAGGAATAACAACAACAATTTCTAGCAATTTTGGCTAATGAAAACTAAAAGTATTTTACATAGATTTTTTGAGAAAGACATTGCTGGGACTTGTCTGGTTCTTTTAAGTTCAAACCATATGTAATAAATGTAATTTAAAATTTTTCTCCACATCTTGATTTGCACTATTGGTTCTGTGTTCGGAATCATCAGACAAAAATTTATGCAGCACAAAATGGCTGAAATAATCTGCACGTGTTGCCCTCTGGGTGGCAATATTTTCCATTTCATTGAATGTATTTCTGGTTTCTACAAGTTATTCCTCGGGATGTATTTCTTCTGCCCTGCTTCATGCTCCACTACAGAGCAAAGTGCACTGTGAACACTCATAATCCCTTTAGTCAAGACAGGGACTGAAACACCTTTACACACATCTGACATCTGATATCTCACACTTTGCTGCTAGGTGATGGCAGGCAATTTCACAACCTAGGACAGCATCACAGTGATACCTTTATGGAATGCTATGGAAGTATCATGATATCATAGCTGTGACTATGGAGACGCTGGCTGAGGAAGGTTTGCATAACAGAGCATTTCATGGTAGTTAGGCTATTTTTTAATGCATGTTGCATTTATTAAGACATTTATATGGATTTTATGAGAGCCTTAGGACGTCACTGGCACTTTGCAGGCGATTTTTTAAAACGTGGAGTGTAGGTGCTGTCAAGTTACAGTTGACTCATGGCGACCACTGCGGTGGGATGTGATAGTGGTTTTCCATTGCCTTCTTCCCCTCATTGCATGTTACAGTATAGACAGTGAATAAGGAAAAAAAAATACTTTAAATCTGAAATTGCCTGATTTTTTTTGCAGTGCATGCAAGGTAGTTTTATTCTACTACAAGTAACAACTCAGCTGAATGTTAATCCATGATATAAAATGTGACCAACATAGTTGATTTATTCCACACGTTAGTATCAAATGTGCTTTTTCAGTGAGAAAAAAAAGAATGCTCTATGGAATAACTTTGTAATATTGGACATTAAACATTCAGGGGTTTGTTTTGGATTAGATTTCAAATATCCTTTATAGAACCACTGCATAATATCATGAAGCATTGAATTTTCATTAAAACTCATTGACCTTGCAGAGAAATGTAGCCAGTGGGAAATCTGCAATTGCTCAGCACACATGTCAGCATCCATGTCCCTGTCACATCTTGCCTATTTTCACACGGGACATGATATGTCCCCTGGCCCGTCATGGTGCCAGAGCCAAGGTTACCCAAGCGTCTGCCCCACAGAACCACTGGAGAGCAGCTTGTTTCCACTGCCACCTGGACAACTTCCTGAGACCAGCCAAGAAATTATTGCAAGAAAATGTGATTTTAAACTAGTTTGAATGTCTATGTTACACACTAATAAATGAAGCGGCACAATGTCCGTACTTCTGTCAGGTGAGATGGTTAATGGTCAGACTCAGTGAAGGACCATTTTTTTTGCTCGACTTGTTGCCTGGGAGATTGACTTCTGCTAGCAGAAAAAAACACTTTCTGTACATTCATGCTCTGCATTAACCCAGATGACATGAAATCAGTAGCTCTATTGCCATTCTTCCATTTGTACTTGACAATACTTGCTTTATGATTCCATTTGTGATTTCATTTTTTTCATGGCAACTTGGATATGTGATGAAAAGCGTTATATTCAAGATGGATGGTTTTTACAGATTTGAAATTTCACATCAAAGGTAAGCATGAGCACAGAAAACTGCTAAAAAGTGGTGCAGTGCTGAAACATTTTAAATGGATCTAACTTGCAGAAGACAGTGTAATGACTAGTAATGGTTCCATTTTAAGCTCTTAAGAAACTGCAGGCTGCTCCATGACATGTATAACAGCATTCCTGCAAGCAGCTCCGGTGATTTTCGTGACCATGGAAAGTGTAGGATGTAGGACTAGTGTGGAGGGGATCATTTCCCAGGGACTGTTTAAAAGACCAGTACGAGCCTTTCACAGTCTAAGGGTGACTTGTCATATTAGAAATCGGATACGAGTGATTACCGCAATACAACATTATTACTGAAATATAATATTAATTAAGAATTACTTTTTCATTAATAAAGCCCCCCCGTAACAGTCAGGCAGAGGAAGGAAAAAACATGTAAAAGTGACTAAGCAGTGGAATATTTCTCCGCCTTCACAATGGACACACACATACGCACATACACACATTAATGAAAGGGAGCAGAGTGCATGCACACACAAGCACACTTGTTAGTTTTTTCAGTCTGCCTTGAATAGATTTATACCTTTTAATCCTTTGATCTCAAAGCCTTGATTTCCCTGAGATTTGGGTTTGAGAAGTGCCTGAAGCTGTGTGCAGACTCTATTATTTATCACTGACTGTCACTGGGCCGAGGGAGAGGGAGAGAAAGCAGGAGCTCATCTAGCGTGGCGGCACAGAAGCCTTTGAAGCGTCCGACTGAAGTAAGGCCCACTCATTCGATATTGCAGATGTTTTTCCCCTTGTAATGGTGAAGGTTTGCTGCGCATTTTTATGTGCCGAGGGTTTTTGCAAAAAATGCACAGCACATGAAAAACATTTTTTTCATCACTGGTGGGTGAAGCGCTCAGCAGAGTTTTAATTTTCAGGGAAGTATAGTAGGTTGACTAAATCCACAAGTAGGAAAGTTGTGATGTAAGTAATGCTGTAAATTAGAAATTGCCCACTTGCGCGTTTCCCCCGCAGAGATTACAACACGATTGCCCTACTTGTCAATGCAAGTATGTTCCACAGTATGGAAACGTGAATGTGAACTGAAAACTTGTCTGCTGTGAACATTTCATTATCAGATTAATGCTTCCAGTATGAAAAGAAGGCAGTTATCCTTTATTACCATTTTCCAGACTGGCTGTAAAAATGACTACTGTCTCGCCAGGGATTGCATCCCAGGTCCACCAATAAGAAGAAACCAACTGAAACCTCTGTAACCTCTAAGTGGACAAGGGGTGACTATTTCTTGAAAAACTGAGCTTATGCCATGAAAAATAAAATGAACAAATGAAAAAATTAATAAATTAGCACCAGTCCATCACAAGGGCATCAGATACAGAAAGACATTCGATCACTTACTCTTTGTCTCAAACACACACACACACACACACACACACACAATGAGGGAAATTTAATGACACCACTTCACCAATAACATATCTTTGGGGTGTAAGAGGCAACCGGAGAACCTGGAAGAAACAGACAAAGGAAGAACATTAAACTCCACGAATTGTGAGCACAATTTGAACCCACATCAATACCACATCCTAGGAGAAGTGAGGCACCAGAAATACCTGCTGTAACCATCACTCATCACATGTGGAAGTCAAAATTGGTTGAAGGAATCTTGCAGTATCAAAAACAAAAACTGTCACCTGGAGATCTTTAAAGGGGAGTGAACCTGGGAACATACACACAGATAAACTGGCAACATACACCAGTGGGCCTATAGTCCCAGCTGTGAGCAATAGGACGGATTTATTCTTTTGCACTGCCTTTCATCATTGGCATTTTATAACATAGAAATGGAGGCACTTTTATGTAACAAGCTACAATCTGCTGGTTAGTCAAATACAGCTGACTAAGTTTATTTTAAGTCCAAGTAGAAAACTTTTCATATTTCAGTTTAGTATTAACAAGAAATGGCTGAATTGTGACTGATAGGGTGGAGCCCCAAATCCAGGGAGCTCATCTGCTTCTGTAGCCTTGAGCGAAAAACTTAATGTAAATTGCTTCTTTAAATACCCACCAAGAAACTGAAGGCTCAAGTTGAATAAGTTGAGTTTGCATCAGAAAAGTCTCTGAAGCTCCCTCAAACAGTGCTGAGGGTTCAAAAATAGAAACATTTTTTATTCATTTTTAACTAACAAGGTTAATTGCACTGTTTTACTGCTAGTAGGACAGCTGTCCTGTCCTGCACTGTACTGTTCAGAAGGGCTTAATGCAATACATAGCCCGTAACAGCCCATAACCCCCTAAGTATACACAGTTTGGTTTTAAAGGGACTCACTGAATTCTCTCATGCTGTACTCAGCAAAATAAAACAATGTTTACAGCATTACCTGTTGTGGATTATGCAACCCAGCTGAGCTTTACAAAATTGTTTGGAAGATCCATAACACAAGCTCTGAGAACAAATTTAACTTTAAACCAAACCTTCATTTCTGAAGGGACCAGGCCAAACCTCTTCTGCTGCACACCGCAGAACTTAGGTTTCAAATCAAACCAGATGAAGGCAATAAACTGTAATTATTCCCCTGCATAAACATTATTACACAGAGAAGATAATGAACTAATTATAAGGAGCTCAGGCAAACAGCAGTGATTAAGAAATCCAAAATGTTATACATGAACTAAAGCAAAAAGTCCCGGAGCCACACCTGAAGTTTTGCTCTGTGACCCACGCTGTGCCATGACACAATGGATTGTATTGAATATAAGGTCTTACATTAAAGCTGCAGATCCCTTGGTAGAATAAGTCCATCTCTAAAGAATAAAGGTAAATTTCATGCTGAATTAACAAATGGAGAATGTATAATGAAAAATTTTATATGAGGGGCCACTGTTCCTCTCTGTGGGAGTCTGAGTGCAAAGTAAAGGGCCTCATCTGCAAGGAGCAGGAAAGGAGGTAATGCAGACTCTTTCGTGACCCTGGAGAGGCCACGCTTACCTCGAGCAAAAAAGTGATGTAGGCTTGTGATGTGACACTAAGAACAATGGATTATAATTTCATCCTGACTTTCAGCCTCACATACCACATTCTCCTTTCTTCATCAAGTGCGAAAAAGTCTCTTGGTTTTACTTTACCTGCTTCCAATTTACAAGGCCACAGTCATTTTGCGTTTGGATTTTCTATGTAATATTCACAGCAGTATTAGCAGGTTCAATGTAAATAAAACTAATTTTATAGAAATGCAGTTATTATACTTGCTGTACTGAAGATTGTGTGGAGTACTTACTGTGCCCGGCTTTGAATATTTTTTTCGGATTCAATTTGATTAACTCTTTTTGTTGAAATGGTATATAAATGGAGCCTGAGGGAGAAAACCAGAAAATGCGTTTTTGCAGCATAGAATGTCACAGTTAAAAATGCAGGAAATATTTGTTTTCATAAACTCATTTTCTAAAATATAAATAAAAGCTCTATTCCACAAGAGTAATTCATTCAGCTGTGCGATAATTTTGAATGAACATTTTTTGGCTGTGGACATGAGTGTGTTGACTGAAGCTCATGCTACGAGTGCTCTTTTTCTACAGGGAATAATCATTTTATCAGTGAGATTCTCATACTACTCGCATCTTCTGTAATAAATAAAGTCTCTGGAAGGCACTGAATAGATTTTTTTTCCCACTGACCTTGTTTCCATAGAAACCACCTTTAAATCTAATTAAGCCACCCTATGAAATGAGCTCAGGTCCAAAACTGTCTGCAACATATGGATGAAAATTTATCTCGCAGCTGTTGCTGTTTTGAGCAATGAAGACTTCGGCACTAGAAAATGACACACTTTTCTATCCATATTTTTCTGCATAATAAATATGTGCACGTGAGTTTTTTCATTGTGTTATGTTGAGTAATGTTGTTGTTGTTGGTCTATTCTTTTAAGCTGATGTACAATCTTAGTGACCACATAGTTAATGACCCCATAAAGTAGTATCATGTTATTTACAACATTTCAGTTTTATAATTCTGTAAAGCAATGTTGGATGTCAATACCAAACAAAATCTGTCCACAGAAACTCAGGTGTAACATTTATAATTATTTACTTTTGTCTAATATATTGGATGGACAAAGTATTATAATGAGTGAAAATGGAATCCTGTGGAGAGTCCTTAAAAATGGAAATTCACACACAGTGTTGCACACAGCATTGGGCCTTGGCCCGCGAAATGAAATATGGTTACAGGAGCTCAGGATTTAGTTGCCAAGCAACCCACTGTATTGTTAAAAAATATTCAGCAGATCTGGTTGCAGGAATAAGAGCAAAAATAGCAGCAGTAATACCACACCATCCTCAGTCTAATTCTCACCTTACCACAACTGGTACTACCCTTGGAATGTTAACTCAATTTAAACATAATATTTTACGCCCATATTAGCATGTGATTGCCACAAAAATAGCTATGGGATGAGCTAAAATTATATCGGGATTGAAATGATCACATCGAAAACAATTTACATTCCTAATTATCATACAATCACAAGGGTGGGTTGGAAAAGTCCCATCAAATCAAAGTTGACACTTGATGACCAATTGCCTGGTTCATCATTACGTACATCATGTCTTTGGACTGTGGGAGGAAACCCATGTGAACACTGGAGAAAATGAGAACTGCGGATTTGAATCCCAGAACCTTGAGGCACCAGTGTTCATAGAGGTATATGCCTTTGTTTGCATTTACACCACTAGATCTCATAATAATATCATTAACTTGTTATACTTATTACATTTACTTACTTTTTAAGCCAAGTCATGAAACGCAGCCTGTGTTCTCAAGTACAATGATACATGTGTCCTCTTACTTATGAACTTAATGCATTGCTGGAAATTGGCTCATAAGGTGAAATCGATCGAGTCAGAGACCTAAGGTGGAAATATTGCTTTATGAGAGTGCAGCATTATGGCAAGTGTGTGTCAGGCGTTTTGAGTGTGTTACTGAATAGATAGAAAAATTTCCCTAATTCTCCCACAACAATGGCTCTTGTTATTCGTTAAAAAAAAAATCTGCACTGCAAAATATTTGGTCATACCTCGGTGAAATACTTAATTTCATTTCTGTACAAAAACACTTGTAAGTCAAAGACTCGCATCTCAGTGGATACCTGTCGCTCTGCCAGCGTTTTTTGAGAAGGTGTCATATGTTGCACAGTCACTCCAAGAACTTTATCTGTATGTAGGAAGTAGAGTGTAAACCTTTACATCTAATGCTTTCTGGGTCAGGACTATTATTGCACTATTACTATTTTAAACACTATGCAATATACAATATACCTGGACGTTTTTCATGTTGTACATTCAACTACTAACCTAAAGTGAATAAATACATCCTAAGCACAAAGAAAAAACTGAAAGAAGAACTGCAACTAGCAATCCCATCTTATTAAAATTGCTGTGAAACCCATTAGGTGCTCATGGTGTTGCAGTGGAAAGCCGAGGTGCAGTGTGGTTCAAGGTACCTGCCCTACGAGTACTTCTTTATTGTGTATAATTATAGGTGACATTGCTATTGTGGCCTGTAGCTAAGAATTTAATTAACCCAGTCAAACTCAGTTAAACTGTATTTAGATCAGGACCTGTCAGGGGAGAATAGTTATGGAATGCGTTACAGTGGGTAACACTGAAAATTAAAAAGAACAACAATATCTGAGGAAGAAGCACCTGAGCATCAAAGCACTTTTAGGGATGCGGAAAGAGAAATGCACACGACAGGTCCTGCACCTCACGTTCTGGCTAGTGTCTCATGCCTGACAGCAGGTTGTCTATCACATTCTTGCATGGTGGCATGAGCATTTGTATGGCTGTCTTCACTGAAGAGCTCTCCTCTGGGAGTTTACAAGGGATGGGCATCTCCATAGCAACACATGCACGACTTTGTCTTGCAGACAGCTTGTGTTCCACTTTAAAATGAGCTGTGTTAAAGACCGCTGCAGCCTCACAATGACTGATTCCTACCTGAATTCATAATTGCCGCTGATTATTCTTTCTTTCGTATCTCCCGCCCAAATTTGTTCAGCATTTTCTCATTTTTCAGTACTCTATAATGTATTAGTGGAAGCGCTAGATATGTCTCCGAGGAATTCATTGTAATATTTACAAGAGGGGAATCATATTTTTAATGCCAACATACAGAATACAATCAAAAAACCAGATTATTAATGTTAGTCTTGAATATAAATGTTCCTAAAGCATTGCAAGTTATTTATACCTTGCTTTCACATGAACACTCCAGAGTTTAACTTGTACTCATATCAAAATGTGTTGCATTCATGGAATATGAAGAAATAAGGACAAATAAAACATACTCTGTAACGCAGTGACATATTTCTACATCTGCTGTCTCTTCTTCCATGGGATTGTGTTGCTTCTGTGTTCATTGCTAGTCTGACTCAGAATACATTACCATTAAATACAATAAATATAATACGATCTCATCTGTTCAACCACCGGAAAGCTGTTATGTGCAAGACAGCTGTAAGAACTGTAAGCAAACGTCATGCACACTGGCATTCTCCTCAGTCACGGTAGATGTTCACAGCCATGCTTTGGCTGGATGGAGCATTGGGGACTCTCTGTATACCTCCAGTCATCAGCCTTCTTTTCCAGCATCCAGGAGGTTCATCTGTCCACAAACCCCCTCCTCTCCTACTCTCTGATTCAGAAGATGAAGGTGGCCACATATTCTCGAATTACAGGTTTAAACCTAGTTTATTCTGAAATTATAAAAACTTCGATAAAGTATCTAACAAAAAACACATTTATTTTGTCCCCTATTAAAGCTCCTTTGTGACGTCTTCCTTCAAAAAATAAAATAAATAAATAAATAAACACAGTGTTTTATATTTGCACCACCACATCCCTAATTTTCTGCTCCATACTGACATCAGACAAATTTTACCTTTAATGTCCCCTGGTCCATTGCCTCTCTGCTTTATCTGCCAAAATCACTTGTTCCTGTTCTTACCTCCATGCTTTCCTTTGCCAGTTACTGCCCAGCTACCCACTTCTGCCTTTATTACACTCCCTTCAGCAGCACCAGCGATACCCATTATTTTGACACTGAACAACTGAACTTAATGCTGGTGACTGCCCCAAGGTGTGTTTTCCATTACGTAACACTGTCATATGCACAGCTGGGCAGCAGAGGACAGCGTTTCTGCAGCACACCATCATGAGCAAAAGACAGAGTGAGAGAAAGAGAAATCAGAGGTAATTAAAGGGTGTGGCCCACCCAGAACCCTATAAACGTCACTATAACCCAAACCCTAACCATGACCCCAATTGTAACTCTAACCATCTGTGGGTTAAGCTGCTCGCTGGTTTCTGCACAGCCAGCCTTGATGCATACCCTACCGGCCCAGAGGTCAGCCCCGTGCCCTTTCAGTAATGCTCACTTTTCACCATAACCATGGTGGGTATGTACCCTCCCTGAAGACATAATCATCCAGAATGGGTAAATATTATAGGCAGAATATCAGGCAGCAAAGGGTATGAATGATCCTCTCCCGGAGGATGTAATACTGAAACATAGTTGGTTTTTAGCTGAGGTTCGCTTATTCCTCTCCCTTCAGTTTTTTGTTGCTGCATGTATGACTCCATCGTGTTACAAGCATGCTTTGAAATCTACCACCTGCAACAAATAATTTTACTTTTACCTTCATTTGACTTGGCACGACAGGACTTTTTTGCACTGAACCCCGTCTCACATTAAGTTTTGTCAAAACTAGTTTGTTCCACTGACATGGGTCTTTCACACTAATCTGTGCGTGGTCTTTGATACCTCCTGAGCATCTTACTTTTAGTGTTAAATAAAGCCAAAACTATACTCTAAACTCAGTACTGTTAGTAGTAGTTCCTAAGTAACACTTTCATGGTATTTCAGCATTTGCAATAGGATTTCAGATGTGGTGGTTTTTAAAATGCACATATAAGCATATTGTCCAACTCATAATTTATTAATATTAGAGACTTGCTTTTATACAGTTTGACAAATGATCATAGTCTCAGCACCGTTGCACACGCACTTCTCCGAGTGATGTGAAACGTGGAATCAGCCTGCAGTGTGTGCTGGCCTTCCAGCTCTCTTTAATGTTGGGTTGAAGGTATTTTGGAGAAACTCCTGTGTTCCTTTGGTTAAACTGTTTATGAAGCAGCCCACTTATTTTGAAGCTGGAAGGCAAGCCAGAACCACAGTTATCCCAGATGCCATAATTCTGCCTGCCCAGCTTTGCCTTCTGTGCCTCTAAGCACTAAAGAGCAATAAAAATGTTCTCAAGCTTGATTTGTTACAATAGCTAATGACAATCATGCCTTATTTATTTATGTAAGTAAAAGAGACTTTCAAATTATGTATGTTCTCCTAGATAAGTACTTTTGTAGCTGTTACCACTTGAAGGGTGGAAAAAAGTCACATCAGTAAAAGAAATACTCTCAAGACCTAAGAAAAATACACTCAAGGGCTACGAAATCAGTGAAAATGAAACAGTAGGACACAAATAAGGCCAACTGAGTTTATACACGTTGTGTTTGCCTGCTGGCATGATACTGTAGCACATTCCCAATTCCACACAGTTTTTGACTGAATTTAATTTATTCTTATGCTTTTTAACATGAAAGCATGGTCCTCTGTAACCAGTAGGTATTTGGAAACAAATTGTACCTTTCCTAAATATGCACTTAGCATGGCCACTATCACGTGTATGGATATGAAATATGTCATCCCCCTAAAAAGGCTAGACCCAGCAAAGCTTTTTTAACACCTGAAACTGCAACCAACTGAAATGGCTTAGATTTTTGTCACAGGCTGAATATTTGGCCTCGGTGGGGACTAAGAGGATTCATAGCACATCATGGTTATTTAAGCACAAACTATGCAACATAATATATTCACAGGAGTTCCACTCACCTCGGTGTCCCACTGAAGGCACATGCCACAAACAGCCAAGGTAACCAAGCCAGCTTTCCCAAAATGTCTGTTAAAAAAAAAAAAAAAAAACGCATCAGTTGGAAAAGCAGGACTGTGAGATTTTCGCACCATACAAAATTTGATTCCTTTTTTAGATACATGCAGTGTTTTTCTCATGATGTAACACCAACAGTGTCACTGGGCTTGGCTATTTCTTTTCCTAACATAGGGACTTTAGCCTAAATCTACACACCCATTTGATAAATGTGTCAGCAAATGATTTCCAGGCTCCTCACTCTGAGATATTAGGCTGTCCAGGAGCAGGTCTATCTCTCTGTTGTACTTGAGGCCCTATTTTCCTCAAGACACTTATTCCATATGCACGGCATTCTGTTTCAGAATGTGTGAAGACAACATTTCAAGTACCTAAAAGGTACAATAGAGGGGTGGAGAAAATGTGTAAGCAGCAGAGCTCAGACACTAGCATTATTTGAGTAGCTCCAACAGTTCCATAATGATGTGAGCCACATCTTGTCAGAATGAGCCAAGTCCACTACTTCCATTAGAAAGCAGTTAATGCAGCATAGCACATTACCCTAGTGGAGAACCATCTATCACCCATTATACATTGCTTCCCTTTCAGCAAGAATATCAACTGCACTTTGTTATTTAAGCTAATAAATTTCATAAAATATATATAGCTCATATATAGCTGGCACATTTGAAAATAGTGAACAACACGATAGGACCATTACTTTCAATGTCACATGGCACATTTTTGATATTATTATTCAATCAAAACAATGGTTTCGTGAGTCATTAGAAGAGGTAGGTACCCAGCAGAACTATGCAATAAAAATAACAAAAAGAAGTTAATCTTTTCAAAGAAAAATCCCACACCTAGCTCACAGTGATCCATATTATATTAAGAGTGTAATCTGCTGTGGAATGTTTTCACAGGCAGCCTTATGAAGGCAAACACACTGAGGGAAATACACGGCAGGTTCAGCCATCATATGATACGCTGGCATTATAAACAGTACCCTATGTCATCTGAACACTTTAAAGGTGGACGTGAAACTGAAGGAAGGCCGCGGATAACCGTTACCACTTAGTTTTGTAATTCTACCACTTTTCATATCGTAGCGTTTGATCTTGCGGATCGGAGCGAAACATCAAAGTTGAACGTCTGTTGTGAAATGTGGTCAACTGAATATGAATGATAGCCACGGAACACAATCAAAGGCGGGCCATTGTCTGTGAACCTGAGAGAGGACTTCAGATGCTACACGAAGCAATAACGTTATTTGATTTTTTATATACATTTATATTTTTGCTTTTTAGCTTTCACCCATTATGCGCCTATCAAAGTGTGCACTAATACTGAGTTTAACTGAAGTGCTGCTTTCATCGAATATTGCTGCTTTTTCTTCAAAATAAAGGACATTCCATTTATTTAAAAAGGATGCATTTTGTAAAGGGAAGTATTGTGTACCATGTGGATAACGTTGCACCGCTTCAGCCTTATTGAACAGCACAAGAATAAATCCGCACACCTTTAGTATGCTGTGATCTACATTCATCATAGTAAAATTTTGTAGGTTTTTATAAATACTAATGCAATAGAAACAGTTTATCACTTTCCCTTATGACTATAAGTAGAAGGAAATGCTTGTGAGCATGGAACATGGAAAAGTGAACACAAGGGTTAGACAATTAAAGATTGTTTTAGTGTTCACAGGAACTTGTAGTGAAAATGAGATCCGCCTAGAATAAAACAAAATCAAGACACCTTCAACCCTATGGATGGGTGGATGGGCACTCACAGTAATGAGGAGAAAAACCCCTACTTTGGCATGTGTGTGATGAACCATCTGCTCTCATTACAGATGCAGCGCAGCACTAATCTTGGGTTTTGTGGTTTTTTTAGTATTACAAACTACCTGCATCTTTTCTGCCTATCTGTGAGGGCATCTGAGGAACATACGAGAGTGAATTACTCGTGCATATGAATTTACATCAATATCCAAGCATTTTTCATAGTACTAATTCAGCCAACCACAGACCCCTGAGTCCCTCAGCAGACAAGCTGGGGTCTCCCAGAACAACAGCGCAGAGCATCATAGGTAGAACTTTGTACACCTCAAAGGAATACAACAGCAAAACTACTGAATATGAATGTGATTTTGTAGACGAACAGACATGTCCTGAAGTCCAAACAGTCCACATGATGAAAATGCGTGCAACTGTCTACTCAGTCTGATGACAAAGTTAAGCAATGAGAACTTTTCGTAAGAACCCAAATAAGAGACTGTTGCAAAGGTGTATGAGAACAACATAGATGAAGAATGTTTACATTCTATCATGCTGTTCTCAGAAGTAGCTGCAAATTTCTGGGAAAAAAAATTGCTGAGAATACACTGTGACTTCACGAGCTCTGTCTTTTTTTAAAAAATTGAAAAGTATAGGCTGTGTAAACTTTCCGGAAACCAATTCCTAGTGGGCCACAAACTTTGCCTGCTTGGTTTTTTTTTGAATGCTGTTGCATGTGATTTCTGGTGCTTGTGGTTTCCTCTATTTCTAAACGCTTGTTTAATAAAGTGTGCAGTGTCCCTGCTTGCTGTGTGAAAAACCACCATAAAAATGCATTCTACAGTGAAGCTGAATGAATCCTACATTTTTTTGACCACTGACCTCTAACATCAAGCATCTTACATGTGGTGTCTGGCACTCTACTTGACCTGGTCATTTGGGAAATGGACCATAAGGCTTTTGGGCAAGGCTGCTCATGCAATTAGCGGGAAAGTGAACTTTTTTTTAGAAAGTTCAACTGTCAGAAATTTCCAACATGACTAACAAGCTGTTTTGTTTTTATAAGAGCTATGCTGTCATCAAAGGGCGATGTCACAGAATACCATCCTGCTGATTAGCATCCTGTTTTGGTGGTTCAAAGTTACAGTATCACATCATGTGGGTTAAAACTCGCTCTATATTCATTCTTAACTGGAAATGACACTGTTTCATGTAGTTAGACCAAGCTATTTTAAGGTATTTTAAATAATCTGTTGCATGGCATTAAAAAGTTTTCTTTATACTATTCACATCATGCGCATATAGTACACCGACAGCTGCAGCCAGTTGTGGGGAGTAGGTGGCCACACGGACAGGATAACGTCACCAAACAGTAGGTTTCTTCAATGAAAGAAACTTTAATATTTCATGAAAACACAAACATAACAGCAACAAAAGAACGCTCTCCCATTAGCTCACTCCCCAAAAAGAATCCCCCTTCTGTCCTCAGACCAGCTGCTTTAGTAGCCTCTTGCTGATGGGCTGAATTGCAAGGGCCTGATGGACGCCTGATGGATTTTCGTGCCCCACACATTCACGCACACACAACAAAATGTAAAAATTACTAAGAAATTATACATGATGCACACACGGTGCTGCACCCTTCAGTAATGTGAGGGTAAGTAAGGTTTTTGATATATATTTAGCTTTTTTCCCTTTCAGTTGATTATGACCGGCACGTGCATCAGTGTCTGTGGCGTTCACCTGTTTGAGAGCACAAACAATACTTGCACACTAAATACAACCACTTTAATGGTAAAACAGTTTGCTGTTCATATTATGTGCTATTAATTTTGCCTTTCTACCACTCCACTTTTATTTTAACCTGAACCGGGCGACTCAGTTAGTGTTTAATAAGACAATAAAAGAAAAACGCTGTTAGTTAACGGTTAAGACTGAGACCAATTTTCTTTTGAAATTTGTTTTATACATTTAACAACAAGAAAATAAAAGTACCCTACAGTGACCTTTAAGAGACATGTCTCTTACATTTTGTGGATGATAAACCATAGTCTTGTCACACTGCTGTCCTGCCTGAAAGAACTGTGTTTTAATGTCATGATTAATGACATCATTATTTTTTGTTTGTCATTCATCCTCTATAATTATCTGGTTTAACTTTCCGTTTTATATTATTTCACTCTGCTGTATCATCTGTTATATTAGAACTGAATCCTGCTCTTTAAATTACATTATGACAAACATAATCTATTGTAATTATATTTATATTTAGAATTTATTACGCTTTTTAAAACACTCCTAAGCTTGAAATTTGCAAGATTTTGAAACTGGCACAATGAAGGAAATAGCAGAAGGACTAAAAGAGACTGAATTATAATAAATCCTCTTCAAGACTGGTAATTGCTGCAATTTAGAATGCCACTGTAGGTCAGCTGGTGAATTACTGCTCCTGTGCAAATGTAATGGTATGTGAGAGCCTTGTAGTCTCGGTTTAAAAGTGCTGCTTTGTACCAGCTAAATCTTTGCCTAAGAACACAGGGAGCGGAAAAGTGCCTCGCTCACACACTCAATCGACGCTTTGATTCTGTACAAGATTCTCTGTGTCGCTTTGCTGCATATGGTCTGAAAAGGAGCTGCATATATGAGAGTTTAGCCCAATATTATGTAGAGGAAATCACCCTGCAAAGAAACTGGTGAGAATGTAATATAAACACAACAGTGAGAAAACATACAAAGAAGTGTTCATTAATCCCCAGCTGATGACAGATTTGACCAACCCTTCATTCTGTTATTTTTACCATGCGGTAGAGTTTACCATTAAAAATCAAATAACCAGCGTTAGATAAAAACTACAATAACAGTCAAGTACAGAACTATGGCTCAGTTGATTTCAGTGCTAAATAAGTAGTTATAAGAATCATTAGAAAAGGAAATATTAACATGGACAATACAAAGCCTGAGACATAGTTAATCCCACTGCTCTTGCTGCTGGTCATTCGCAGAGCTCCTCAGAGCTGTTCATTCTTTCTATAAAGACTGAGGGTAAATTTAAAAGCACAATTTTTTGCACTAAATAAGTGGACAGGAAGGAATTAAGAGGCAAGGAGACGTCCTCTCATACAGGAAAGGAAAACACAAAAACGGGACTGATAGGACCTGGCTGTCTTGAGGCAGTTGCTGTACCGGCAGGATGACAGTGATAAATGTAATAAGTTGGACACACTGAATTCTCACCTTGTTAATATTTCAGTTGTGTTTCTGGGTCAGTTTTCAACTTTTCTCCCTCAGCAATTCATGTAAAGTCTCAAAGTGTGCAGAGTAATGAGAACTGTACAAATATTGCTTCAGTATCACACCGTAAAATCAGTAAAAACACCAAAAATAATATCATTGTATTAACATCCCTATAGGCTGCAATTCTAAACTATAGATTTTTAATGTGTTTACACCTGGAGTAACTTTAAGAAGTTACCCAGTAGTGTTTGTTCTTATTTTATTACATATTTAATTGCAAGTATTTCACATTTTTCTACTGATGCTGGTTTTTCTGGCAATGGGCTTAAATGCCCAAGTTTAAAAAAAGCGTTGCAAATACAGCTTGAATTCCTGTTGCTGAACTAGAGGGTTGAACTTACTGAGGGTTGTGGGCCAGTGCAGTTTTTATTCTTGGTGGCCGAAGTCTTTGGCACCACTATTAGGAGAACGACTGGCGGCCACTGAAAATGAAAGAGATGAATGATAAATTGTACGGACCAAGGAGCCATAGCAAGTTTATATGCCGGGAATTTATTTAAGCATGGATCTGGCCAATTTTTCAAGTGTCAAGGAGTATCTAAAGGTGCATCTGTCATGGGGGCTGAGTAACAGTAGCACGGAGCCTTAGAGAACCCCCTGTGAGTGATTACTCCCACCCGCCACAGCGCTGATGCCCTCCCACCACTTTAAGCCATATGGAACATACATCTGTTGCTGCTGAAGGGCCCCTTCTGTACGCAGGACCTGCGCACCTTTGGATCTCTGTCAGATAAGCACTCAGTTGGATCTGTGGGATAAGCGAAGGAACTTTGTGCAGTTACTTTACTGCACACCAAGATATATTGGGTTTTGATTCTCTCTCCTGGGCAGGTAGAAAATTTGATGATTTTTATTCATCTTTGAGCTCTACTTATAAATCAACGCTCACTCACGGGCTTGTTTGTTGTTCTAGAGTGATGCTGAGGCAGAGTGAGCTGAGGACTACAACATGTTTTCATTACTTACGAAGCTAAACTGCATAAATAAAGACGATCTTGTGCATCGTGCTCTCGTAACACTAATTCTGTCCCCAGCAGCAATCACATATGAAACATATGAAAATTCATCTAAAACGGAATGATTTTGTCGTCCAGCTGTTGAAAGCATTGTTACTTATATTTTGCCACAAGCAGTGATTCAAACACTTCAAATACAGTTATCACATCTTACTGTGGAGTTCATTCACTCATTTCTCAGTAGCTCATTTTCTTACCCTTACGTGGCTTTGATTTGTACAAATCCAAAATGAATAAGTTAACTTGTCAAGATCTGGTGAAGCCTTAAAAGCCTTAAAAAAGTCTACCTAGAACCGCAGATTGCAGAACTTATACTTTACATTTAAAAGGTAACTTTGCTTAAGTTTATGAAGTCGTGGTGTATTTTTTTCCAGTCTGATAAAGAGACTGGAAAGCAATTCATTATACAGCCAAACTCGACATATTTGCTGAAAGAACCAACACACATGAAAGTTACTAAAAAAGACATCATGTAAAAATACTCAGGTCAGATGTATTGCGATACTCCTTTCCATAAAGAACCAGAAACAAAGAAGCACTGGTGGTCAGTGGTGTTCCCTTTGGACATATATGTAGCAGGCCAACATGACCACACTCTATTACAAAGAACAGACTTGGCCCTGCAGCTAAATGTTCATATTTCAGCCTAGAAAGCTTCTCTCCAGGGTAACAATGAACACTCTCAACCAATCCCAAGACTCTAATGTTTAATGCTTATGTTTGCAAGGGTGTAACTAACTGAAAGCCTTCATTCTGTTGCCTTGCTGTTTGTGTAGCTTATTTTCTGCAAATGTAAACATTCTGCTTTTCTACACAGACCATCCTTACAGTGATAGTTTTTGGATGGACCCGTACTTCTTGTTTTGCACTTTGATTTACACAGGTTTAATGTGAGATAGGGCCCAAAAGGTCACAAATGTTGAAGTTGAAAAGTTTAGTGCAGAACTGAACTTTAATTTAAAAAAGTAATGTCAGAATAGGTGAACCAATTTCTTTTCAAAATGATGTTTTGTTTTTAATTTGACAGGATATATTATATGAGTTACGTTGTGAGTTCAGACTCCTATTTCGCAAAATATGGGGAAGCTGTTGATGTTACGTAAGCTTGAATGATGCGTGGCATTTTGGTGTGGTTTGTGCTTCTGTGAAAAGATTATTTAATAAAAAGGATTTTGCAGTACAGTGTCTGCTTAGGGTCTTGATAATAAAAAAAGCTGGACAGTAAGACACTAAACAGGGAACACAGTGGACTGTATAATAATTTGATCTGTTCAGTGTTTCAAATGTCACCTTTTTAAGCACAGTCTTGGTTTTCATGTTTTTTGAGCTTGTGAAGGAGGCATAATGCATGAATTATAATTAAATACAAAGTCTTGTATATAGCTATATGTGAACTCTTGTGTGTTTATATTTACAGATCATCTGCTATCATATCTTCTCTTCAGAACATGGGAATTAAAGATGATAATCTTATTCACAGTAAGAAACACAAACGCACTCAATTTACTTACTATGACCATCAAGCTTGCACATGAAAAATGCACAAAGAAGTCAAAGTCAGTCTTTTGCAGCAGAAAAAGGAGGAATTTCAAAGGACACCATTTGTAATTTATTATAAATATAGCATTGTCCACCAAAGAAGTGCCATCTGGGATTATTACTCCTGCATGTAAAGCTCGACTGTTTGCCTTTGCTTGTGGCTTTCAGCTTGTTGGGACAGATCACCAAGAAAATACTGTTATTGACTCCTGTTGATTCCATAATAACTCACATCTCCCTGAAAAAAAAATCTGTCTCAACACAACAAACTCATTTTTCTTCTTTTCTAGTCTTCTTTTTCGTTTCATCTTTTCTCATTTTGCTGACAGAAACCACAAAGTGATTATTGGAATTATTTTTATGGCAAAACAACAAAGATGCATTCTCCAGCCGTTCGGAGCAGTGAATCTCTGAGCTTCACCCAGTCTCCTGTTATTCAGCTTAGTTTTTTATAGAACTTGATATGAAAGACTAGGTGGGTGCACTCCCTGCTTAAGACAAATGTACCTGTAATTACAATAATTGGCACTTTAATAATAGCCTTTTCCTCTCTTAAGGAGGAGGAGGTGGTGGCAAGACACATCTTTGTATTTCACTGCTGCCAGCAAATAATGGGTTTATGTGAGTTAGCATCTTTTCACCAAAGTCCAACTAACTTTTCTGTGCAGTACTTAAAGGTGCCGTTCAACCCTCAGATGAACCTCTGCCCTAGTTTTTGTATTCACTTCATGCAGAGCAGCTTCTCCAAGAAAACTGACCACTTACAAACTTGTGATTAATGCGACGCCAGCTCCTTTGCATTTCCTTCCACTGTAAAGTTCCCAATGGTTGGAACCCGCAGCAGCACCACATAATTAAACTACTACATGCCAGCCACTGCCAGTCAGGTGTCTGCAGCTCACCGCTTTAGCAATTACACTTCATGAATGTCCCATGGAGATAAGTGCCCCTTTTGATCATGGGGAAAATATTCACAGTATGGTATGGTTCATTGCTTCATCACATTCATGATGAAGACCCATCATTACAAGGCCAGAAGGTCTGTATTGCTGATGTTTGTGGCAGGAATACTAAGGTCTCCCCTTTCCTGTTGCTCAAAATTTGTTATCAGTTAGGACACTTTCTTCACACTGAAAATTTTCTAAGAGCTATAGTCTGTGTCTAAAGGACTCAGAGACACTTGGGTCTACAGACCCAACTGCATCAAAGGGAGACTCGCCTTATCTAAGTGTCTTGGAACCACATGGTAACAGCACAGTGGAAAATCAGAACCATTCATTCATATTTTCCCCATTGATTCAGCTGTCAGGCATGATGTTCCACTCTACAATTAAAATTTTAGTTCTACCTCTGTATTGATCACAACACGCAAAGTGTCACAATGCGGACAAAATTGCCAAACTGATTTAGATTTCTTTCTTTATACAAGACAACCATTTTAGAAAGTTCCTCAACCAACATACATCATATAGAATGTATAGATAGGTTAAATGTAGTGCAGATTGATAATATCTTATAATATCTCTAGCAACTGAAAATGTAGTATTCCTTATTTTCATAGCAAAATGTTTAAGTGACTTCATGACTATATGGCACAGTGAGCAGTGCAGCTGCTTTGTACTGCCTGGGCTGTTTAAATGTGGGTTTGAATCAAGCTCAGTATGTGTGAAGTTTGGCTGTTTTCCACCTGTCTGTATGAGTTTCCTGCTGATGCTCTAGTTTCCTCCCACAGTCCAAAGACATGTGTTTTAGACAATTAGTGACTCCAAATTGCCTGTAATGTGTGTGTGTGTGTGTGTGTGTGTGTGTGTGTGTGTGTATACGTCTACTCTGTGATAGATTAACATAACATCCATAGGCAGGTACATAGCCTTGTGCACAATGCTTCCAAGATAGGCTGAGGACTGCTATGACCCTGTTCAGGATATGCACTTTCTGATATGTCACAGTATTAAGGAATCATTTTGTTATCCAGTAAAATGTGTAAATGTGTTTTGTCTGAATATTTAACCATTACAGACACTGTTACTGAATTCTGGTGTTTGCCAGCCTGTGATGAACGTTCTTCTCATTGCAGTTTTAGTTTCAAAGCCTAGTGCCCAGTGATTTCAGGATAGGCTGTGGAGTGCCATGATCCTGACTGGGATTCAGCAGTTATAATAATGGATGGATGTTTGTTTGTTGGAAATGCATGTATAGTACTTTGACTTTGCAAGTTTGAGAACAGTCTGCCTCCTGTTCAGCTGTGATAGCAGTATGACCAAAAATACCCCGGTGGACAAACATGACAACAAAGGAGGACCAAGGTCAAAACACAGAACCTGGCAGTCCACCGCCGGAACGAAATGCAACGTTAAAGCCGACCGCTTCACTGAAGAGGACGGCCTGCTAAGCTTTGTTGCTAGGTAACAGATCGAAGACAAAGAACCAAGTTGCCATCCAAATCACCAGACAAAACATGAGCTGTGAAGCAGACGTCTGAAAGCACTTTTGCAGTTGGTTAGCAACCCAGGGGCATTTTACATAAACATCAGAAAATTTGGATCTGTTAAGAAGGTTATACTACATATTCACCAGCTTGCTACTGAACAGACAAATGATCACACCTAACAAGACTGCAAACAGAGGTCACGGTGTGGCCTGCCTATCAAACACCTCACTTAATGACTTAATCACTGCAGAAAATTTGGTGTTTAAAAGATGGTATTTTTTTTGTATGATGAAATAAACGATGCGGCTCTTGCAGCCCATATGTAATAGATAATGGTTTTCACTGTAGTCACTCAAATTTTTTACTGAAAGGAACTGAGAGGATGATACATGGAGCCCTGTTTACAGCCTCAGTCTCCCATATTACCAGCTGAGTTCCTATGTCACCTGTACTAAATCCTCTCACTGGAAAACATCCAGCAAATGCCTAAAACAGCACCTCCTAAGTAGATGAAAATGTCATCTGTCACATGACTGGACCTTGGAGTCAGTTTTTGAGTCAGTTATAAGAGGTGTTGATCAGTATTACACCACTTACATTATGCCCAAGTGTTACTTTTAATTACAAAAATAGGTAAAAATACTACAATACAAAGTTTGTCAAAGTCAGTAAAAAGTCATGTTAAATATCCTTGGAGAAAATACAACAGTGCTGATTTTCAAATTAAAAGCTGATTTTCAAATGAACCTATTTCCAAATTATGACTTTAAAAATTAGCCAAAAGAAGAGGAAAAACTGTGTCTGAAATACATGTAAACACTGCTTAAGGCTAATTAAATACAGTGATTTTATCTTCAGGAGAAGTAAATTGGCAAACAGAGCACTGAAAGTCAGTTGGATGCTCATTTCTTAGAGACATAGTGAAGTACAGTACCAATAATGTGCCACAAGGGGCGCTGCTATTTACACTCACAACATTTCAAATAGAAGAATCAGGGCACTCTGAATCCCTGAGTTCTGACTTATTGTCCGGAAGTCTTTACATTTTCTGGGCCTTTAGAGTCAGAAATTGCCAACTTTTTCACCACCTCCATCAGTATTTAACATCAAAATGATCCTCCTTAATCCACGTTTTTTCCGGAACGCACGTAAAAAGTCTTGTCGCTCCTTGGCAACTCAATTCATCGAGGAATTTAAAAATCCCAGTGCTTTTTTTAAACAACAAAGTAGGAGTCAGTTGGTGGCATTCTGCAGTCATTTCATACATTTTACAGCAATGACAACAGCAAACCAGGCGCAGATACGGAATCTCCCTTTTATGTGGTCACTGGATTTTGCAATTCTCTTATCAGTCTGAGTTGTCCTTGCATATACAGTCGCATTCCATGTGATGCTCCAAGGGAACATCTGTCAGTGACTTCTGAAGGCCTCTCCCTCCACCTCTGTGTTTCAGCAGGAGGACCTAGAAAGGAAAAGAGGTGGAGATCAGGTTTAGAGCATCTAATTATTTAGATAAAATTATTCATGAATTAAGGTAATCAGATTATATTTAGAACATCTCTGAGCATCCCCATGCTACCAAAACACAGATGTTGGATCTGTTTATTTTAAAAATATGCCTGAGAGCAACGCCCTTACCTCATAGTACTTCTTGGTGACTTTGGTGGGGACACACTGGCAATCGTGGCAGTGGTGGGAGCAGCAGGCACAGTTGCCCCCACAGCGCTTCACCAGCAGGCAGCTGGGCCAGAAGATGGCATCTGTCCTCCTCAGCTCCTCACGCAGGGACACAGAGAAGTTGTGGGGTGTGCAGCTGTACAATCTCACTTCCTCTTTGAGCAAGTTCAGATCTACTGATCCTGAGGATGGACACAAGCATTACATTTACTCTACACGTTTAGCAAACGATTTTTCTTAAAAAAGTGATGTATAATTCAGGGTAAACACAAGTGCATTTCACAACAAATGAAGAGCTGTAGATGCAAACACATAACTGACAAAGTACAGTCAAGCTGTGCAAAAAATCCAGTTTTGCAGGTGCACCTCGCACAAATTGCTGGATCTAGAATTAATAGGTAATGCAAAAGTTATCGTGACATTTTATGTAGCATTTAGGAGATCAGAAGAAAAGTGGGACCAGAAAAGAGATGGGTTTTGAAACCCATGCTACTCCTTCACAGCACCCAGGCTGTTCAGGAGTGGGATCGAGGCCTACTCAGTCTATGTGGAGTTTGCTTGTTCTCCCTGTGCCTTTGTGGGTTCCTTCTGGGTGCTCTGGTTTCTTTCCACACCCAAAAGACATATTTCAGGTCATTTGGCCACTTTAAACTTGCCTGCAGTGTGTGACTGTGTAGATGTGACCACCCTGTGGTGGGCTGGTATCCCAATGTAGTTTCACAGCCCAGTGATTCTGGGATGGGCTCCAGAATTTTGCAACCCTAATCAGGATCAGTCAGTTAAGGATAATGTATGGGTGAATGGAATAGCAATGTTAACTTCTACAATACACAGTTTTAATCTTTTGAATAAATTTAATCTCTTGCGCAAATAGAATTAGGCATTTTCAACAAGACTAATCAAATAAATAGAAAAAGAAAGGCTACAGTTTGCTACGCACTATTAACCATTATTTAGCTGACACCTTTGTCCAAGGTGACTTACAATTTTAATTTTGTAAACTAAGTTTGTATACTTACCATGATTTACCTAGTTAAACAGTAGGATAGATGCAGTGGAGCAATTTGCTATTGATAAAGTGTACTACAGCAGAACCAGGAATGATTCCTTAATCCAGAGTGGTTACTGAATCAATTTTTGGAGGAAACTCTAATGAACACAGGGAGCACATGCAAACTCCACACTACGTAAATGTCACACTGGAGAGTTATTTTCGAACCTGTACTCAAGGGCCAAGGGACTGTGAGGCAGCAGTGTCAGCCACTGCACTAGACTCAAAAACTGCATTCAACATTGATTTACAATAAATCCCACAAAAGTTTACAGAATGAGTACTCTAACATTTGTTTAAACTTTTGTTATAATATTCAACTGGGTGCATCCTTTTCAGTGAATGAAAACACATCATTCACCAAAATGAAATTACGTTTTCACAAAAATACATGCATATTGTGATTATTAAACTCAGCACTTTTTTTTGCCAGACGTGCGGTGAACATATTCATCAACCTAACAATTAACATTAATTAAAAACAGTTCCTTAGCTGTACATTTAGATATTTGCTTACATAAGTAAATGCATTCTAAGTTCACTCACCCCTGATTTAACTGGTTAATGGTTAATGTTTATGAGCATTAATGCAAAAAAATATTTATCCATATACCTTAATAAAATGGGATTGACTCACAGAATAATTCAGAATTGCTGGATGCAGAAATAAAGAATTCTTTAAGTTTTACAGAATCCAATTATCACAATACAGGAATAGACATAGTCTTAACTGTCAAACAGATTTAAAACTCACTTTTTTTCTGAGTTAACTTCTTTGAAGCTGAATGAACTGGGGTATCAACCAAGGAGGAATAAAACTGACTTCTGGTGCTACTAAACAATGACTGCTGCCACTATTAGTAAACTTGGTAAATGAAATCAACAAAAGATGTCAGTTAACATTGGTGTCCCATTCTGAGGTAGGTTCACAGTGTAGCACCCAGCGAGTCTGCGACAGGCTCTAGACCCGGGTCACCCTGCTTAGGATTAAGTAGTTCATAATAACTGATGGATGGATAGATGTCAATTAACAGTGAAGATGCATTTTTAATGGTCCACCTTAAACTTGACTGCAACTGATATCTGACAACAGGCACTAAAATGTACATCATGGTCACATCGTGGTTTGCAGCGATACTGACGCAGAATTTTACACATAAGATTCACACCCTAAATATCTCCAGTTTTACTGTACATCTTCTTAACAACAGTAGTGGAAAGCACAATTTTACAAAAGCACTTTAACAATCAGCCAGTTATCCGGTCTTCATATTCTGCCTGTTCATGTAGCTGCTGACCATTTGCGTTTAAAGCGTAAAAATGTCACAGTGCCGAGAACTTTTAAAAAGTACCTCTGGATTTCTTCGGGTAGATGAAAGACTTTCCCAGCACATGCCATGCTGGCTGGTACAAGTCCTCCATGTCAAGTTGCCATCGCTCTGGCTCCAGGTACTTCATCACCTCCTCCACAGTGCTAAAGCCAGCAACCGCTTCAGTTAGCGCCTCCAAACTCGGCACTGGTGGTGTCATTATGACAGGGGCCTCTGTTTCTGGAACTCTCTAAGAAAATGGTATGCACAAGGGATGAAAAAATCGCTTTGAAAAAAAAAGTAGGGCTTTAGTTCCATTTTTATGGTTTTTAAAAGATTGCTGCTTAATTAAAATCAATGTTAAAGCCTTTTGTTAAGGATCGCAAGATGCATTAACAGCATCTTGAAGCTTCTAAAATTCCGTTATGTGAACAGTGCAGCTGAAGAATGAATTTGGCTTTAGTGAAAACACTGTACATTCTGAAATTGCAGATAATTTCATTTTTTTAGTTAATTTTAATTTTTTTGTAATTTGTTTCTGCACAGTGTATATTGTAGTTTTCAATAATCATAAGCAAACTTGAATTGTATTTACATGTAATACAGGTGGTAGTTATAGCTCAGTTTATGCCCATCCCCTCTGAAGGAACCAGTGAAAATTGTACATATATTGTTACTTAAACTAACTTCGTTATATTATATGAATATAAACATACACGTGAGCCTTTAGTCTGAAACTCATGTACTGACATAGGCATTACAATTCATGCCTAACAAAGGACTTCAAAAGTAAACTAAGTAAAAAAAAATGTCCATTTCATTAAATGTACAAATACTAGATTACTTATTGGTTTGGTCCCACATTCTGAAATATGAACAACTATGAAAAATTATGCTGGCAAAAATGCTAGATACCTGAAGCCCAAACATAAAAATCTCTGCAACATGCAGTAAAGTGACATGATTGAAATAAACAAATATCAATATTTTCTATGAAAAATACATCACTCCCATTAATGAGCTGCATTTGTTGCACGTGCAGCATCTTGATGAGCTGATAAAAACTGAAATAAAGGCAGAGCCACATTAGTTGTATTGTTTTCTGTAAACTATGTCAACCTGAGAAAACTAAGCAGTTTACAGGTGTTCTGAGAGCTAATGCCAGAAACAGCTGAGTTGACATCTTTTAAATGGAGCAATGAGTCAGACAGCCAAATAAAGTGTGAATAATTGAAACATCATGTCATTAAAGAGTCCAGGTTTAATAAAAGACTGCAGCCCCCACCATCAGCCTTCTCTTAGTGACCCTCCATGTGTCATGGTTCATGATCGTGCCTCTCAGTCAACAACATGTGGTTGAAAGACCAAGAAATTGGCTTCGAATACGTCACTGACAACCTATACACGTCATTCAGTCATCTACAGTTCTCTCTCTACCCACTTCTTATCAAAACTCTAATATTTCATTTTTGTTTGATGCCATAACCTATAATTATTCATACACTGTACAGTGAACAATCTTCATGTCAGTCACATCAGAGGTCCAACACCTAATACTTTCTTTAAATTAAAAACAATTACATGGCACCCAACTTATCACATTCAAGTTCATCTGTTACGCAGAGAATCCTTTGACTGACATTTTATCCCAGTGAGTGTAGTGATGTATGGGTCAGAAAACATGACAGTGATGATCATGAACAAATACGGTGTAAGTGTTCCAGGCAGTTTGGCCTTTAAACACAACAGTATATTTGTTACAGTACAGCTTCTAAAATAAAGTTGTGCATTTTAGGTTTTGCTGGGCAAGAAGAACAGATTGGAATTCATGGACAAAACCAGGCTACACTGGAACAGCCAGCTATAAAGAACCTTGACAGCTTACTAGATCCTTACTGAGACCTAAAGTGCAAATGGACCAAGGTCATGTGACCAAAAATATACGAAAGAGTCCTATTTGGGATGATCTCAGAACATAAAGAAATGATAATTGTAAAAGTAAAAAACAGGAGCCTCATTAAAAAGGAGACCTATTCAAACAAACCCAAAATGAAGTGTGTGTGTGTTTTTTTTTTAATTTTTTTTAAATGAAAAAAAGGATTTATGTACCCAACTGGTTGAATGATACCTGGGATTAAAATACCAAAAAAGGCCTTGCATGAATGGAGCCATACTCCCTTTATCCCCCACTAAAGCTGTCTAAAACTGGCAACGTTTCTGTGAAATAATTGCTGCAGAATGTCAACCCTTATCTAATGTAATGTTTCACTGAAGGGGTGCTTGAATGCTCTAAAGAAAAATTACCCTGTTGAAGTACCCTTTGCTGAAGGATGTTGGGGTGAAATATTTAAATACTTGTATGGCAATGCCAGAACCTAGTGCTGTATCGGCTTATAAAACATTTCACTGTTCCAGACAAGGTGATAGCTCTGTCGCCATTGCTATAAAGAGATAGGGGGATGTATGAGAGGAGACCTGAAGTGACCCTATTTAGGGTGAACCTGAGGTGAGAAACGATATGCAGAACCAGCAAAACGTACGAGTAAAACTGGACATACTTCTCTGATGATACTTCTGGACAAACTAGACGAAAGAGCAAAAAGAAAGGCAATTCTTACATTGAGAATCGCTGTAGAACAGCTGGGAAGACATGTTGGGTCACTCGCTGGTTAAACTTGTTAACGGAATGCTTTTCCAGCAGGTATACTCAAACTTTTGACTGGTATTGTACAGACTGAAACAAACCAAACTTATAACCACTGGTTAACAAAGCATGGCTTCATGACTGTTGACTGTCAAAATCTCCTTTTTCTCATTCTAAAAGCAATTAGACTTAATGCCGAATCGGTGACACCAGTTTTGTAAGCAATAAAACAGAGCTATTATAAATATATTATAGCATAGCTATTATTCACCTGTAAATGATCATTTTATTTATTAAGAAAAAAACCGACCACGTGCTCAGGGACAGTGTGTCATTTACAGTGTATCACGACATTGTATCACAGTAAGATACATACAGGGATTTTAAAACCTATTACATTTTTAGCACAAAATAACTATTCGTAGTTTCTGTTTTATGACTATATAACTAAATGTTTTTACAATTATTTCAAACTGTGGCTTTCTTGTTAAACTGAGAAAATAACATACAGTTTTACTGTTGGGTTTGAGAGCCACTATCACATCCTTTCTGAGAGGAAAGCAAACATTGTTAGGATCTTTTATTGTTCAAACAAACCATTGCAGAGAAACATTTTTCACAATTTACTGTGCAAGCATTTACCACAGTTGAACAGTAGTAAATCTTGCAGTAAATGATTTAATATCACAATGTCAATATATTGATTGGGAGATCCTGGCTTTGCACAGCCAGAAAGTAGGAGAACTTCTCTCTTTGTAGCAAAAGGGCTGAAGGATGGCTGCTTTCCCTCAGTTGCCACCGCTGTGATGCCGTGACTGCTACTGCACAATGGCCCATAGTAAAGGCTAGAATCGAAGCCAGCCACCAACGGTCGGGGCTTGAAAGACAATTTTTATTTCCAGCCCCTCCAAAGTAAATCCTTCGTCTGTGGCAAAGTGTTTTAACAACCTTTTGCCTGGCTTTGGTGTTTCCAGAATCCCTTCCGCAAAAAATTACAGCCGGGATTATTTCTTTCCCTTCCATGGAAGTGGTAAAAAGGAATTATTGCTGTTTAAATATAAACTAACTGCTGCCCCAGGGCCAAGGGCCTCAGTAGAACTGGTTTACCACAGGAGAACAGAGGCTTGCTGTTTGCAAGGGCTACCAGGACAGCGGAATGCACTTGGCATAGGCAGTCTGGGTTACCTCTCGTGTATTCTGTCAGTAAACACTGGCATGGCACCCTGCTAAGCCGTACTGACTCAGTCCCTCTGATTATATTCATGAGATCACTACGCACACATTTTTCTTCTCCCTCTCCTTTTTATGAAGTATATACACATAACGGGTAGCTGTGTTCCAATTCATGCCTGTACCGTAACAGGACAAGTTTAGCACCAGAATCAGCATTGACAGGGCAGTAATTTAACATCAGATTTTAAACTGCGCATGATTTATGCTTGGTGGTGTCAAAATTAGACCTTTGACGCTGAAATACGCCACATTTGGAGGGAACTGGTTAATGAAAGTGCACGAATCTTTTGTCCAAGAACACTTTTTTCCGCTTCGTGTCTTTAAGTTCCTTTCAGCTTATGGGAATTTAACTTTTGATACTTGCTTTCGCAAAAAAGCCTGCAGCTTTCATGGCTCGTATCTTTTTTTTTCCTCAGAGCTAATGTTTATGACGAATGTAAACTCCATCCAAACAAAAGAAACACAAGTGACACTCAATAGTTACCTTGGCAGTTAGGAACGTTTCCTTTTTCCTATCTATCTGTGAAGTGGCTAGCAGGGTGGATACGCTAATAGTCATTATATGATTTCACATTTGTTTATGTAGGACTTGACCTTTGGAACAGTAAATAGATTATGTTTCATAGTGATTAGCTTGCGTTCCCTGAACCACTGGATCCAATTTGCTGCTTGTTGGTGACTTTATAATTATACATCTACGGCAACCTAGTTTATTTCAAGGGCTTCACTTGTGCTGATTATTTTGAAATTGGTTACCCTCAGGGTGGTTAAATTCTTTCAGGATCAAAACCAGTTTCTCCAGGCTTTTTTGGAAGACACAAAGATAATTCAAAGGAATGCCACCTGCACGTGGAGCACCCAAAAGCTAAACAAAAAGTCAAGTTTTTAATGTTGCACATTGGTTATGCAACCCTAGCTGTGACCACAAGTTCAGGACTGCACAATTATATGAAACAGTGGCAAGCTGCCCTTAAAGTTATTTGACATGTAATTTGCATTGCTGTGATAGCTGACCAGCTACCTGCAAAAGGAAAAAAATATATAAGCAAAAAATATGCCGTCCTTCTTAGCCAGTGGCATTAGGCAGTAGATTTTCTGTAATGTTTTCCACAAGCATAGAGCCTGTTCTTCCAACACAGTCATACTTTTCATGCAAATCTGCTCAAGAGAAACTGAATAATATGCAAATGTGACAAATAAGAAAGCAAAATCCTAAAAAGGAGCGTACAGCGTTCATGTGAACGCTGCAGCAAATTACATGTTCCACGGGCATCATCCCCCACAAGCTCTAAAAATAGGAGATGGGATCCAGCAAAATTCTTTTGATGCGAATGCTGGAAACCCCAGCAAACACTCACCTCCTTACAATGGACCAACATTTCTTAAAGCAAACACAGCAGAACAAATACCACTTAGAAAAATAAATGTGCAAATCGGGGACCTGTGAAATGTAAACAACATTCCACTTGGGAGGACTGTTTAGAATGCATGTATCTGGTTACGACTGGAACTTTCACAAGGTTCTATGGCTAACGTGTGCTATCTGATGAATTTTTCAAACATCCTCTAAGAGCATAAACTCTGTCTTAAAACCAGTGGTTGTGATGTGTTGATGCATGTGAACTGTTTGGCTTTGGCTACTGATTGTCTAAGGCACGAAGATAAAGAGGTTCTGCACCTGAAGAAGGAATGAAATCAGCACAAAACATGGACTGCGTTAGACTGGCCTAATACAATTTAAGCACTGAAGTAAAACATTGTAAATGTTTGATGCATTAGTTTTAATTTATACAAAAATTATTTCAGAATTTAAAAACTTTTCATTTTAATTTATTACATGTAATGTCACTGCTTCCTGGAAAGCATTTTAGTGAAAATGTGCTCCCTGGCAAACTTTTTTCTATTAATTCCCTTTAGAAATCACAAGATAATAAGACATGCTCTCAGAATAATCTTATTAGGCCTAAGAATGTCAACCACCTTAACCAGCAGAACAGAATGACAACTATTTTTTCCTCATTAAGCAAATATTTTAAGAAAATCTGAAATCGAAAATCACAAGAGATGCATTAGCCACAGTCTGGAAAGAAGCAGTCCTTAAGCTTTTTGTTTACAACTTATTGGATCAAACAGTTTGCAGTCTATTGAATAAAATTAATGCCTGATAGTAACCTAAGATAATATCACATTACATTTAAACAGATACCTAATATCCATCATAGATGTATGGCAAGGAACCAGTTTCTAAAAAGTGGTACACAGTACAATGGAAAAAGTGATTTGACCAAAAGGCCAGAGGGGCTAAGGAAGCAATAACGGGCCAGCATTAAGCAAAGAGGGGGGATAAATTAAGTTTTCTGTGTAAATGTTTAATAAGTAACCTGGGTAAGATTTTGCTATGTTAAGTTAATAATCATCAGCTGGCAGTCATCACTGACAGTGACTGACTCACAAGTGTCCCTATGTAAGCGCTGTATTCTAACTGTTCTTTCAGAAGCAAAGCTGACTTTTGAGCAACTTTGGTTTATCATTCTTCACTGCCCAAAGGGTCCCTGACTAGGACACAATAGGTGGTTAAACATTAAAAAATATTATGTTCAGAGTGAGAGAGGTACGACTCCAGAGTGAGAGATAAAAACACAGAGGGCATGGCTCACGGGTTCTTTCCAGGACCTTTGCAAGGAAATGGGGACATGCACTGTGGCCCGCTGTGTGTGGTCCAGGATGGGAAAGATGAGAGGCGACACTGTGGTTTCTCAGGGACACGACCTGAGCGCAGGGCCGCGCTCCAGAGCCATGGATTTAATCCTTCTTTTATTCCCACTTGGCAGGATTAATTGTGGAACCGATTCAGTTGGGGGGGTCAACAAGGCAACTGTGAGTATGCCGAGCTTGAGCTAATGATGGTGGGTACAACTTTGGATCTGTCACAAATACCAACATACTTCTTCTCACGGTGTTCTCTCCTTACACTTGTTGGAAAGAAGAAGTGCCGTGGCATGGAAAGCCAAGCCCCAAATTGCAGAAAGGCAGCGACTGTCCCCAGCGAAAGTATTCAGCCTTGTTCATGCGTTAGCATTGAAAAGCAGGTGTTTTCCCTTCGCAAAACAGGTTGTAATACAAGACGCTCAAAAAGAAGGCTCATTACCTACTGTAACTCAATGCTTACCGCTGAAAGCAAGGAGTAGCGGATGCTGAATCCAGGTTCTGATGGAAAGTATTCATCGGATACAAAACGTATCCTAATCTGATTTCCTTTGGACACCTGGTTTCCTGGTATGGCCTGTGATCCACACCAGCGACCCAAGACTGTGGCTTCCCCTGGCTCTTCAATCTCGACAAAGTCATACCTGAAAAGGTGAAACAGATGGACACACACAATAAGGCTTTGGTCCAGACTGTGACTGAACAGACCTTTACGGCATCCTATAATTCAATGTGACTGATGTTTACGTCTGTAAAAATAGCCTCACAAACTTTACAGTAGCCTACTATTAACCATTTTGATTCTTATGTATACATGACACTAAGGCAGCAATCTAATGATAAAAGCATTTTGTCCTAGACTAAATCAGATATAACTTTAGAGAATTAGGAACACTGCTTATAAATCATAAATAAATCATTATGCCAGAAAATGGAGAGTAGAAAGTGAATGATCTAGTTGTTGTGTACAAGTAATGAAATTATCCATGCAGTTCTTCTATATTCAAAGCTGCAGTTAGGGATGTCTAAGCAAATTGTGAAGACTGGGATAATAATGTGCTGTCATGAAATAGTCATTTAGAAATAAACAAATTATATGGAGAGTTTTATAGTATTGTAGTTTCTTTAAGGATGTCCTAAAATTACAGTTTTTTTTCCTTTTACTTATCTGGACTTGCCTTTAAACTTTAATTACATTTACTGAAGCAAAAAAATGTGATTATAAAATTATTTTTTTTCCTGAATAGTTTCAAAAGGGATTTTAAAAATAAAAAGTGTTTGACATTGTTAATTAAAAACTAAAAAATTAAAAAATTTTAATAATTTAAAAAAATCTTTATTTAAACAGCTTTACAAAAAGTTCAGGTTGATCAGTGCATTTTACAACACTGGTTAAATACTACCGAATGCCACTGAATTTAAACTTATCTGGCAAAAACTTATTGCAGTTTGATCTATAACTCTAATTCTATGAGCCGGGTAAGGTAAGTTTAATATATTGTTATTTTGTATGCAAGTAAAAAGCTCTGTCTTTTCATACATTCCGTTTTCTTTGCTTGTTTCTGCCATTCTTTCTCCATATTATTATCCGTTAAATTCTATATCTTTACATTTCTTCAGCAGCTGAGAAAACTCCACAGTTATGCAATGCTGTTTTTGCCTGAAGCATAAAACTAGTTCAGGGATGTCTAATATATAATGAATTTCTTTGTCTTTTCCCAATGTTCCCCATATAAGAGAAAATTGATCAACTTTCTCAATCAGATATGTCATTAAAATAACATTTACAGTTAATGTGTTACTGATGTGTAGTGTGATGGATGTAAATTCTTTTATTAACCAAATACCACTATTTTTCCCCTCAACCATTCTCATATGGTAAATAGGTAACAAATATGTATGTTTACCTTTTTCCCTGCCGATTTGTGAGAAAATGTACTAGATCCTCATGTTACAATTAAAAATCTGTCCACTCCATGTTAGGTTTCAATAGCCCTTGAATATACGACCAACTTAGTTATTCCATACAAAGTTATTCATAACCCAAATATGCTTTTGAATATCGAAGGCACTGTTGAATTCAATCATTCATTTCAGGCAACTGCTATCAGTTTGACTGGTGTGCTCTGTGTTCCCCTATCCTCTGAGCACAAGCTGTGGCAAGTCACCTGCTAATGTTTTCACAACACATATTTCTGTATGGATTTTACCGAGAAGAGCAATAAGTGGAAGATCTTGACACACATTCGTAAATGAACGTTAACCACAGCTAAGGTTAGGGTTGGAATTAGAGTTAGGATTAGGAGAAGGTGGGGAGACAGTCCTAATAATCACCTGTTGTGTGTGTGTGTGTGTGTGTGTCTGCATGTGTGTGTGTGTGTGTGTGTGGGAGACGCAGACTGACTGTAGGATAAGTGTTTATATCTAAGCACTGAAGTGTGGAAAGTGTGTGTGCTGGGAGTGGATTTAATGACCTTAATTCATAAGCTTTGAATGTGTATTTTTAAGGATGAGTGGCAGATGGCTTTGCAGAGCCTCCCACAGCCTACACTTTCTGTAATGCCCAATGATGGGTAACTTGCGCTGTCTTGAATGCGGTGGTGCTTGCCAGATAAGTGTCACCCCTGCACCGGCTGTGCATTGACCTTCCCCGTTGAAGCAGACAGTCCTGGGGCCTCATTCACTGGTGGGTTAGGATGTACCTCGGCGTGGGATTCAGTTACTGAGGAGCGGGGTCCCAAGGGTGAGAAGTATGCAGCACTGCCGCCCCTCCTTGCTTTTCTGCTGGGTCAGTGCTGCGGTGTCTTATGTGCTGGGTCCACGAGCAGTGTCCAGGAGTTACTGGCCATAGAGTGTGATGTGTTTTTTTGTGTATATTCGCTGCATGGGGTCTTTGTGCTTAATGCAAAAGCCTGAGTGTGCAGAAATCTCCTTTGTTGCACTCAGTTGCTGTTGTGACCTGAGGCTCATGCTACTTCTGCTCAACGGCTAAAGCTATTCACTTAGCCTGGGATAAGCCCAGCAAATTGTGGCATGAGCGGGAACTATATGAATTGGGAGTTTGAGATTGCTAATAATAAAATAATAACAGAAATCCTTTTTTTTTTTAAAGTATGGCTCCATACGGTTTGAGGTAAAAATGGAATCTTCTTTTATTACCTCAGCAAATCACCGCAGTTCTGGCCCAGTGTGTATGTAACAGCAAAAGGGAGTTGGGCTAATGGGTGCAGCTCAGTGCCAGATCTTTCAGATGCAAAACACAACACAGACCGTTCCTGTGTGTGTAGGTGAACCAAACGCAGTGTAATAGATTTTTATACAGCATGTATATCCTGTTGCAGTTTCTGAGAAACCTGTAATAAGGAATATAGTTTTACTTACTTGCATATACCATCCTCAGGGTCCTCAAGCCCAAATCGTTTGTCGAATTCCAGTTGTATCCGTGCGTTCTTGTTTTCAGCCACTAGCCACCAGACTAAGACTTTGTTGCGTGGGTAGGCCTGCGGGAAATCTGGACTGTGAACAACTCCGTCTCCTGTAATAGTGATGACCCTCTCATGCTGGTGATCTTGTACACCTTTAAATAGAGAAGAAGAATGCAAACAGGCAATTTTTCAAAAAGTGCAGGTCACACAACTTTGTGAATTTTCAAGCACAAGGAGGTATTTGACCTCAGAAGTAGCTCACGAAAACAATCCAGCAGTGTCATTTGTCAGCTTTTTGCCATTTGTCACCACACAGTTTTATTTTTCAACATGCCAACAATGACAGTCACGCATCCCTGACTTCTGTGTCCTTTGAAGCCGCATATAGCAGGATGTTAAGTGGGAAGTCAGAAAAAGGATTCCTTTTAAACAAGCTTCCCTCAGTGGGATTCACACCAGGAAATTCCTTGCCAGCTTTTCAGTCACATGCCGTCAGGGCCGTGTTTCCCGTCAGGATGCGCCTCCACTAAGAGAAACATTTCCCAGTAACTGCTTGCTTGCTGCATCCCAACTGATCTGCCCCTGTTTCTTTTCAACAAGCCATGCCAGAGCTGAGGGCCGCTTCTAGAAATTGGTGTAAAAATATCCCAGTTTTCTGGAGACAGCTGTATTCTTGCAATATTGTGTTGCATTTGCACATTGCACATCTAGCTTGGGCACTGAAATAATGACATAACAAATACCAAAGTGTGGTCGATGTGCTTTATTTGAAACAGGACCATTAAACTTAAAATCGTGTAGGCTGAGATGGAGCGGCTTTAGCAATAGCTCTCACAGATATGTTATCATCTGTTTGCGATGGTACATCAACTAATGATGGCATTGCTGTGGGAGTTTAATAGTATTTGACTATAACTCTAGCCAAGACTAATGAATTACTTACTGTGAATCCTTGTGAATTATCAAAACAGTTTCAGCTCCTCATGTAATCAAATATTTGTAGCATCTGTCCTGAACTCCACATCTCCTTAGAGAACAATTTCTGCAATGCCAGGGGATTCTGAAGGTTTTTTTTGTAACATAAGAATACTTTTGCCTTTTCTGTACACAAACACAGCAGATTTTCTAAGTGTTTCAAATATGCATCCATGAATAGACTTCAGGGGGTCCAGGGAGCACAAGCTTGCATTGAAAATAACAAAATAAATAAATCTAAATAAATATCACAAATCAAAATATTTCTGTGCTGTTAGTGTCTATGATATAATTTTGTGTAAGGATAATAAAATGACAATATGCAATAAAATGACAAATGCAATAAATTGAGTACAGTATTCTCTGAATTTATTTATTGGCATTTTTTACAGGAAATGTTCTTAGTTTTTATTTGATTTTTAAAGGTTTGCACTAAAAGGTTGCAAACCTTTAATTTAATGCTTTCTCATTGTTCTGTCAGGAATGCACTGAATATTTTAACACAGTGAAAGCTCCAAAATCAAAATCAATTAAAATCTATTTATATGGTATATTCTTTCTCACACTTTTCTCTAAAATGCAAAATTGTAGGTTTGTATCCTATGCTACTTAGAGTGAGCTATTAATTTAACACAGCTGGGTAATTTTTAAGGCATCAATTCAAGGTATGTATTTTGTTCAAAGGTCCCACAGCAGAACTGTGAACTTGCTATTAGGCTCTTTGACTATAGGCCAACAGCTCTCAATACAGCACCATCGGGTGCCATTAAATGTAAAAGGTTATCAAAATGTGTAGTATAAGTAATACACTATAAAGTACGGAAGCATGACAGGACCAGCCAGTAATGGATTGTATTTGACTGATTCAAGAGACAGTATTGTGAACAAGTGCAATACTTTTTTTTGCTTTAGCAAAACATTTGTTTTATTTTTGGTTCAGATGCCTGCAGACCATTCTTTCATTCTCAGGTAACAAGTTGCAGCAGTTCCCCTTCCCTGACTATTTCTGACTTGTTCTCTTTCTTTGGCTCCTTCTCCATTCTTTTTTGACGGGTTCTGGTCGTCCCAGAAACCACAGCCTCATTGCGTCCTTATGCCACAAGCGCGGAAGCTCTCAACAAGCTGGTATGTTTTAAATTACGACCTTATTGCGGTAGGAAAACACAGTTGCCCATAAAGCACATAATCATTAATGTAATTACGCGTTCTAAACATACAGCGACTGGATTTGCTGGGAACACTCGGAGCACACATGGTTTTAATGCAACAAAAGGAATTAAACAGCAATGTTTTTTGGACGCATCAACTGTATAATGAATACAAAATCTACAGGACAAAATAATATAGGCTAGGTTTGGAGCATATATTATTTCACAATTTCTGGAAAATAATAGATCAGCGGTATCCAAATAGACATATGCATGCACATCATACACAATACTTTTAATGTATTTTAGGACAAAGTTGTTAGGTGTCGAATTATAAACGTTGACTGTATAGGAATGAAAAAGAACTGGTATTTAGCTCCACTACTGCAAGTTGTATTTTGCTTTATATATGTACTATATATATTAAATTATCTGTTCTGTATAATGCCTATATAACTGAAGAAACATAATTGAAGAAATTGCTAATGAAAAAACCGAGGAGATCATTTTCTTAAATTTAGTTTTCGTTGTATGGCCCTATTTCTTCTTTGGCTGGCAATAGAAACCATCACACCTGTACTAGCCAGTACACTCAAGTACAGCAAGATTGAACAAGCACATTTAGGGAAACCTGTGTATTACAAAGTACTAAGCAAAAAAGTTATCAGGATGTAATTTGTCATGCAATTCCCATTCTGTCACTTCTGATATACCTGCAAGTTTGACAAAGCACAAAATATCATGTATTGCTTTACTAAAACACGTCAGTCTTGCAAACTCTTTCAATATTTGCAGACTAGTTATGTATTTATTTATTAAACTTTTAACTCAAACATATGCATCCTGTGCACTGACAAGTCTCACCTCCATCAGATTAAAATAACCCCTTTTCCTGCTAAGGTCATTTAGTTTAAACACAACTTACCCCTGACCTAATCTTCAGTTTAAAAAAAAAAAAAACTGTCAACATGAAAAAGTTATAAAGCTGTGCCAGTGACTTACTAGAGTTTATCAATGCCTACAAAAATGACAGAAAGTCTTTAAGCACATAAAAAACTACAGAGGCAAAGACAGGGAGGACATGACATATTTCAGTCAATGAGACTTTTTATGGTTGTTCTGTGAACACTGCAAGCTATTTTTAATCACTGTTTAAAAAGTTTAAAAAACCCATGCACTATGTGTTTCCCTTGACACGATATTAAAATCATGAAGCATGCTGTAGCAGATAAATGACAGAAAATAAAACAGATCAATAAATTTCGCAACAGGTAAAAAAAGAACTATTGGTGAGTAATAATGACTAGCAAAGGTGCTGAGAAGACTGTTCAAAACATTTGTCAGCAGTAATATATGAATCTGGTTCATGGAGTGGTTATTTAATAGAGAAATTATAAAGGGCAGGTGAAATCCAGCATGGAAAGTAACCTTCTGTCATGAAGCTTCAAACCTGACAATATTCCCTCATAAAGCTTTTTTCCCTTTTTCTTAAAGCTTTCGGAGCTAAACAATCATTACTGTGTCTGTTTCATAGTACAATTGGTAGTGGCTACTACAGGAGCAGTAAATTCCAGGCCCACTTTCAAATGTTTTTTGCTCTGAGACTTTACAGTAAGCTTGAAAACATGTGAACACCGTGGATACTTTTTTTATTCATTATATGTAAATCTGCATTACAAGCTTATTGCCTCCTGTTACAACCCAATCTGTACAACAGATGAAGTTCCAGTTGGGCTAAATCTTCACATCTGAAGTCCCTTTGAATTGGATTAATGCTGGACTTTTCCATTTGTCTCACGTACGGCCAACCGTGACCTAAATATGCATGTTGAGTCTCACATCTGCAGTATCATACCTTGTTTGCCTTTGAGAATTTGGCGTACGTCTGGTTGTTTATATTTTGGCCCATTTGTCTGCATATGTATGTCAGGCATAATATATTTTGTATGTTAAATTTTTTAATGAGTTTGAGCTAAGGTGCACATGTCTGAGCAATTTTGCTTAATAAAAAATGCTGAGACTGTTCCTGATCTCAAGTGAGGCACAATAGATTAACTCTGTGGCTCTGCGATAAACCACTGGAGGAAATTCAGCAAAATAACTAAAAATGTTAGGATGGGCTTCAAGCTGCAGCTAACATATTTTGAAACATATATGTAATGGACCACGCAACCTTTTTAATATTTTACTCAGTTGAAACATAAAATTGTGACACTTTGGTCTCAGGTTTAATGAATTGCAACAGGACTGTGGTGTGGGTAGTACTTCTGTCCCACAGCACCTTGGACAGTTGAAAGCAGGTCTGCCTGGATTTTTTCCAGGTGCTCTGCTTTCCTGCCACAGTCCAAAGACATGCATTTCAAGCAAATTGGTGACCGTGAGTAAATATGTATGAATGGGTGTGCAAAGCCACTCTGTGTCGAACAAGCATCCAGTCTAGATGGGCCCTATCCAGTCTTGCAAAATGTGTTTCTAGGATAGGCTCAAGCCTGCTGTGACCCCGATCTGGACAACAAAGTAATGAAAGTGAGAGGGTTCTAATTAAATGTTTTAATATATTTGTGTTAATACATTGTGACTCTTACTAAAAATCATGAAACGCTGCCCAAACACTCACCCTATCCTCTTTCAGAAACTTTCTGACAAGATTAAGAAAATGGATACAAAATTATGAGATGCAAGATTCAAAAAGAAAATGCCAGAAAACAGAAATGCGACGTTCTATGTCACTGCTGCACTTTTCGCTGCAAGTACAATATTCTGTATGCATTGCTCCATTTCATGTGTATTTCTTGCCCAATATGAGGTTCTAGGTTGGGGAAATTGTAGGAATCCTGCTGTCCAATAGATGCCAGACATCATTCATCCCCAGTTACCATCAAGTTCTTCTGTGTAACTGAGAACATCAGTTAGGCTCTATATACTTTAATAAAACCTATGAAAAAGAAACTAAGTGTGCATTTCCTTGATATATCGTACGGGTTTCCATTAATAGAAGAAAGGATGCTGTTGAAATTCATCACCAAACAGAGCATTCCGGTAAGCAGTCATAGTAGGAAAGTATCTTGCCACACGCATGCTGAACTCTTCGTCAGGCAGGAATTCGCCCCCCCTTCTCCACTTATGGGTTTCTCTAGTATTAGCCAGGCATGCTTGTCCATTAGCACATCCCACTAAAGCAAGCCAGAACATCCGAGGACAGCATCAGGTTTACTGCCAGTTCTGGCTGCATTCATTAGCCTTGCCACTAGCCTTGTAACTACACAACAGCTCTGGCAGAACATAAGCTATTACTTTTTCATTCTTACATCCACCACAGCCAAAAAAAAACATTAACAATTAACCAAACAACTATAGACAGCATCATTATAATATTTTACTGTTTGCATATGCAAAACAGATGTCTGCATCTAATTTAAATCTGCATTCAGTGGTAGGGTTTTACAGACGAATTTATTTTATTGCTATAAATATATTTTTTCAGTTAAATAAAAACAGAATTTAGAGAAACTTGATAGATAATCCTTTGATAGCTAGAAAAGAGGTCCGCTTGACATTATGGATTACGCCATTATTAATTCCATTATGCCATTAAAATGTCCTGTTAACTAAGCATATGAAAAATGCCTAACAGCAAACGCAGAAACTTGTTAACCAGTCCAAATCTTGCCTTCTGATGACTGATGTCAGTCAACATGCTTGTTTTCTCAAATCTGTACACAACTTGTACTATTTAATAATTCAGGAAACCTTGTGATTATGAGCAAAAATATGAGAAGCTTTCCTCTTTCATGTGGTACCTTGTTGAAACCTTGGCAGTAGAATGACACATCAGGTTTCGACACCTGCACACCCATAGCCACAAACTTTTACCCTCTTAACTTAGACATAAAGCATCACCACTGACAGCAGAACTTTGGAAAGCATATGTATTTTTTATAGATCTATGAACTTTACAAAGGCCAAACCATAAGTGAATGTTGAACTTCAGAAACCAGGAATATCAAATTTCCAAAGGAAAAAAAAAAACTTTTGAAAACAAATCTTGCTTAAAACCCTCGGGACCAAAGTTTGTCATCATCTGGCCTTCTCAGCCAATGACAGACATGTCATAGATTTGAAAGAGGAAAAAATAATTTTTTCCACAGCTGTGGGGCCTCGCTGTGGAGAGAGTTCAGTGGCCTTTGTAGTCACATCTGTCAGAAACTGGCAGCTGGATGCCGGGGCTCGATTATAATGTTATCCAGCCCAGCCATACTGGCACATGGCTTGCACTGCTGGGTAAAGATACTCTTATTGAAAAGTGGTTCAAGGTCCAGAATCCAGGAATGATATTTCACTGGTGACTGATGTCACACACAAGTCAACTTTTTGGCTTGGCAGCCCGTCCCCATGTACAGTAATAAATATTTAGACTGAAGAGATAAAAATGTTAATGTGTAAAACACTTGCTAATCTGTAACGTTTTTCAACCATCTGAAGAAGAACTTACTTTAGCATATTCGTGTAGGGAATGTATGACTATCATGGCTGGTGTTAATTGTGTCTCAGTGATACTTTTGGAAATGATAAACTGCTATCATATTGCGCCAACAGAGCACCTCAGTTTGAACCTTGTACAGTTGACATGATCATGGTTCTAACTGTTTCATAGAAAACTTGGCCCAAATACAGATTCAATTTGTTAAAACCCATTTACCTTGGTGGGAAGAATCAATTTAGGACCCCTGAGGTAAAAGTGACCTTCCTAAATGGAAATCATTCTATAATTTTTGGCACAGTGCATATAAAACCAGGCAAATTCTGCTGTACAGACAGTAAAAGTACAGAAATTTAAAGTGAACATTACTGACAGACACAGAAACACAACTTCTAAACTCCCGTTAAATATACTTTGACCTCTATAATAAACATATTCTGTGATCAGATGTACTTTTCAGCTGCAAGTTACACTCAGCTTTTTTCAGTGGCTTTATGCAGTGATGAAGACATTTTTATTGAAGCTCTTAGAGAAAATGTTTGCTCACTGTCTTCAAGACGCCAGCCTGATTATGCGTGGTCCAAAGCCATTACTTGATGTTCATGTTATTGACAAGGTGTTTAGTTTTCTTTTGTCTTTGAATAAAGGGTGCTCATCACAGGCCTTTTTCACTGTCAGGGATGTCACAACGAATAAACTGCAAAGAAGCCATGAAACTACCAGTGTACCAAGAAACTAAGAATTCATGACAATCCAAGATGCCTATATAACTGTTTTGTAAACAAGCTGATAAAATCAACATATTGATAGGATGCCACTGTGTGTGTATAACCAGAAGGCAGTGGACTAAAAGAAATACAAATAAATAAAAGTTGTTTATGTGTTTCGTTTAGAAATGTTCCCTGGATCTGAAAACCTGACTCTGTCACGGTTTGTTTTATTCAATAGCAGTTGCTTCTGATTCAATTCATTCACAAAAGCTGAATGCTGCATTCAAAAATGTGTGAGTGACTGAGTGTGATACTTAAAGACAGGATCTATATTTCTTCACATTTTACAGACAGATGTAAGGCAGTCTAGTTGGGAGCCCCATTGCTGGGGAGGGATGCTTCAGTAGAATGGATGCATGAAGAAAAGAGGGAGCATGCATGAAAAACAACACCCATGCATTGCCAAACACTCTTTAATACTGAAAGGTATTAAAAGTATTTTTTACAATGTGTGACAACCAAACTGTCCTTTGACAGACATCTCCCTTGTTGTTATGGTGTTATATTAAATTGACTCTTATCTGTGTTAGTTTTACTAAAACTCAACATATTTCTCAGTTCCCCCACCTCCCTCAGATTTTTTCGGTTTATTAATCCAGACATTTCCTTTGCTTGTGTGCCTTGCTGTGGAAGAAAAAATTTTTATGCAGGTCACATTATAAATGTTATAATCCATAAAGCACTGTCAGCCCTGTAACGGCAGCAGAATTTCTGCTCAGGCCATTATAAGACTTTGCCACATGGCGGACTGGGGCATGTGATCGAGGCACACATGCAAAGAAAAAACACAGACAAATGAATAAAAAATTTAATCGTGCTGCCGTAAACAATTAAAGAGTGTATCACTTTGAAATAAAACTTGGCAAGGTAGTTTCAGGCTAAAATATTTTTTTAAAGATGACAAGCGTTTCTCCGAGTTTCTTTAAAACTAAATTTAATGAGAGTGTTATGAATTTGATGAGACTGATCCGCAGAGTTCCGTTATAATATACTGTAGGTCACTGCTAATTCAAATGACAGCTGCCAGGTGAACAGGTGTTTTGGCTTTCAACAGGTAAGGAAAACAAGCTTGCTGAGGAAGAAAAAGAGTTTGGATAAAACTCTGCGAGCAAAATGAAAAAAATAATAATAACAGGCAATGCAAGATGGATCAGTTTTGTCAATTGAATCTCATTAGCTAGCAATGCTCCCAGGCTATTTTAATGCTGCCATCTATTTGTGCTAAATAGAAACAGCTGAGCAGATGTTTGAGTTTGGAAAAAAGAAATAAAGTAACATGTAGGTGGGGAGCTCACACCTAGTTGACAGCTTGCTGTCTGCAAGATTGATGGCTATGTGTTGCAGTGATCATGCAGATTTAAATGAGGGCATTTTCTGGGTGTTGCTTTACGAGTTCCTGCAACCAACACATCCTTGTCTGTCTGGCTCAGATGCTCTACAGGGTGGGATGCTGCTGATGTCCATCTGGGAACGCATACCTCATAACTGCTTTGTTTGACAGCCATTGAAATCTGCATGATGTGGCCAATTTAGAACTTTCACAGCAGTAATTCTGCATTTGTGAATTTTTTTTTGAATGGGTAGAAGTAATTTCTCATGAGCCTTTATTTGGAAGTAAGAAGTGAAAGCCAAGTTAACAGATTTATTTTAATTATTTTTGATATTCAGTAATTTATGTACCATTGTCATTGCTATGAAGTGTAAATTAAAGGTAGTCTTCTAATCCACATAACCTCCTATTGTAGAAGGTAGTGTGACATTAGATGCCTCAGCCTCTTTTGCACAGATGCAAGGACATATAAATAGTATGTCTGCATTTAAAACAACTTAAATTTAAACAATTAAAAAGAGTTTTAATTTTAAATGTAACTATGTTTGCAGAAATGTATAAGAGTTTTGGGCAGGTGTTTTTGAGTCATCTGCTTTAAAAGAAAGAATTAAACATTAAACCTATAATATAACCCAATGTTCACCACAAGCCAGTGGTGAAACTGTCTCAGCAGCCGTTGTCTTCTCAGTGAAACACAGTGAAGACTGGCTTCTTTATCCTTAAGAAGATCTATATCTTGTTAGGATCCTCTGGCCTCTAATCTTTCATCTAGTTACATGTACATCTATTAGTGATTCCACATGTACACATGAAAAAAATCTGTAAAATATAATCGTTTAAGTTAAATTATTTAAATCTGTCTACCAGTGGGCTGTAATGATACTGAGATGATCAATAAAATCACTATTCCATGTGAAATGTGATTTCAGTGATGAGCGCAAACCATTCACAATATGGAATCCATTCTGATTTTTTTTTAAGTCGGTGTAAAACTGTTAAAGACGCTTTTTGATTGCCAGTTATCCAGACAACCTCTCTGAAAAATTGGATGTTAAAAGAAAAAGTCTTCAAACACTGATGTCATAACTTAATAATTAGAAAAATGCTTAAGTTACACGATATTAGCATTGCTAAATACATCCTTCCATTTCATAAATTGCTTTCTCATGGTTATGGTGACACTGGTCAGGGAGCTCAAAACCAGTGGGCACTAAGCAAGGAGATGATCCCTTGATGGGACATCAGTTCACCACAGCTTAGCCTCACATACACACACACACACACACACATACTGCAGGCAATTTAGAGCAACCAATTAACCTTAAATGCACACCTTTCGACAGCACAAGGTAACCCACACAGACACAGGGAGAACATAGAAATTCCACACAGACTGAACAGGATTTGAACCCACACAGCTCAGGTTTTGTGAGGCACTAGTGCTATGCATTGTACCATCATTACTAAACATCCTCCATCTTTTGTAAACTATAAAAGTAAGAAAAAGTTAGTGCTGTGCTTTTTTTCAGTAACGGCTGAATTATAAGCATCCTGACAAGAAGAGAGAGTTTCCAGAATGTTCCTGTCCACCACCACTACCTGACCCCTGACCCAGAGTGTTGGGGGTTGGAGTCAAGACACAGTTGCCTGCTGCATCAGCACCATGTTGCACGAGTAGTTTGGTTTTCATGTCTGCAAGGACATCTCTGAAATCCATTATTTTGCCACTGACTACAGGTAGTCATTCTCTATTCCTGTTTTCAACAGTATTTAAGTACATAGTCTAGAGTCCAGGAGCCTTTATACGACATTAGAAAGTAAGTGAGATTTGATTTTCAATGGATTAATAAACTGAAGCTTCAATGCATGAGTTCAGTGGAAACATGAGTAAGTGAAAAGAATGGAATTGAAGAAGAAAACTGAAGAAATTATTCCAATTCCTGTCGTGTCCATATATCAATTATTGTAGGTATCTGTGATGACAGATGGTAATATCTTTGAGTCATCATGCTCCATGCTTATTTCTGTTTATGTGTAATCGAATACTTATTCTTGGTGTCAATATCGGCATCTGGAGGCAAACTCACAGCAAATGTACTTCTTTTATTTTCTAAATTTATATTTACTGTATATACTTCGATCTAGCTTAGAGTAAAACTCTGACTGACAACAGAGGAGAGCATATATGTGTTTCACAAACTAATTTGTAATACATTTCCACATTTTTTCTTTCACAAATGCTAAGAGAAGGTGTAAGGTAATAAATTAGCACTCCTTTTAACACATTTACATTTGACAAGCATTTATTTGTCTTAATATACCTTTTACTATCTAAATAATTACAGTACTTAGAGCAGCTAAATAAATATCTGTCAGTGATAAGATGCACCTCTGGTAAATATTACTTCCCACAGTGCAGTAAGGCAATGATAAATGACTTTGTTTTTGATATATCTTTCACTGTACTCTAGCAGTAGGCATTATACGGAAGGACAGTACAGATACCTGACATTTTATTGCTGTTGCAAAGGGTCAATTTAATCATCTATATAGATATATAGATATAGAGGCATAGACTGATAAAAAAATGCATGAAACAACTTGCTTATTTAACATTGTAAATAACCTCTAACACTATAGTCAGCTACATAAAGCTGAATAATATATTTATATGATATAGCTTACATCTGGAAGTATCATCAGTGATGTAAACACAAGTCGGTGGGTTTTCTGGACCCAACAGCAAGAATGAAAACAACAATAATAATAATAATAATGGATAATTGTCTGTAGAAAATGTACGCATTGTTTTGCATATATTTAGTTATAAATAATCACATTTCACTTTTAAATGCAAACTTTAGCTGTTAATATTTCTGTAACACAATGTATAGACATCAATCCAGATTCATTACAAATCATAACTTTTTTTACTTTTTATTTAAAGGCCACAGTTCCAGGTGATGCTAATTTGGACCAATGTCCTTCTCTTGCCAAACATATTAAAATCTGGGCGCAGCTTCTTCTTTTTCCCACACTGACATCAGCCAGCTGAAAAGTGAGAACCATGGCCTGGGGTCAAAGGTGAGACCCTGACTGCTTCCCCAGCAGCCCAGCAGTCCCTCACAGGCGACAGCGACCAGATGGAGAACCTAAGGGAGCTGCACTTCTGTGTGTAGGTGCTACACAGTTTTGTGAGAGTAACAGGAGCTTGCATTCTGGAACATGGCTCAGCTTGAATATAGTACTCATACCATCGTACTGCTACTATGGCACCAAAAAGGATTTGAAGCTGGAACCTTCATGCCACAGAGGTGCCTCTCTCCACCACACTACTTTCCCCTTGCACTTAGAGGACCCAGCTTTGGACCCTGACCCTGCTGAAGGACACTTGCTCCCGGCACTTGCCCTGAACTGCCTCAGTAGATGAAACTGGTGTATAAATGGATTAATCTACCAGATTAATGCTGTGGATTAACTTGGCGAAGGGCGTCAGATAAATGAAAATATAACTAAATAACATCATTTAAGATGAGGACTCGGAAAGTCATTTAATCATTTTGTTTCTCAAGTTTTTAAAATGAATGTGCAAACCTTTTTTTATGTAGCTGTTTAGAGTGAACATTTTGAAAGCTTATTTGTACTGGTTACATGAACAAACTGAATTATTATTATTATTATTAGTTTTATTGTTGTAAACTATACATTAATATTTAATTAATTAGACATTAATACTCAGACAGTAATAATACTCAGTAAATCACATTAATAAAACATTATTATTATTATTATTATTAATAATAATAATGATAATAATAATAATAATAATAATAATAATAATAATACTAGGAGCGGTGGCTCGGCCAGTGGTATTGTTATCTCACAGCACCTGCGCCCCGCGCGAATCCAGCTCAGTCTGCACAGAGTTCATATGTTCTCCCTGTGTCTCTGTGGATCTCCTCTGGGTGCTCTGGTTTCCCCCACAGTCCAAAGACCCGTGTCTGGGGTTAATTGTTTGCTCTCAACCGGGCATAGTTTGTGCGATCACCCTGCGATGGACTGGCGTCCCATCCAGGGGCAGTTTCATAGCCTAGTGCTCTGGGATAGCAGGTAAATGATAATGCTCAGGAGGGCAGCATTTCTAACATGATTTCCATTATTAAGTTTGCAGACCATTTCAAGCAGGTTCACTAAAAAGTCAGCAACTGAGGGCAAAACTCTTGTTCAGGGTTACTGCACAGTAAGTGTGTCATTAACGATGAATAAATAAAAGAATAAATCAGAGTTATCAAGTGAAACGTGTACACCACAAAAATCCGGGCATGTGACATTCTGCGTCTGGCCCCCATTTTGACACATTAACTTCGACGTTTTCTTGTCATTGGAGTCGAGGCTTGAAGAGGCGGTTTGAACACGGTCGCGGACTGAAGCGGATGAGTAAACAGAAAATGGGGTGGGATTCGCCGAGTGAGAACATGACTGAGCCCGAAGCGGATGAACGCTTCTCATGAACGAAGGGCTTTCACGCTCCTTCATGAAGGAAGTTTCTCCAGGGAAATGGGATTTTGCTGGGATTTTAGTCTCTTTCCTCTCCAATCGCTTTGCAAAACCAACAGCTAAATTCGCACTTTTTAAAGAACCGACACACGGTCCAAACTATAAATGAAGAAAATCTTCTGTATGTGTTACAGCTTTGCGTACCATTTGATTTGAGATTTTTGTTCATATTTCGTCAAATCGTACAAGAGACGTTTGTACCCAATTACTCGCTTAGCGGACAAGTTGGATGAGACGGGAAAAGATGCAAAGACCAAACTCACCATTCTGTTGCTTTCCATCGTCATGCTGAAACTTGTTGCTGTGGCTGAATTCAGCTTCTGACCCATGCTGCTGGCTAGATGATATAAGAAGGAGTAATAATGAGAGGATCATTTGGAGATGTGGAGAAAGGGACCGCCGAGATGCTTCAGGAGTGTTGATGTGGAGGTTACTTCACCATGCGCCAACGATGCTTCTGTGACACCAGTGAGCCTCTTTCGGACACATTTGCAGCCAACAGTGGCAGAACTGTATCCACATAATCCCATCCGGGATCCCCCTTCCTTTAAAAGATAAATTTTAAACCTATCTCAGGTGCCTGGTGATCATATTTTATCCAAGGTCCAGTTTACTCATTCCATGAAGATCTGGTGGAGGAGATACACAGAAGGAGCACCTGTGAGCTTCATGGAAAGCTGGCGCTCAGGTTAGAGGAAAGTAAGATTTCAGATGGTTGTACTTTAAACATTCGCAGACAAAAAAAATCACATCACGCAGAGAAAGACAGCGTGGATCTGGAAGTCACTTTCAATCCAGAAAGAAAGATGTCAATTTGCTCCGGCGGGGCTTCACTTCTCAACACTTTTGCAACCAGTGTGATTCCTCTTGTCCTATACGGTGCCGGGATTTAAGAGCGTCTTGGAGAAATCGCGCATTCTTCGCTGCTCGGCTGACTGGAGATTTATTATAAACCCGTCGGCGGTGGAGATTTCAGATGGTCGTTGGGAGGAAAACCGACTCCTGGTGCCGTGTGTGAAGTCTGATCCGTTTTACCGCTCAGCCCCGCCGCACTGCTGACTAAGTGCGGAGACTCGGCTGTTTGGGGTGGACACTGTCTGCCAACTGGTGACACAACAGGTGCTCTACATAAAGTACCAAAAAAAAAAAAAAACTTCCTAGCAAAGGAAACTTTCCGGGGAAGATTTAACCCTTCAGTCACCGCATTTACAGATTGCGCCAGACATTTAACCGCCGCACGTCTCATATGAATCTCATGTAGACACTTTTCTGGAACGCGACCCACGACTGCGAGAAAAGAAACTACCGCCGATCATGGTTCTAATCTCCAGTTTGTGTCGTAAAACACCCTGCAGTTAGATGGGCAAACAGTGCAAGTTTCTTCTCCTTACTTTGTAAATTGCTTTGTACAAAGGCTTCAGCTGAAGGAATTTAATAAATAACTACTTATCCGTTTTGAATTCCTGTGTTCGGGAGTGGGCATACTAAAACATGCTGGAATTGTTTTAGCATAATACAGCTCAGAAGATCTAAAGGTCCTATGCAACATGCAGGGAAGAGTTATACATCAATTTACCTACATACTGTAAATAGATCACTGCATACACACAGAAGCTGAGAAATATTCCAGCGGGCGAAATTATGTGGCATTCTAAAAAATGTACTTTTACACCCATGTACTGTAAATTTGCAGCTACAATATTGTCCTTAAAATGCTCTTATTTGTGACTTTCTGACCTTTTTTTTCTGCATAGAGAAATTTAATTCACTCCAGGGATTGCTACCTACATTTTCATTCAAACTTCCAGTAGAATTATTTATTCAGTTAATCTCTTTATAGTTTAATTTGTTTTTTCCTCTTTGTCCTTGCGATCAACAGGAACTACAAGTGCAAATTTTCCTTACAATAGTCATACGAAAGCCTACAAGGCGACACTGTAGTGACCGTCATCCTTGATGAATTACGTAAACGTGGAGCAGCTTTCCTTTGTGCTGGGATGTTGAAGTTCTCTACCTGTCACACGCTAACAAAAAATGAAAGGCCTCATTTTTGACAGTGAAACAAGAAGCAAATGTTTGAAAAAGGTCCCAGGCTGAAGTGAACAGCTGTGTACGTTTTGGGGACGTAGGCCAACACCCATGTACTGTAAAGCAGCTCTGGAGAGCAGACTCTTTTAGAAGGATACCATGCATGGAGCAGGACCCAACTGTTTTGTTTAAAGGAGAGTATCACGTTCCAACCCAGTCTGCAGCAGATGTCAGCACCTCAGCACACAAAATCTCTCTCGCTCTTTCTCTCTCTCTCTCTCTCTCTCTCGCTCTCTCTCTGTCACTTCATTTTTTTCTCTTCACAAGGTTTTTGTCTGCAAAGCCCACTATTTAGTCTTCCTGCTCCCATTTGACTGCAGCTACCCTGGTGGTCTTTTCTGAATCACCAACGGCTCTCTGACATGAACCAGTGTAAATGAACACAGTAATGGGCAGAGTAAAAAACACCATTCAGTGAAACACAGCAAGCAACCAGTGTAATTGTGACTAAGGTGGCTTTACTGAGATCATTTGACATTTGTCGTTTGACAGCTCTTGGTAGCATGTACCACCTGTGGCGTTTTATTATAATTGTTCAAATATATATGCCAATGAAACAACAGTGCTACAGCAAAGTAGCAGTTATGTGGAATTGATATTTACGCAAGACATCAGTGCAATGCAGAGTTAAAGTTACTGGAAAATTAAAAAATTTACCTGATACCACAAAGAAATATTTTTTATTCTTAATAAATTTTAGAAAAATAGGAGACACCTGGTGGTATGTGTTGAAGGTACAGGTCTCATTCACCAGCCAGGAAGGCCTTGGTGATGTGCTCTGCCATCATTAGGTACATCAGTCAAATTCAAGGAGGTTAATGCATTTTAACATTTAACTTATAAACAGTAGTCAAATGGTGTTTAAATTGCATTTGTGATATGCAAATTCTGAGCTATAACTAATTTTCTTAAAAGATAATCCATCCATCCATCCATTCATCCATCGATCCATCCATAGCTGTTGAAAACTTGAAAAACGTGCCGGGCCGTGTTTTTTTTTCAATCTTTTCTGCATTTTTTATATTTCTTTCTATCTTTGAAAGTTAAAACTGATCTTCATTCATTTAAAACTGGTTCCTTGTTTTTTTTCTGTTTCATTTGACTGAATCCAGTTGAACATTCTGGTAGCAATTTCCAAATGTGAATATTACAGAATATTACAGGTGATGAAGACCTTACAAAACACAACCTTGAATGAATACACAAGATGTAATTAAATGTGACGTCTGCTTTCTAGTGAGCCCCAGAGCTCTGAAGTTTTCGTGTTTTGCTTACAACGGACTACAAAAACATGTTTACCAGGGAGTTTTTGCATTTATGTGCCACAGTGTGTATAAAGAACGTGCAGGTATTTATTGAATTTGATACCTGTCCACGTACTGTCTTTCAACTTGCAAACTCAAAGATTCTGCGTTACACCTGTGTCAGAATACCACACAGGATGCCAATGACCTTTTCAAATATCTGGTGGTGCTAGGTGAGGACCGAGGGTCCGACACCCAAGACAAAGCTGTATCAACATCAGTCTTGCAGTATCACAGCTCTCTAATCCCCTTTTCTGTGCCCCCTCATCTTATGTCTTCTTTAGTCTTTCTAATCATTAACCGTGTATCCATAAAACAATCTGTTTGTGTGCATTCATTTGATTCTTTATTCTTTATGCAGGGTTTTGTTTTTTAAGCCACTGCTTTGAAATTTGGCACACAAGTGCTTCTCACCCTAAGTGAGGCTTTTTTGCAGTCAAATTCATTAAACTCTGAAAAGATTACTTACTATCTAAATATTTAAAACTAAAAATGGGTCTCTGAGAAGGTCTAGAGAAGCAGGAGTAGTGAGGTCACACACATAGTGTAAGGAAAAATGCTGAGAGATTTTGTCGTCAGATCCACACACCCACATTGACAACTTTCTAAATCAAACACAAACAAATGGAATAAAATAACTTGAGAAAGTTTGGTGATGTATCATTTATAATTAGTTCACTTTCCAAAACCTTGTTTTTGTTTCATGCTGCATTTATTCCATTCATTCACCTAGGCTGAACCTGTCGAAATGCTTACCATGGTGGTGTCTCAAATCTTAGCATATTTCTTATCTTTGGTCTTTTTTAATGTGCTCACAAACAATTTCTGAGAAGTAGAAGCTATATCTTATCTGTATTCTTATCTAAAGTAAAACAGGATTTAAACCAAATTTAGCGTGTAAAAACAAATAATTTCTAATGCATGACGAGACCAAGATGCGATCTATGTAGATGTTAATGTAGTATGTTTAGTTATGTCACCATGTTTTTCCAAGATATGACTAAAAAAACACTTTCTACCTAATCTCTCTTGGTGTATGCTTTAGAATGTAGTAAAATCACACAGTTAAAATTAAACAATTCTATTTTCCTAAAGTCTTTCACATAAGGAGAAATTGGACAGTTTTGCAGGGCACTACTTCTATCTCCAGGTCTTTGAATTTTCATTAGTCTTATATTTTCAGTAAGCTGTACTGATACAGTTGGCTAAATGAATTAAATAATTCAAACCATGTAAAAAAAAAAAAAATCAGTATGCCTTATTGTTTCAGTCCTGTAAAATCTCACCGTTGTCCATTTGTGCTGATCTAAGAAAATCCTTTGTGGAGAGCTGCGTATATTATAAGTAAATAATTTTGGATAATTTATGAAAGTCAAGCAAAACTAGACACATCACTATTGAAATATAGCATTTATCTAACTCCTTGTTAGGATAGTTTTGCTGCATGTACTGCATTGCATGATTTAGAAAATGTTCTTTTATGAGCTTAACATTTCATATAATAATAATAATAATAATAATAATGTCAGTATTCAATCAACAGTTAAAACAAATAGCAAAGTGCTTATTTTTCATTTAACTGTTATTAGAATCAGTAGTACAACTCAAACTTCTTGGAGTAAAGTGAAGAAGGAAGCCACAACATTGCTTTCCACTGAACTTCATCTGATTAAATATATCATTTAATCATTAAATTGACAGCATAAGAACATAACTTATTTAATGTGTTTAAGTGTTAAGTGCATTAAGTGTTCAATGGAAACTATTTCCAATATATTATTCATGTAAAAGATGAAAATTAAACACCGTAGTCAATCCATGAGCAAAACAAATTGGGTTTTATAAAATTAAAAATGATACTGCTTTGCTAATACGCTTAGGTTTACATTTAAAATGTAGAATGCATTCAGTCACCAGTGTGGTGAAGTTTACTACTACCACTACTATTACGATTATTAATAATAATAATAATAATAATAATAATAATAATAATAATAATAATAATAATAAGAAGAAGAAGAAGAAGAAGAAGAAGAAGAAGAAGGTGTTATCAAATGAGACATAATTCGTTATAATTATTATTATTCTTGTTGTTACTGTTATTATAGATATAGAGGCAATCTGTTTGTGGCAGTGGTAGTTGTCACCAATGGTCCCAATGTGCCTCTAACACAAGGATCGTTTGTCTAGCGAGTGTCTGCTGTTCTGGCACTTGCACATCATGGTGGGCAAACAGCCCTCACACCTGACTTCCCGAGAGGCTCAAAAGTCTATTACACATTCCTTCCTCAATCCATATCTCATCTTCAGAGGACTGGCACACGTCCACTTGCTGTGTGTCTTGGCAGCCAAGACTACAGTGTGTTCTGTCCACACCAGTTCAGACCAGGTTTATCGTTGTTTGTGTTTTATTAAAGCTCAGGACCTGTGATGAGGAGGTGCTAACAGTAGAACGGCCATGGCTGAATGATGAAATACGTGTGTGACCACAAAGCATGCTTAAATGCAAAGCCAAAGAAAAATACGAGCGTGGATTTTGGAAACATTAAGACACCGGACATGAACTTTTGCAGTAAAAATGTATCGCTGAACCACATCTTAATGTAAATCAAACGGATTAGTATATACCTAGAAGATAAAGATCACAAACCAGCAAGGTTTCTGCTGCCCACGTATTACATAATAGATAGACCTGGCATTGTATGCAGGAGGTGCTGTGATTTAAGGGGATTTACAGGAGAGTGGAGGAAAATAAGATTCATTACACATCATTACTCTCATTGCTGATTATAAAATCAAAGACCTTCATGTGGAATGTGGTTGTTTAACCGAACAGGCTTCTGATGGGCTATTATAAGGCCGATTAGGCTTTTAGAAAATGTTACAAAAACACTACCCCCCCCCCCCCCCATTGCCGCTGCGCTTAAACGCAGTTTCAGGTTCAAAGATGAGTATTATATTTCTTTGATTATAAATCATTTCCTAAAAAGAAATATGGACTCCCCATGGTGAACTAATGACATGTGCAGCACATATCTAGGAATTATAACGGACTCTTAGATGCCGCTGAGCTACAAGTTCTTCCCATCACGATGGTGACAACGATCTTACATAATGAACGTGGAATTTTCTTGCGCGCGCGCGCTTGTGTGTGTGTGTGTGTGTGTGTGTGTGTGTGTAAGAGAGAGAGAGAGAGAGAGAGAGAGAGAGAGAGAGAGAGACTGCGCATGCTGGGCGGTGACAGGTGCACGGAAAGGACTCCATCTTTTGGCATCGTGATGTAGGGCAAAAGGACACGAGGTCCGCGCCCGGCGTTCGCAGATTAAAAACAGGGTGTGTGACACAGCCGTGTTCCTTACCATGGTACTCGAGTGAAAAACACGGTAAGGGACGTAGAGGGAGGATAAAAATGAGAGCAAGGCAACAAGGATGCGAGCAGGAAGGCGCTGTGCTGCTTGCACGTCGCCTCTGTTGAATGTTTTCTGCACATCTTAATTTGTGGGATTAAGGATTAGAGGAAAAATATTGCAGGCGTATGGTGAGTTTAAATACATTTTTTTTTTTTGTTTTTGATTTTTGGCTTGCATGAAATCGAGATGCGCCTTTCCCCTCCTGCCATCTCCATTCGCCATCTGCACGTCTTCCAAGCCCCTCAGCATGGTGGACGCCGTTGCCGTGTGGTTGAGTGTGTGTGAGTGAATGTGTGTTGTGTGCCTTTACGGAAATCCCAGCGCATAATCATGTTTGTATTTCGTGGCGTAAAACCCCAAGAAAAAATGTCTCAGCCTTTCCGTACTCATGCGATATCAACATGTTAGCCACGGTCATGCCATGTTTACAAAATATGGTGGGGGGGAATATGGAGGTCACGTGACATGATGGCTTCGGGTCGCCTGTACATCTTTTAGATGCATAATTTGTACCATTTCTATTTGATGCACGTGAAAAATAAGCAATTTTGTCGTTTGCAATAAATATTTCACATGTACTCATTATATTCCTGAAGAAATTTGGATATTTGTAGTAGGACAGTGTGAAGTATAAGCCAGAAGTTACAAGTTAGCAAACATGCAGCGTAGAACAGCTGTGTTCATTTATATGAATTTTTATTCAGTGTATTTATGCTACACAATGTGGGAAACATTTAAGTTTTTTTTAAATATAATTTCTAAATGAGAAGTGATAGCATCCTATAGCGATTTTTAATACATGTATAGTGGGAAGTTTATGAGATTCAGTTCTTTTGCTCTGGGTGGTTACTGGGTTATTATTATAACATTCTTCTTATGAAATTGCTGTGGTCTGGAGTATTGATGTCCTTGTGCAGCCTTTCTGCTACCTATAGCAAAGTTCTGGAATGAGTGGGCATTATGTGAGCTGTGGGGAGGGTGGATATCAGCTGTTGCTTCATGAAAATTTATTGAGTATTTTACTGGGCACTGTGGTGAAGTGTTCTAAAGACACTGGTTGCTTTAAATGTCAGCTTGTTGTGAAAATGTTGTCTTGTCCTAGTCTGTTACTGAACGGATATCCATTTTTCAACCACTGCCCCACTGGACATTGCCAGATATCAGTCCACACTGAGCTGCTTTTCAGTTTGTGTAAGTACACTATATAAAAATTCTGCAATTTCAGTCCAGTGCCTATTGCACTTTTTCAACGCTTGTGTTTCACCACAAGTGAGTGTTTTGTGCCTTTCAGCTACTATTGCTGCGGAATAAACACAATTTCCTTTTTTTCATAAGCCTATGTGACCTTTAAGAAAGTTCCCTGTGGCATGTTAGTAATTTGTGAAGTCTTTGCCCATCAAAAAGTGTTTGCTTTTCCCTTGTTCAAAGTCACCGATGACTCTGCTTTCAGCCATGCTGGGTCACACTTCTGGACTCAAGGCATAACAAGACTGCTAGGAATAAACCTCATTTAATATAGCAGTCACGTATCCATAGCCCACCAAGACTGCAGATGTGCTTTTTGACCTAATCGAAGCGAAAGCAAAATGAGTGTTGTCGCAAAGTCAGTTTAAAACAGAAGCTGGTATGAATAATGAATTTATTTAGTCAACTGATGCTTTTCACCAAGGCAGCTCACAATGATTTACTCATATATACAACAGAGTAATGTTTTCTCTGTGCGATTACGTTCATTGCTCAGCTGCAGGATTCAAGGCAAGGTACTTCAGATTTCAACCTTCTGCACCATCTGCTGAAGAAATTATAAAAAAACTTTTTTTAAAATTTCCCCAAGTGCATTTTAATTCTATGCTACATTGGACACATTGTAAGGGAAGACTGGCACCAAAGCAGAAATGATATTAATCACATAAATGAGCCAGTCCACTTTCTCATGGAGTAGTGGGACTTGACAGAGTCAGATGGCCTGAATGTTACTGACCTCCATTTGAAATATCAAAGGAGCAAAATCACATCCACTTCATGCCCATAAGTGTATTCAAGACATCAAGTCATCTTCTCCTGTGAGTCAGATATGCAGCCCTGAGCTCAAAATCCAGTTGATGTTCAAGTTAGCTTAGAACTTCAATCTTAAATCATTAGATTATTTTTAGGTAAGTGTTCAGAATGTGTGATATTATAAAATATGAATAAATGAATTTGGGGTCATTGCAGGGCATGATGGTGGTACAGCAAGTAGTGCCGCCGCATCACTGTCCCTGGTCTGTTCGGGTGTGGGATGAAAACTAGCTCAGTCTGTGTGTTGTTTGCATTTTCTCCCAGTGTCTCTGTGGGTTTCCTCTCACAGTCCAAAGATACATGTTTCAGGTTATTTGGTCACTGTAAATTGTGCATGTGTGTGACTACTAACCCCTTCTGAATGGTCTCCGAAGTGTTGCATCCCTGACCAGGATAAGTGGTTAAGAATCATGGATGGAGGGTTTATTTTGATAGAATTGTGCATGTACTCTAAGTACAGGTGCATTTGTATTACAATGCAATATTAAATTAAGAGTTTCATAACCATTTAATATAGAAATGCATTCCAGTGACAAGTATATCAAACTTCTACCACCTGCAGGTCTTTTGCACGATAGCTGTGGTTAATTCAGGAATATTACAATTCACAGTTTTTTTTTTACAGGTTTTGAATTTTTGTTTCAGATATTTCTGGGTGGTCAGTGAAAAAGATAATCTACTCCCAAGTGTCATAAACGTGATTCGTCCTTATCTTTCAGGATTCAGGGTCCCTCCATGCGAAGATGAGTGTGTTAAAAGTGACCCTCGTTCTCCTTCTCTTCTCCTTGCTAATCCTGGATGGGTCTGCAAAAGAAAAATCTGCTAAGAAGGGCAAGAAGAAGGGCAAACAGGTGTACTGCCCCTCGTAAGTGTTTTGGTACTCTAAGAACATAGCTTAACCATTTTTATAAGGTTTCTGGTTTGACAGCTGTGAATTATCAGCGGCAGCACAAAACATGTTGGGCATTTCAAAATCAAACGTGTCAGTTTCAAAAGATACCTAAAGTGGTGCTGCTGGCAGGAGGTGCCAAAAAGAAAGCTGTCCTGAATTTTAATTAGATTTGTATCTTGAAAGGGTGTGTTTTAAACCTGACCATTAAATATGGCCATGTGTTGGCACATTTAAAAATTGCAGCCACAGTTACCGTGGCAATTGGCCAAAACCTTGCTGTGTTGTAGTGTATCTGCCAAGAGACCTTCAGGAATGAGAAGACTGATGTTCTGGTCAGTGAAGTGCTGGCCAAGTAGACTACACAGGTAGCCGATTTGTGGGGTGATTAAAATGTCTCCTCTCCTTCAAAAAACTGTACTGTTTGGAAGAATATAGAAATGACTATTAAAACATGCAGAAGTGACATGGAATACATTTAATTCAATTAAAATATATTTAAAACAATCAAGCAACAATTAAAATATCTATTCTTACCTGCTCTTTTGTTGGATGCTAAATTCATATTTTTCATTTCAAATTATGAGTGTGAATATAAGAACAACTTTCAGGCTACAATCCAAAGCTACAATTTGCTTTGTTCTGCAGTCAGATTAAATGTCCAAAAGAATGTTTAGGTTAGCAAAGAGTTTCCATAGGTGTTTTACAGATTACGTCAGCTTGTCCTGAATTTCACTCTTTGTCAGCAGAAGATTTATGGCATTAATGCAGTCTTGTCAATCACAGTTTGTGTAAAGAAATTTCAAACATAAAATTCTAAAAGGCTCTTAGGTACATTTGGGAAACTCCAGTTTTAAATAAGTTGACTGTAGTTTTAACAATGTTGACTCCATTAGTTTTTTTAAGCTGTTTGGGAGCAACGATGCCATGGGCTTGGCACACATATGCTTAGCCAGTTACAAGTTACAACATGTTTTAGATAATATGTAGAAGAAGGTGGAAGTACACAGTGGAAATAGACTTGAACAATGAAGCAATAGTACTATAACCCCAAGCTACGGTGCTGTTCATATTATTGTGTGTTGTACGGTTTTATGAGTTATAAGATTACAATTTGTTTTAATACTTCTTAGGTAAAACTGTGGTATTTTAGAATGCATATTTTGATTTTTAGGGAAAAGGGTATGGCAATACTAATAAAATTGGACATTATTTTAATTTTGTTGGAAATTCTGTATGTCTTGGCAATGGCAAACAACAGAAATATGTTTTCATACTGATTCATCAGAATCTGGTAATTTCTTTGTCTGGAGCTATTTGAAGTGGAGAAGTGGAGTTAGTAATGTCCTTTTTAACAGAAAACATTTATGAATTTCTTTGACTAAAGAATTGCTTTTAAAATGCAGTTCGTACACACTGTAATTCTTTTTTTCTAATTACTTTTGGTGTGTCAAATGCTCACTTGAAAATTAGCAGGCGGTGAATGCAATGAAAATTGATAATAATAATAAGGTTTGATAACAGGTCCTGAAAATGTATACACTTGTGTTCAAATTTCTACACAGCTCTTTTTCCTTCAAAGTTTTCAAAGTTTTGTGATGTTTACTTACCATTAAATGCATCTTGGCTTTTGGAGGGAGTTAAAGTGCCACCAATCTGGAATATTTTTTTCTGCATTTCCCAAGTATAGGCTTTAGCAGCATTCTCCAGGTTATTGTGCATTTTAATTAGCGTTCTAATACAGACAACAAAGCAGTCCTATCCTTTGTGGGCACCATAGAATTAATTCATGTTTTGCATAATAATGTTTTTCCATGTTCAGATATTGCAGTGCTAATGTACAATTTCCTCTGCTTTGCTCTCACTGTCTTTGAGTTATTTAACCGCTCATGTTAATCCTAAATGACTGATTGTGCATTAATTTTTACCCCCATTTCTCAACCTCTGTAGGCAGTTGTCCTCAGAAGACCTTGCTCGAGTCCCCGCAAACTCAACAAGCAACATCTTAAATAGGTTGCTTGTCAGCTACGATCCAAGAATTCGACCAAATTTCAAAGGTTGGTTTCCTTCTGTAGTTAATGGTTATTCGTACCTGGCTTGCTATGGTGTGAAAAGAGATGGTTATAGCATACTGCTTAGAAAAACTTTATACATGTTACAGTCAGTAAGTTCCCTCCCCATGCAAATTTTACATGTTGTGAGACTGTGATGCATGACAAAAATAATGTAGATCAGCGTTCAGTTAGTGTTCAGTTGAGTGCTGGAACTGTCAAAACAAGTGACCTCAGTGATTTTCAACACACGACAATTGGTGCTAAGTCTAGTGGTTCTTATTTCCCAAATTGCTGTCATCCTGGGCTTTTCATGCACAACCGTTTCAAGGGTTTACTGAGAATGATGGGAGCAGTTGTTTCAGAGGACAATTGTGAGAATTGTACAAGCAAACAGAAGAGCCATAACCATGCAAATAACATCTGAATGCAACAATGGTGTGCAGAGTCACAGAAAAAAAACAGTTATCAAAGTTGTCTGGAATGGGCTACAAACAAAAAAATGTTGGGTACCAATGGTGAGCAAAGAAACAAGGAAGTATGTCTACAGTGGGCACAGGAGCATCGAATCTGGATCATTGAGGAGTGGAAGCGCAACACAAGTTCACGGTCCCATCCTGTTTGGTGTCAGCAATATAAGCCAGTGGTGGCAGTGTGATGGTGTGGGAGGTGATTTCCAGGCACATATTAGGGCCCCTAAAGTCCACTGAAGAATATCTGAATGGCACAATGTTCTGACTATCGTTGCTGACCATATTCATCCCTTTGTGGCTACAGTTTCTCCACACCCAGTTGGACACACATATCGTCACTAAATGGTTCCAGGAGCATGACAGCGAATTTTCATTGCTTCATTGGCCTGCACAGTCCCCAGATCTCAACCCTGTCAAGCATTTTTGGGACAAGGTGGAAATGGCTGTTTGAAGAAAGATTGTAGCTGTCCAATTTTCAGCAGCTGCACACATGGTACAACATTCCTGCAAAACACATCCAGCATCTTGTAGAATCCATGCCCAGAAGAAATTCATACTGTTCTGAAGGTCACAGGAGCCACAACATGCTACTAGACAGGTGTAAACTGGCTTCTCAGGATATATGGGCGACATTTTCATTTATTTGTGAACAGAAAAGCTGACCGCTTAACCTTTTTAGGACCTCACTGAATATTTATGCAGAAAGGAAGAACAGCATCTATGTATGAAAAACTGAGTACAGTTGAGAGCACAAGTCCTGCAGCTTGTATCAAGATACCCTCTCCCCTTAGACATTTCAAAAGGCACAGCTTTTTATTTTAACTATATATGCTTGAGATATATATGCACAGGTCTTTATTAATTGAAAATTCTGTTTTCATCCTGTCACATATTGTGATGTGTGCATTGTAGGTGTTCCAGTGGAGGACAAGGTGAACATCTTCATCAACAGCTTTGGCTCAATCCAGGAAACCACAATGGTAATGGTTAACTTTACATAAAAATCATACTGGTTTTTAACTTTGCCTGGGTTGTGACAGATTTATCAGCACCTGTTGAATGAATAGTTTACTGAAAATGTTGATGAACTTGAATCCAATACTGTATAATTTTACAGGAAATTATCTTTCTAGTTTTTCTCAGTATGGTGCATATATGCATAATGATACTGAATGTTAATAAGGTCAAAGGGGACTAGACTGAGAAGAATAAACAGGTTTATCAATCAGATTCCTGTTAATGGAAATATGATTAAGCTAAAGCTCAGTGAGGTAAACACTTCTTGACATCATGTCTTTACATTCACTTATTAAAACTCCTGTGTGAACCTGCATAAAAGAAACCAACAAAAATGTTGTTTCAGCTTTTTTGCTCCTTTGTGCTTTAAAGACACAGCATAGTCAGGTGAAAAATCAAGACAGGACAGTCGTGGTGAACGAGAACAGTGCACGAGAGAGAATAAACTGCAACAGCCCCGCAAAGACACAAATTCCTCATTCATTTCTGTAGGAAAAAGGATTTCAGTACTCCCAAATGCAACCTTTGCTTTTAACAACATGCTATATAAGCTTTCGCTTGCTGCTCTCAAGGCAGATGAAGGTGAAATTGCAGGCTGCCAGAGCCGATGTGTTTTGGTGCCTTATTCTGTTTTTGGCCTGGATGGTAGTGCCTTTTGCGGTAATGTAAGAAGAGTTCTCTGCTGTGCGGGAAAACAGCTACACACAAGTAATTTGAAGCTATCAGTCTAGCATGCACCCAGAACGGCACAATTTTTAGACTTTACTATAGTTGGAACATCTGTTTATGACCAGAATGGTATAGTTGATTTAGTTTAAATTGCATTATATCATTACAGCTTACTGCAGCTCCCTAAACATATAAATATGTGTTGTCAGTGGAATTATATTTAATCATCAGGACACCAAGAGACAGGAGATTATTGCCCAAGCCTGGTTATCCAAGCTCTGTGTGTGTGTGTGTGTGTGTGTGTGTGTGTGTGTGTGTGTGTGTGTGTGTGTCTGTATAAATAGATATCAAGTGTGGAAATGTACGAGATGGTAATATTTGTCTTTCTTGTCTATTGTTAGCTACTGAAACGATTAAGAGAGTAGTATATGTCATTACTCCCGAACTCAATAGCATTTATTAGACAGACATCCCTGAAAAAAATCCTTCCTGCTGGCTTGAATCACATTGTATGCAGTGCATGCATCGCTGTAACAAGTGTTTGCTGCACTGAACAAATTCCATATACTGTTTTTTTCTCGTCACTGTGCCCCGAGTTTGAATACCAGCGACTCTCTTGGGAGGTAACGCTGAGCTCCCTCGCACAGCTGGGATCATTTGTTGGCCGTTTGACATTTATTCCCTCCTCGAATTTCACAATAACAGACCGCCTCGAAGCGTCTTCCCCAGCTAAATCCCCAAAAATTTGACCCGCCGTGGTTGTTAAACAATAGCACAAGTGTGCTCTTGGTCAGAGAAAGTCTGAACTCACTAAAGCGTTGGAGGCATGCCTAATGAGGTGTAATGAAACCCATTCATTTGGGCGCTATTCCCGTTGTATTTAAAAACTATGTATAAACTCTGTGGTGGAAACAAAGCAGTATACATTCTCAGTGAACTTCTTTTGAATTCAGAATTGTAGGGTATGCACTGTAGGGTCAATAGGTTTAATAGTAAGCATAAATCAGACACTGGAGCAACTCAAGCCTGACTTGAGGACCCAGCGTTCGTATTGTGTCAGTGTACAGTTTTTCGATACTGTATCAAATATGCCTGTCTGTTAAATTCATCTATTTATTCATTTATTGTGAATAATTGGCTATCCACTGCAGTGGTCCAGAGCCTGTCCTGGTTGCAGTAGGGTGTGAGGGAGGGTGTACGTACAATGGGACACCATTCCAGCCCATGGCAATCATGCAGACACTTATTCATTTGTACTTAGCCCTTAGTATTAGTGCAATTAAATATGAAAAACGTGGTAGCATAGCATTTAAAGAAAAAACCTACCCAGGGAGTTTTCATGTTAGCAATTGATCCATCTCTGTAAATGATTGAAGTGTGTGTGTTTTGAAACAATGTCAGATAACCATTGAAACAATAATAGTGTGTGTGTTTTATTTGACTTTGCTTTGGAGCTTTAGAGTGCAGGCAGAATGTGTAGCACACTCACTGGTTACCTTAACTATGATCAGGATTACAGAGTGAACATCTTTCTGAGGCAGCGATGGAATGACCCCCGGCTGAGACTCCCCTCTGATTTCAAGTCTGATGCCCTCACTGTAGACCCAAAGATGTTCAAATGCCTTTGGAAGCCCGACTTGTTTTTTGCCAATGAGAAGAGTGCCAATTTTCACGATGTCACCCAAGAAAACATATTGCTGTTCATTTTCCGCAATGGCGATGTGCTTATTAGTATGAGGTAAGTGTATCCATTAGTCACTGCTTTTATGTGCACTTTGTAGATGTCATCCACTATATAGACTTTGTTAGACACAGTGGCACCATGGAAATGTTATAGAGTTCATGCGTTCAAAATCCATACATATCCACACACGGAAACCTGCTGGGTCATTTTTCCTGAAGCAGTTCAGGGAGAGTTCCTTGCTCAAAGGTACTACAACAGCAGCGGGATTTAAACGTAGGTCATTAAGGTGCAAAGTAACAACACTAACTTATGGTACTTACTGACTCAAATGTGTTATATTGTATTCTGCAATTGTCTGAGTCCATAAGGACTATTCCCCACCCATTCAATTGTGAAATGCTGTAAAATGCTATTGTTTGCCATTATTTACCTGATACATTAGTTCACAGTCATTTCAGCATTAGGGTTGTGTGTGAGCTACTTATCATCTACTCATTTATACAGCAGGACATGACTATAATATCAGCTCATGGTATTTTCCTTTATCAGGGATGCAGCAACAGAAGAAAGGTTTGAACCAGGGTCCTTAAGTTCCAAGGCCATAGTTCTAACTACTACACTTCCTGCTGACTGCTGGGACCTCTTAACTATATAGTATTTCATCTGCAGAGTTCTGAATGACTTAAAAAATATTTGAATGAGGCTCCTTGCATATATTTCACAGCTTTTTGGACACTATTTTTTCCTTTGTGTCCCATCCCAGGTTGTCGGTCACACTATCCTGTCCCCTGGACCTGACCCTCTTTCCCATGGACACTCAGCGATGCAAGATGCAGCTGGAAAGCTGTATGTTAATGCTGGGCTACTGTTACTGAATCGTGATAATGTGGTTTTGTCTCAGCCACGCATTAGCCAGAGTTCACTGAATTTCTAATGTTAAACAATATAACTGTGGCATTATTTTAAAGTACTTTAGCCTTTAAGTTAATTCATGTTAGCGTCGAGTTGCGTCTCTGATGTAATCAGACGTAGGTAGAGTAGCCAAACACGATACTCAAATAAAAGTGCTGCTATTTTTGAAAAATAATTACTCAAGTGAAAGTAGAAAAAAACTGAGTAAAAGCAAACAAAGTACCAGGAAAAAAAAGAAGCACAAGTACTGAAGTTCCAATGAAGCTTTTTAATGACGTGAACCACAGTAATGTTAACATCTACAATATGCAGTTTTAACTAATCTCTTCAATAAATGGCAACTGGTGTGTAAATAAAAACAAATACTGTCAATTAGGCTAATCAAACAAATTCAAAATAAATAAAATAACAGTCTGTTAAGGATCCTTAATCATAATTTAGCTGACCCATTTGTCTAAGATGACTTACAGTGTTAGGTTTGTATATGTTAATTTCAAGTTTTTTTTCCTTTTCTACAACAGGGTAAGTTTAATGGAGCTTTTCTGGGTTCTTCAAGTGCATTCCAGCAGGAGCAGGGGTTTGAACTCAATGGCTGCAGTGACAAATGTGCTTAAATAAAAGTCAAAAGTAGACAGCCATACAGTATTAAGGAGCAATTAATGAAAGCAAATTGCCTCATTATGAGTTTTTTTTTAAAAATTTGCTAAGGTTTGTTTGAAATAATTCCAAGCCATTTGTGAAAATTTCATTTCTGCAGGGGGAACAAAGTATAATTAGGACAGCACTCATGGTTCTGGTCGTATTTATTGCAATGCGAATTTTGAACACGTGAAATTTGACCACAAATCCATTTGGCTGCAGTCCTTCATCAGCCTGTACAGACCTTAAAGAAGCATGCGAATATATAGGGGGCATACAGTCCCATGTGACTCACTAGTTCATGTAACACAATCGCTGAACAAAGGACAGAATATGTTAAGACACTTGACTGGATAAATGACGACCAGCATCAAACCAACTGATTTTTATTACGTTTCCATTGCGTTCCAAGACATGATTCTTTGTTTTATCTGCACATAGTAGGCAGTAGGGTTTCAGAAATGGCACCGTTATGACACAACACAGAACAACGATTAACCAACACACTATTATACTATTAGAATGCACTGTTAACCAAAAAAAAAAATTGCAACGAGTAGAAATTAAAGTAGATACAAAAGAGGTATGCTAGGGAAATGTCCTCATTATTCCCAATGGGGATACTGTGTTCAGTAAGTGGATTTGGTGTGGCATGCTGCTTCTCCTTGGAGAACGCATCTGTTCCTGTCCCCGGTCTTGTGTTGGACTTTTGTCTCATTTTCCGTAAAGCGTACTGAATCTTGTCCATATCCCAGATTGCTGAAATTTTTTCGTGTCCCTAGTTTTCGGACAAATACCGTATATGTAGATAGACAGGTCGTTCTGTCCATTACTTTGAGTGAAAACAGCGGTTCTCACCATAGTTACAACACACAGGGAACGCGTCTGAAATTGCCCAAAGACAAGCTAAAAGGAGGCATGCTGGATTTTGTATGAATATCTGAAAAAAAAAAAGGTCACATAGATTAGCAGCCCTTTTGTAAACTAACCAAGGACAGGTTTGGAAAGGCTGTCAGAGTCTTGATTCACTATCAGAAAGTAATATCTTGGAGACATCTAGAAATGGGATTTTAAGTGGTGATTCGGATAAAAGGATGGCTGAAGATGGACACTTGTTGAACTGTTTCAAAGTATTGTGCTGTAAGCTCTCTGTAAACACTGATTTAAGGCAGCTCCAATGACCGCATATTATTTTTCTACATTTATTTTTGCAGGGGGACAATGCATGGAAGACCTATGAATATGTGTTTCATGCAAATATGATAAACACACAAAAAGATTAATCATAATAATGTGCCTAGACTGGCTTGAAGAAGAAGAACGATATGTGGTATATTCAAATAAACAAATGAACGGACAAACAAACTAATGAATGAGTATAGAGTGTTGCAAAACAGAGGATACAAACACATGAGTATCCAAGTGAGACCAGAGAGTGCTAGAAAGCCACAGAGAGTGTGCAGTGCATTTCACCATATCTTACAGAAGCTATTGTGTGGCCAAGTGTTGCAGGCTTGGATAGGAGGTTGCAGACCAGATAAATGAAAATCTGGACTGGTCAAGGATGTGGTGGACTGGACAAGTGAAAAACTGGATGTAAGGAGTCTGAGTAAAGTGAGATGAGTGTACTTATAATGTCCATTTAAAGAGATTGTGATTTTTTTTTTTTTTATAAAGAAACGTTTGAAAAAATTATTTGTTTTTCATTATGTGTCCTTGTTTTCAGTTGGTTACACTACAGATGACCTAAAGTTCAGCTGGCAGTCTGGAGACCCAGTGCAAATGGATGAGATTGCTCTGCCTCAGTTTGACATTAAACAAGAGGACATTACATATGGGAATTGTACCAAGTACTACAAAGGGACCGGTAGGTTGGGTGTTTTCATTCCAGTCTATGTGGTCAGTGCTGTTTAAGTGTTACATTCAGTAAGCATGCATTTTCACTGTTATTGTATGGTTTTTAAATGTTCAAATACAATTTGATCCTGTAAAGAAAAATATTGCCTCTCATTTACATATACCCCCAAGGACAAGTAATTCTGTGTAATTTAACGTCACAATCTATTTATTTCTCAGGAAAAATATTAATAATACACAACATACGAAATTAGCTAAAACTGAAATTTTCCATCTGCCCCACGGTCCTGAAGTGTTCGTTCAGTCGGGCACAGTAATACGGTTTGGGTTCTTCCTACCCACCTTCCATGAATAAATCTTTGTGAGAAAAATTTGCTCACATGGTTGGCACAAAGTAAAAAGAAAGAAAGTCATTTTGCTCTGGAACTTAGTAAACCTCTTCTGGTACATTTGGGTAAATTACATGGAATTCCTCTTATATTGATTAAAGCGTGGTACAACATACGATCACATCCTTCTAAAAAAGTAATTGATTGTAAACTGAAAACCTTCAGTGTCCTGTAAGTTATGCACTGAGCCAGCATAGCCTGTCAACCTGTCACTGTTCATTTTCTTTTTAAGGAGACTCTCGGGCAACATTTTCCTTTGCTTTGAATGAGTAATTCTCTGTGAAAACAGTATATGATAACGTCATTTTGGTGAAATGAATGTAAACAAATTCATTTAGATTGTAGATTGTACATGTGCTTAGTGTTGTGTCTGTGTGTTTTTTGTGTTTTGTGGCATGTTGAAGACAAAAAAGTGACAAATACGCCATGAAGTTCTGTGGTGTTTCCTTGAACTGGTCTTAAACTGGGGGAAGCGACCAAAGCACAGGTGCCACTTATACATGTTTCATATGTATAAGGAAATACGTTTTTAGTGTTATGTAGCATGTTCACAGTATTTTATTTGCTAATGGTTTTCTTTTTTCCTACCTTTATATTCACTGAGAGAAATCCTGTCGTAATTATCAAGGGACTTAATGTAATTGCTCTTTAGAGTTATATAACAATGGTGAATGAAAATCATAGTATAATGCCAAGCAGGTAAAAGCAGAGTACAGCAGACATTCTTTAGCAAGCCTTCGCATGCTGTCACTGACATGAAGCTAAGTTGAAATACCATCGTGCAGCATTCAGACGCGCTGCTTCTGTGAGGCACAAAAGCGCTCTTTGTTCCCAGCTGAAGGGTCGATCGATGGCATGGCATCTGTCAAACCAGGCCTCAAAGAAAACACCCGGAAAGCCTTGACGTTGTTAAACATTACATCGTGCTCAGTGTTGTGATTGTAAGGCACAGGGTAGCTTTGGGAAAAGCAGGAACCGTCAAAGGAACAAAAGGCAGAGTTAAATTTTAATCCTGGCCGATAACAGGCTGGAAAAAATGGAAGTCTGGGTTGGTAGATAGCATGGTTATTCATAAAGCCATTTAAGGATAGTACATTATTTAGGTATCGATAAAATTGCATGTGTCGGGCGAGACTTCTCATTAAGTTTTAGATTTGATTCTTTTATAAGAGCCCCTGCAAATTCCTTGAAACTTTAGAAAACTATGAATAGTTATCTTTAAAGTCTCATAATAAGCACTTCTTTTTATGGTACTTGGTAATGTTTGTCTGAAATGGATTGAGCATAAATCATGAATCAATAATGAAATATCCCTTTCCTGTTGCTTTGTTTCACTGCTGGAAAGAAACAAACCAACATAGTTTACCCAAAAAACCCTTGATTTTGTCAGCTTGTCTTGAATATTTTGTGTGATGTTTTCTGTTCTTGAATAAAATTTGGCTCAAATATGATCAAGAGCAGTCTGTTTCTCTTCTCCTGTTAGGTTATTACACCTGTGTGGAGGTGATCTTCACCTTGAGGCGCCAGGTTGGCTTTTACATGATGGGCGTCTATGCTCCCACACTTCTGATTGTGGTTCTGTCTTGGCTCTCCTTCTGGATCAACCCAGACGCAAGCGCAGCCAGAGTCCCGCTGGGTATACCCACCAAGCCCATTGCACCTGTTGTCACTGCCGTCTGTTATGACATACCTGTAAAAGGACCACCCACCACCATTCCATTCCATCATGGCAACCACCACCATCCCTGTGGTGTTGTGTTTCCATCTTGTTGTCATCACCTAAAACCCATCCCTGTCTTCCTGGTGGGTCCTGGGAAAATGGCATCACATCAGGTCAGTCATATTTTGTTCACCTGTCTGCTGTGTATCTGGTTGTGTCGAGAAATGAAGGATTACGTTGCTGTCTGACGGCTCCACATTCAGTCTCTCTCCCAGGCTTATATAAAAACAGAGGTCTCCCCCCTCTGAAAAAGGCCTTTTCAAGGCAATTATTTGAATTGTTTACATAATGAGAGTAAGAAGCACTTAATTTAGAAAAATAGCTTTACATAAGATTGTTGTATTTTTCAAAGCCAAGGGAAAACTGCAAATCACTTCATTAATCATACTTAGTGTTTTTACTAAATCCTTAAAAGTTAAGTTTGTTTTGTGCTACAATTAATGTATCCAAGTTTGATGCATGTCTGCATCTTGTGTTTGACCTCACATATTTCTGAGAAGTCATTACAGTTTCAAGAAGTTGTTTTTGCTACTTTAGTTTTTTTAATGTGTTACACATACTAGTTTTATCATGAAGTGACCAAAGAATGCGTTGGAAAAATATTAAAAAGAACTTGACAGAATTATACTTCCCCATCTTTTAGTAATAATATTAGTACCGTCTTCCATAGAGGAAAAAAACAAATATTTTTAGGCTTGTATACCATATTTGATGATATACTGCGCACTGAAAGTGTTGCATTACTATGCTAAACTGTGGTAGGATCCGCCTAAGCCGTTTTGTGACACGCAGTTCCTGCTCAAAACGGCCTCACTGACGTGCGTTTCCTTCCGTCTAGGCATCCTGTCTGTGCTGTCGCTCTCTTCCGAATGTACCTCTCTGGCCTCGGAGCTCCCCAAAGTGTCGTATGTGAAAGCTATCGACATCTGGCTCATTGCCTGCCTGCTGTTTGGCTTCGCCTCCTTGGTGGAGTATGCTGTGGTCCAGGTGATGCTTAACAATCCCAAGATGATTGAGGCAGAGAAGGCCAGAATAGCGAGTAGGGAGAAGGCAGTGGGGAATGCCCAGGCGAAGAGTAACACAATCAACGGGACTGGAGGAACCCCGATGCATGTGAGCACCCTCCAGGTTTGTATAAACGGAGCACGAAGCTCCACACTCACTTTCTGGAAGCTCTGTGGGTCCGTCTGCAGTTGGGAGCGGCAGTCCATTGCACGTGCTGTATGGATTTATTGTCTGGAGTGTGTACATTGATGTGCTGTACCTTACAGAGTGTTCCAGAACACAAGTTAAAAAATGCACTTTGCAGAAGTGCTTTGTCATTTTAAACAATTCCAGAAATAACAAAATAATTGCTCTAATGAAGTAATTAAGGGAGGAGGTTGGAGCAAAGACATGCATGTACACAGCCTGCCAGGAGTCTGTTGGGCCAGGTTTATAATTAATATAATGACCCATTGCCTTACATGTTAAATGTCCTTAGGGAAGTCTCTTTTGGCCGGTTTCCTTTTCTGAGTCGTCTGCTCTTAGTCCAGACTATAAAATAGTATTCGCACTAAATATTAAGAAATAGACAAGACAATACACTGCTTCTTGTATAAATGCAAGAAAGCCATGTATAAGCATCAAAATTAAGTTTGTGTTTCACATTTTTCACAAGTGCTGTCTTCCTGTTGCTCTCAAAATGCTGCTCAGGTCATCATAAAGTTTTCTGCAGATGAAACTGTTAAATAACTCATCAGTAAGAATAATCATAATTATATTATTTTTGTTTCTGTAATACTGCATGTCTCATCATCGCATGCTGTATAAAATAATTCTTTGGTACAGGCAGAAATGACTTTTAAATCAAATTCGATATTTTTTTCTAATTTAAATACTAGCTGAAACCCATTAAAAAGAAATTGCGGAACCCTTCAAACGTTAATATAATTGAGCTTATGAAAGTGTCCTGGGAAGCGAATCGGGATGCAAAATGAAACAAAGAAATTCTAAAGGACTTATTGTGTAATTCTTATGTTCAGATAGTCTAAAGAGAACATGTAAGTGTTGCCTAAATATCTGCTTTTGGGGTTTAAGCCACAGCAATTTCCCTATTGGTATAGATATTTCATGACATATACCTGAGGCACAGAACAGGTAAAGGGGACAGATAAGCTGTTTGTAAATCAGTTTTACATGTAACAGTTTGCAGTATGAAGTGTAAAAAGACCTCATAGTGCTGAGAAGATGATGAGGGTTCTCTGGTCAAAATGTAGTGTATATTTCAGTAAATCTCTATTTGAAAAGAAGGAGCTGACACAGCCTCTGCATGGTGCAAAATTAAACCCATAACATCATTTGTGCACAATTAGTGTTTTGTTGTATGGATGTTCAGAATATTAAAACCATTAATATGCCATGGACTAAAGTCTGGTTGTTAGGCAGTAGACCCTTGGAGGAATTCAAACTTCTGAACTTTTTTTGGAGTCATCTAAGGGGATTTCTACTCTTGCCTTTCAATTTCCCCTCATTCTACTTGGTAAAATGCTTTCCTCAGAATGCCTTCTTTAAGACACCCCAGTTTGAGATCTTTCCACAGATTTTCAGCAATATTACTGTCTGAGGAATGTAAAGACTATTCCACACCCTTCATCTTTCAATCCTGTAAGTACGTCATGATTTTGAAGTGTTTCACATCATTGCTTTACTGAAATATCCAGCCTCTTTTCATCGGCAAATATTTCAGCAACTTTGCAACATTAGCTTCAAGGATTGAAATTTGGTAGAATCTATTTCTCATTCCACGTTTCGCAATATTTCCTGTGCCACTAGCTGTCACGCGACCCCAAAGTAGATCCATGCTTAACAGTTGAAAGGCTTTGCTGTTTTTTTTTCTCCAAATGTTTCTGCTATGGTTGTTTCTTTATTCAGAAATGTTTCCAGCTTGTCGAGGTTTTATTTTGCATACTTTAATGTTCAGTCTTCGCGATGAGGTTGGAGGAAAATCCTTCTGAAAATTCATTGCTTCCGAAGAAACACTGCCCTACAGACTGGTGCACAGCTGCTCCTGTGTCAGTAGGTTTTTTCAAGGTCCTTGTCTGTGATTTGCGAGTTTAGAGCCACAGATCTAACCAGTATTTGAACAGTTGTGCCTGAGATTTTTCTGCTTCTTACAAATTTTCTCTTTAGCACTTCTCTTTATCTTAAATATGTTCCTGATAGTTCTGAAATTGCAAACTGAATGGGCTTGAAGATATTTTTTCTTGCCTTCCTCTATGTTTAAAGTGTTGCCTAAATATCTGCTTTAAGCCCGTTTTCTAGTTTCTGTTTTCTAGTCCCCAGACACTTTGCTTGGATGAGCCCTTGGTTGTTTACTGTAAGCAGGACTACAGCCATCACCTCAGATTTGGTAGGATGCTGAAATTGTTCAGTTTTTCATCTAGGGCACTATAGTTGGTGAGATTGTGAGTTATCGGTGAGCTTACTACAATGACAGCCATCTGCTCTCGATACATTATCGAAAGTTACTATCTAAAATTACTGCTTTGTAGTCGGTTGTATTCAGAAGACCAACTCCACACCTTATGAAAGCCACATACAGCAAGGCGATGTGGGTTTGTGAGAAATGCTACGTGCATTGAAATAATTATACATCAACATATGCTGTATAGTCAGACCAGAACAGAGTTATATTTTCGACATATTGCCCCAAGCATTTCGCCTAAAAATAATTTTTGCTGTAATACATTCATGCTCCACAAATAAACTTTTTTATTTGGGAAAAAAAATGGCACCTCGAAACCACTGCAAGGCATAGAGCTTATATGATAAAAGAAATAGACTACATCATAGGTAAGGTGCCATTCACCTAAGGAATGAACTCTTGGCAGGACATTGTTGAGCTGTCCTTTTTGTGCTGGGCGGCATTCTGCCAACCAGGTGTATGTCACCTGTCTATACAAATATGAAAGTTTCTGCCGCAGGGAAAATATGCCCTAAAAAGACCCTTTGTTGCTAAATGTGGGCAGCAGTCCCTGCATACTAAACATGTTGGCATTAAGATTTTTCTTTTTTTAAACCTACTTCTACATAATAGCTGTGTAAAATAAAGGATTTCTGCATAGCTACTTTTATCTTTTTTACGTGATTTAGAAATATTCCACATTTCTTTGTCATTCTGGGTTATTCCAACTCCTTTGCATGTCTTTCTAAGTTATGACCATGTCATTGGATGAAAAGAAGCAACAGTATGGGACAAAAATAAGTTACAAGTAATGTTCTCAGAATATCGATGCTGAAGGTGTTTTATGTATTGGTAACTATTGCACAAGCTGGCTGGTGTGTAATGGAGGTGCAGTAGATACAGTATACCGGTGCCTTTCAAAAGGACAAGAGTACTAAGTATGCTAGTAGTTTTCAGTCCTTGTCATTGTTTTGCACAATACAAATTTCTTTGCAGTGTGCAATATTCGGGCTAAAAGTGGTGAAATGCTCTGCAACCTGTAAATACCAATGTATTGTACACTGTGATAAAATGTATCCGACTAACAAGATTAACATTTACAATTGTTCTTTTACCTGAAACTTTTCTGCATGATGAAGCTATTAACACTGATTTAACCATTTCAGCTAAGTTTGTTTTTTACTGGTGCAGTTTTGGTGTCGGTACCTTTCTCAAGGGAATTATAGCAGCAGGAAGGATTCTAACCTGGTTGCAGTTGTAACCAATACATAACCCGCCCCATTTATATTATATTTACATTGCATGCAATCCGCTGCGGGCCCCAGGTTGTGGCATTTCTTTTCAGGATGTCGCAGCAGTTTGAGAAAATCAACCATTTCCATCAGAAATGCGTCGTGTTTGGCCTTTGATCAGTAGCAGCGTTACACCACCGTGTTTTTTACTGGATGGTCTTTGTTTACATGACTTTTTTTTTTGATTAGTTTACAAACTTTAAGGGGAGACAAGTGTGTCAAATTCAGGAATTTTCTGTATTTAAGTTGGATTTCAATTTTTTTATACCAGTAACTCCATAAGTAGGACATGGGTGTACAGTAACATAGATTACTTGGCTAACTAAACTCAAACGCTGTTGGCAATTTCCCCATCTGGGAACAGAGAGAGGCATCTAAACTTAAAGATTCATCCATTATCATTAACCACGTTGTCTTGGTCACGGAGTCTAGAGCCTATTATAGACACAGCAAACTGCCCCTGAATTGGCTCCAGTCCTTCACATAGTGGGTGACCATGCAAACACACATGTTATGGGCCGAGCCAGCTGACCGGAAACACATGATCTTGGAATGTGGGAGGAAACCAGAGCATTTCACAGACACACACACACAAACACAGGGACAGCATGCAAACTCCACACACACTGAGCTGGATATGAAGTCACACCTGACCAGCCCAGGCACTTTGAGGCAGCAGCGCTACTCGCTGCACCACTGTGCCAGCCTAAGCAAGATATGCTTATTTTTAATTTATTAAATATATAAACATAATTGTAATAAAAGCAACTACTTTTAAAATGCATATAGCTTATTATTATTATTATTATTATTATTATTATTATTATTATTATTATTATTATTATTATTATTTTATACCTAACATAATTTGTACTGTGACTAATTTTCCCTCAACATTTAAAAATCCCTCAGTAAATACTTTTGTGAGAAATGTTGGTGCCAAACTAAGGTTATTCTGGTTTTAAGCAACTTCTGCAGATTTACTTACATATGTATAAATCAGTCTTAGAAAGATGCAGATGATCTGATGCAATGAATCAGAAAAATATGTAAATGAAATAAATCTTTGGGCTGTGCAGTAGGAAAAGGAGCACACTAAATTGTTCTGGCAGGGATGGCTAAACGCCAGCATTAATTACCTAGTTAGACTTCAGGATGTGTATTTGATCCCCGTAGTACAGAGTGTGGGGGGAGGTGTTTTCAAAAATTAGAGTCCTTCGGGAGCCAGGAAATGTCATTTCCTTTTGGAAATAAGGACCATTTGATTTGCTACAGCTGCCATTTATAACCAATTTTATAATTTTATAACCATGAGTCACCGTGTGCAAACAGAACAAGGCATTCTGCTATTAGTGTGTCTAGTCGGCTCTCGGTGTCCCCTGCATCTTGCAAAGATTTGATAGAGACCACGACTTGACGCTGCCTCTCCGCTCACCCTGCCAGCACTCTGTGGCCTCCAGCAGCACAGGAGCAGGTCCGGGCATCATAACTTTTGGTTTGTGTAGAGAGAAATGAGCCCACACAGGTAATCCATCAAAGACAAGAGGCGAGTGTCATCACGCAAGTACTGTATTGTCAAAAACGAATGGCACGATGCTTTTCCTACTGGTTCTCACGTGTGGAATTAATGCAATGATTAGTATTTGTTTAAACTGAAACTTAAATATTATTCTACAATATAATACTTTGATTGTAAAGGAAACTAAATTAAAACCTAAAAACTATAATTGTAAAATTATATAATAATTCTGCTTTTATTTTATATTGTACTGGAATTTTGTAAGCGTGAACTCCTGCATCCAAGCAGATGTCAGTCACACAGAAGCTGTATGAAGTCCTGCTAACCTTCACTTTCCCACATTCATAAACCCACCAGTGCCCCACTTCCAGTTTCGTAATGTCTGTAGGTGTCTTGACAAGGGGGGGTTTCTCAACAACTCTGCTTGACAGTGAGTATGAGCCCTCCGGTTGCCTCTAACACAAGATGGAAGTACCCTCATATTCTAGAACTTCTAACTACTGAATAGAGAGATGTGGACAATAAAGGGTCACGGTCGTAATGTATCTTTTTGAAAACTATTTAGCAGATATATTCAGTTTTGTGCTGAGTAAAGCTGGATATATGAACTCTGAAACTGGTATCTGAATAGACATTGACACATTTGTCACTTGAAACAGTTGTATTGTCATGTTACAAAGCCACCGGAATGATGTAATTACATAATGATCAAAACATAGGTGTGAACTTCTTGAATCAGTGTTATCCTTATTTTATTTCTGCTACCTGCTTTCATGTGCAGGACTTCAGCACGTAAGATTAAAAGCAACACTGATTATTGCTGCTGTGTTCATTGCACGTGATCCGCAACGTGAGAAGACAAATTGTGTGGACAAAGTGCAAGCAGCTTATCAACCTGCACATACAGTGTCCGCTCTGCATTGCTGGTATTATTCTGTCGAGAAAGTATTTCTCGCTACCATTACTAAAATATGTACGCCAAATGTAGAAGTCATCCTAAGTTAGGTAAAGGGTGATTGTGGCCTTTATTTTTTGAATCGTGCACTGTTGTTGCCACAGTGTTACCTGGATGGCTGTCGTCTCCTGCCTCTCTTAACAGGTGTCAGAAACCAGGTGCAAAAAAGTGTGCACGTCCAAGTCGGACCTAAGGTCCAACGACTTCAGCATCGTGGGGTCGCTGCCTCGAGACTTTGAGCTGTCCAACTTCGACTGCTACGGGAAGCCCATCGAGGTGGGGAATGCTCTGGGGAAATCCCAGGCCAAGACCAACAAGAAACCACCACCACCTAAGCCCGTCATTCCAACTGCAGCCAAGCGGATAGACCTGTACTCCAGGGCCCTGTTTCCCTTCTCTTTCCTTTTCTTTAATGTCATATACTGGTCTATATATTTGTGATAAGGTTGCATTTTCCAGCTCCCTCCAACCCATTTCCATTAGTATCTGTACTGAAAATATAATTTCATTTATTTATTTGTCCATTTATCCTTGCTACAGAAAGCAAAACTGCCTTGCATTGGTGTATAATTCAGAAAAAAATAGAACATATCTACTGGACTGATTTTATGACTCAGTGTGTAAGGTGGGTTCAGAAGGATCCGGTTATGGGACTGTTTTGTGGGGTTTTATGTAAGGAACCGTGGCATCTGAGTGTCACGTCTGCTCCAAAGGCTGAATAGTAAAGCTCTGTGCTTTAGAATGGACAGAAAAGAACAAGAGAAGAATATGATTATTTACTTTTTTACTTTAATACTAAATTATTACACTGCATGTACAAAGTGTATTAAAGAATATAAAATGAAATAACTACAAAATTATTATAACTATTATTACTGTCAAAAATGTGTTATAGAAAATCCTTTATTTGGCTCATCACTGCATAGTTGTTTTGATGCTTGATGACACGGCCTCCCTATGATTTGTTATTGTGAGAGTCCACCACTGAACGTGACCCATGCATTGAATTTATACACATATAGACAAAACGATTCTGTGTAAAATGTTCACGCTATTAAACGCCAAATAAACTGAATTAAAGCCCACTTTCGTCACAGAGCGTCTTATTATGTTGTTTACGATTGTAATTCATGCAGGATGTCGACACGCAAATAAAACATATTGGCCCATACTTGTTCAGAAATTCCGATGTGGGGAAGTCTTCTGTGATCTGAATCCAACCCCAAAAGGAATATGGCTTAATACACAATTAAAAAAAAAACCATGTTGAGGCACAAACCACAAGGATTATACTGATGCACTAACTATGTCACAAACTATCGCAATTTACACCTTAGCATAGCATGTTAATCACCACTAGCAGGGTTTGTGACGTGTTTACAGGCTTTGTGACGTGTTTCCACTGGGATTTGGCTGCCTGATCACAGTAGCCAACATTTCAGAGAGACTGCCTATCTTTGGAAAGCGGGATGGAACCTGTATTCTAATAGGAAGCCTGTAGGTTGGGTGGAGGGGGCGCAGACTCCCTTGCAGACATGGCTGTGGATCTGACACCACCCGCTGAGCCACTGTGCCGTCACATAAGTCATTTCACAACGGAAGCACTGTGAATACAAGATTTCTTGCTTAACCATCAGCATCATGTAATAACAGTTAGCGCAGTCTATTTATGTTTGCTTTGATTCAGTTAACCGTGACAAAATTTGAGTTAACTTAAACGATTTTTTTTTTACTGGGAGAAAATTTCATTTGCATTTTCATCCCTACCATCCCCCACAGCTGACAAGACCAGTTTTTGCACCCGCACAGTCAAAGCGACTTCGATGCTGCTGTCTCACTCCGGCAGCATGAATGAAAAAGACAAAAGTAAAAGCAGTTCTGCATTATTAAATACCTGCACTTGCATAAAAATACGTTTGACTCTGGGGTATTGCCTGCAAAGTTTTCATAATAAAATCAATAAATTCCAAGCTTTATGATTCCCTCAGAAGAGGTTCCTATGAAGAAAAAGCAAGATTAGTATCTTATTTATGTATATCAGGAATCGAAAGGTGAAGAAATGCTGGCGGGAGGTTCTGGGTTTTCATTTACAGCTTACAGCTTGCTCCTCTCTGTATTCCCTGTGCACATTACCAGCTTTATCAGCCAGACATAGGCATCTCAAAGTGGTGGACAACATAACCCATAAGCACAATCCTGCTGTCATGGCAACAGAGGAAGAGGGCGCAGGGCGAGATGCCCCTCCTTCCCTCGCTGGTGTAGAATACTGAAACATGGCGAGAGCAAAACGCTGGCATGGCCAACGTAACAGAAGCACGGCGATGTAGCTGCATGAGCATGAGCACAAAACATACCATGTACTTGGCTTCTCTTGAATTTCAGCATTTTCCGTAACTAAAATATGATAGTGGGACAAGGGTTGTTTATGTTTTTCAATATAGCTTCAGTGTTAGCCGTTTTCAGACAAAATATGTTGCCGTGAATTTTATAATTGGGGAAATGAATAGCTGCTTATTGTGATCAGTCTAAAGGGCCTAAAGAGTCTCTAAGCCCTGGAGTGTCCTCTAGTGGAGATGAAATTTGGCCACTGGTGTTCATTACACCGCTAGCTTCTGTCTAAACAATGTCATTTTTGTGTTCCTGTTTAATTTGTACGTGCATCTGGAATAAAGCCAACAGTAGCTGGCTGATCTTGTCTGCCCTGTACAGTATTCTCATAATATCAGTGTTTTGCAGGTCTAACTGCTGTGCGTCAGTATTTAACCAGCATTAATGAATCCTTTTGTACACACAATAAAAAAAAACATGTTGAAAGACAAACGCAAGGAGTGCGCTGATACGCAAGTCACAGATACACTGTTTTTACTGTCACGCTGTTTTTTACTACAGGTAACAAAAATATCTTAAAGTCTTTTCTCATGCCGTTAACTACTGATGCTGTTAAAGTCAGACATTTGCTACAAGTACTTTGGAAAGTGCCCAGGTTAAATGGAAGGGGTACAATGAGAAACATATGGAATAAAAGAAATAAAATAATTAACAATGTATTCAGAAACTGTTTGATGTGCAGAGTATATACTGTATGTTGGAGACAAGTATGATTTTAAAATACAGTTACACTGAGACTGACTTTGCAACCCCATACCACTTGAAGCCAAAAAATAAAATAACATACACGTTTCTCACATTGTGAAATATTACATATTAAAATGTCTATAATTAGTTTTGGATTTCACGTTGAGAAGCATAGAACATATCCTTTAAAGTAAACAATAAATATGAATTATCCATTTTACACAGGCTGGTAGCAAGAAAGACCATTTAACATGGAATTTAACATGGTTTTCCTTACACATTCAGTCCACGTGGTGCTTTTGGTGGACTCCGTTCCCATCTTTTTGTTGCTTAATGCAAACGTGTCATTGTAGACTCTTGGCAACCACATAAACAGAGTGCTTCCAGAAAATTCTGTCCTTCACTTGTGCCCTTAGTGATGTGTCCATTGTTGCTGTGTTTGAGTCGTATGTTGCCTCTTCTTTTTTCTTCAATTTTCTGAACACATTGCTGTCTTTTTGAGAAAGCCCAACGTTTACATTCCATCTCGTCTCTCCAGTCTAATAGGACACACTAATTCAGGAGCCCAAGCAGCAATGCTGACCACATTTAGAAACAATGAGCAAATAAATAAATTAACAAATAAGTTCAAAGCAGATGTTGCAGCTCTTGTTTGAGAATGGCATCATGGGGGGGGACTTTTTCCAAGACAATTTTACTGACCTAATTAGAGCAACTCAACAAATAAATGAACAGATGTGTGGCATTTTAGTGCAGAAACCTCTGGAACCTCCTGCACCACAGCATGCATGCTTCTGTGAGGGATGTTGCAACGTCTTGCATTGCTGCTCTGTTTGTGAACGTGCTGACACCCTCTCACCCTCCCTCCCTCCAGGGTTTCCGATCGCTGCATAACCTGAATCACTCAGGCTGTGGCCTAATGAGCAATCTGTGCTCGCTGGGACTTGGTCCTGTTAACTGCCGGCCCCGTGTCTTGTTGTGGAGTAACTGATCATCGTGAAGCCCTGACATCTTATTTATGTATCAGCGTTCCCCGTTTAATTACTCTTTTAAACACAGGAAACTGATCTAGTCACAGTACACATATTGCATTATGGGTAGCATGGTGGGTTAGCAGATATAAATAGGTGAATTACTCTAGGCGGTTTAGTGTACTGTAAGTGACCTTGGCTGAAGCGCCCGCTAAATACTAGCTGATTTTCAATCACTTCCAGAAAAAGGAAAAAACTGCCGTTAAATGATTAAATGTAAATTCATAATACCTTTAATATGTAGGGTTCTTCACAATGTTACTAATGCCACCTTGTAACATAAGAACACTTAACAGCACTATTTTTAATTCAGCTGATCAAGGTAATATTTTTGATAGATTTTTTCCTGTGTATTCATCCTGTCTCTATTATCTTTCCTTTCTTCTACTAGTTGTTTCGTTCTTCATCTATTTATGAATATTTGTATGATGTTGCTAGGCAATGCCAAGTTTTCAAAAGGAAAATGGAGTCATTTGAAGTATTTCTGGAAAGGTGTACTGGTCTCCACCAAGGAAGTGCTTCATAGTATGATAGGCTAGGATAAGGTAGAATAAGATTAGAACTTTATAATTCCCATAGGGAAACCCCCTCCCAAGCAGCAACAAATGAGCAGAGAACAGTGAAAATTATGGACTGAGCTAAATCTTGGTAAGCAGGAGTGAACCATTGGCTGCATGGCTGTAGATTCGCTTTACATCAGAGAGGAAAGCACGTGTGGCATTAAAGAATGGTGTCACAGCCAGTTTATGGCATGAGTTAGCACATTTTTACTCTGCAGCACAAGTAATTTTCTCCTGCTGACTTATTTATTCATTTAGTCTACCAAAGATGCGGCACATAAGCCAATTGTCTAGGACCCAGCTATGGACCTGAGCAGGAAAAGAAATGGTGCTTTGGTTCGGTCTTTAAAAAAGCCTTTGATCTTTTTTTATTATAAATTTATTGCAAGTGATGTCGATAACTCTGTACCTGTGGTGTCTGTGGGATCCATGACAGCACATCCAAGGTGGGAACATGGGAAACACTTTACATCGAGGCACAGACAGACTAGGACATTATGTCACCTCTGCCATTAGAAATGTAACATGGCATTTGCTTGATCTCTGTATCAGCAGATGCATCTTCTCATTCACCCTTTAAATCGTAACAAGTGAGAAGATCCTAACTAACAGCGCTGTACCTGACAAGAAGCAGAAGCAGGCCATAGTTAATGCATTCACAAAGCTCAATTAACATTTCTGTTGACATTTGGAACGTACGGTCTACAACTGTGGCTCCTCTGTCTGCTGTTGCTTGCCATTGTACATTTTGGTCAGAAACAACGCTGAAAAATATCACGGCTCCGTCAAACTGTTTAATGAGTTAAACTTGTTTTAGTTTAATGTTATTTCTATCAGAAGCATGATGTCTCCGTTTTTCCCTGGTATGCAATGGCATACAGGGACATGATAAACCAGTCACCCTGGAAACAAGCTAAAAAGTGTCATGTGAAATAATAAGTTACGTCTTTTTCACTCTAATGATGGGAAATTTTTAAATATATTTTCTGTCTGTGATGTCTAAGGGTCGACTGCCTGGTAGTTGAGGCTGTGGGGGCCCTTAAGTGGAAGTGTTTGTTGCTAGGTGCCACAGTGACCAAGTGAGCCGTGACTAAGGCCATCGGTTAGCTGAGTAAAATGGAACAGTGATGTAAATTTACATTCAGCAGTTTGAAATCTCTGAGCATTCTTCATGGGTGGTTGTGGTAGTGAGTGATGTAGGTGCGTAACTACTGGTCTTAAGGCAATGTGAGTATGTCACTTTTGTGAAATTTACGAATGGCTCTGCATACCACCGGGTTTCTAAATCACCATTTGTGGCTAACTCCTTGCTGACCATTTCCAAGTATACACACCGACTGATGAAACTGGGTGAATGTTTTCATTGGAAAAGCGTAGATGTGTGACAGGTACACCCATGAATGGAGTATCTGAGTATAAAAGAACTAGGTGGAAATCAGGCATAGAGAAAAAGATCATAATATAAACTGACATGTCCTGGTTTCAGAATATAGGATTCATAATAGCTATCTTGCTAGCTTCTAGCTAGACTTGTCTCCAATGACGTCTTTTCCCCTTTCTTGCCCCACTGAAAACAGACCAGGCCTTCTTGATGGAACCCCATCAAAGAAGACCATGAGCAAAGCCATAATCTCAGAATTCATAGCTTTTAAGCTAAAGTGTCCTCTCACCATGTATGTGTGCAATTAAAACTGACTCATTTTTAGCAGTGCGGTGTTTTGTTTTTGCCACAGGAACTGAGAAACATCCCTGTGGGGTTGCTTGTGCTCTGTGGTAAACAAGAGAGGTGGTGTTAATATGAAGAGTCCGGTAAAGGATACCACTGAGCTTCCCGTATGGGAGCCTGGCACATGACAGTTGCACATTCATGTCAGCAATGGAGCAAGTGGACCGCACCCTGAGAGTGTTTATGAAAAGGCCTAAAATGTGCTTGTGTCGGCCAACTTCCGTTGTGGCAGGCCTCCTCAAATGAAGCCACCAGACTATGCAGTTGAAGTGTTGCTAAAATTTACAATCCAAAAGCAGCACAGAGCACACTACCTACATGCGTGCATGCATTTACTGCAATTTTTGTAATTCTACTCTGCACTTTGTATCACGGTGGCCTGTATCCATGTGCTTTTCCTCCAGGAGCTCCACGTTCCACCCAGAGACTCCTGTTCTTCAGGAGAATTGATTACTCCATACTGTCTGTATTGTGCGCATGTGGGAGCAAATGAGTGTCTGTATGACTGTCTTGCCATGGACTGGCCTCCCATCTAGGATGTACTCTGCCTCATGCCCTATGTTTCAAGGGTAGACTCCAAAACACCAACACCCTGCATCGGGCAAGCAGTTACAGACAACGAGCCTGCTGTTTACGTTCCTCTCCGATGCAAATGATGCGCAGTTTGATCTAAATCATTAAGGTGTGCACTCAATTGATTTTAAATGTAAACTTTAGTGCTTCATTACAATCCCGATGTGGGTTGGATACACCTGGTATGTATTTGTTAACTTGTTCAATGGCAGCGAGTTTTCTCTGCAGATAGGCTCTAATTGTATCGCCCTGCTTTGTTGCCACCCAGTGAGATGCACTTAATGTGATGTCACCTCACTGCAGCTGTGGTTACTTATTCAGTGTCACTCAGCCACACTATTTCCCATTTCCACACAAGCCCTTGCTAGCAACACACAAACTGAAGTGTCAGCCGAAAAAAGCCTGTAGGCGGTGAGAAAACCTCTGGCTTGGAGCATCCTGATGCTCCAGGCAAAGATGGAACACACTCCAGCAGCTTAGATTTGCCACACAAAATGATGGATGTTGGCAAAAGTGACAGGTGCCAATCACTAGGATGCAGGGAAAAAAAAGTGCTTTGCAGGTGATGACTGTACTGTTTTGTTTTAGGAAAATTTGGTCAGTGGCCTGTTTGCTAATTTATGCTGAAGTAAAACATTGTTATTTTTATCCCAAATAAAAATAGCACCATTTTTATTTGGTTTACATCTGTTCTCAAATACTCCATCTAACACTGTCCAAACCTGGGACTCATAAAATACACTCCTGCCACATAAACACACTTCGGAAAAAATTCTAAAAGTCTAAAATGGTCCTAGGATTGTTAAAAAATTGCCTGCTGTCCATCATCAATGCTTTATGCTCATTTATTGATGATCAATAACCACTTGCCCTAAACAAATTGTATTGGTCCAGATATATCCTGGGAACGTAGGCTGTGAAGCAGGGTACATCCTGCAGAGGATGCCAGTCCACACACACACACACACACACACACACTCATGTATTCACACATACATACACTCAAGGCAAATTTAGAGTTACCAGTTGATCTGAAACACATCTTTGGACTGTGAATGTAAACTGGAGCTCCCCAAGTGGAAAGGTACCCACAAACTCCTCACAGACTGAATCGCATTCTAAAGCCTTTCTAAATCCAAAACCCAGGAGCTGTGAGGTACCACCAGCTACCTACTACACCGCCATGCTTGAAGGTTTATGTTTTTGAAACTGTTAAAACATTTTTCCAACTATATATAATGTAAATATTTATGGAACTCACTCTTATGAAAAGATTTTTCTACTGATTCCAATGCAATGGTCAGAAATGGTCTCGTTCTCAGTCTTTGCATGGAAATTAGACTTTGTCAGTCACTGGTCAATTTTGATTAGTCAAACCTAACCCAAAGTTCCATCAGTTCCACAGAGCGACAGAATGACTTGATAAGTGTAACAAATCATTATCAGCTGTGCAGCCACTGCATTAGCGTTCATTTTCCTCAGCCCTGTGCATCTCCTGCCTGTCACCTCACCTGCCATTACCCAACCCTCATCATACTGTTTCCACATGAGCAGTTGCTCTAAGAAAAAAGGTCATTCTCTTCTGGTCTCCTTTATGTGTTTAAACAGTTTTTTTGTTTGAGTTTTACATGAAACCTCCTGACTCTTTAGTTGCTGCTCCTTTGTGTGCTTGGTGGACTTGCTGCCACACTGAGAAGCTTTATTTCTCATCTGTTTCATAGGAACTCAGCCTTCGACCATTAACTGAAAGCAATAGAGGGCACATGAAGCAGCTCTTAACAAAGAATGCATGATAGGAAACATACTAATATTAGACTTATTATTTTGTCACTTATCTCACACTTTTATGCAAAGTAAACATTCATTTTTCCAGTTTACAAAACTCTTTTCTGGTGTCTGCACTTAGTGAAGCAACTTGCTCAAGGGTATTACATTTATTTTCTTCCCTGGGCTCCAAACAGTGACTCTGAGATCCTTAACCGTTAAAAAACCTGGGAAATTAGAGGTTTTGAGCAGATCTTAGCACATCCAGAGAACCTGTGTGGCATTAACATTAAATGCTGTTTACTAGAGGGAGGGCAAAAAGAAAAACAAGTTTGTACTTCTGATGAATGGCTATAAACTCATGAGAGCAATGATTTAACTGTAAACTTCAAATACAAAGTAAAGGGTTATATATGAGACAGGATACCTCAGTGGAAACTAACACAATTCAACAACTGGAATGTTCATAAGTCAAGCTGCATCCACAGCTCATTGAATGATTTAATAAGAGCTCTGCCTGTTACAGCAGAAGAGAGAGATTAAATTATGTACCAGTGATGTTTCCTGCAGTCTGAGCACAGCAGAAAACCACAAAATATACAGAAGAATGATTCTGAAGCCTTTATAAGCATTGCCTGGTCAAATATCTTTAACAATGAAGGCATCGAGTTGTGAGGATGTGAGGATGGAAGCTGTAACAGTCTGACTGACCAGCAGCTTGTGCCACAGTAGATTTTTGTTTTACTGAAGTTTAAAAGCAAGTTACTCTGGATCTAAAGCCCTGGGCTACAGTCCCATACTGTTAAGCAAAAAAAAAAAAAAAACGTCATTTTTAATAATTAAAAAAAATGATAGTTAACCCAGATGAGGAAGTATGATGTTGGAATAAAATTCATTTTTAGACATTTAATTTCCCTCTTTAGTGATGTACATTATTTGTATCAATGTTAATGTGCTTGAAAGGTACATGTGTGGGACTGACTTGATGCTTTAAATGTGCATAGAATCAGTGTTTCTGTAACTTTTCATTTTATAATCCCCTTGGTCCTCGCATGAGGGGGTCACAAACCAGCCTCTTGGTGGCGGCCCTTGTCACACTCTGTATACATCCTATATACATTTCACTCGTCAAAATGTATCCCATTTAAACCCTGCAGGGTGACTGTAACCCAGATTTGGAAAGACTGTGGTATCGCTTGATGCTTCTCAACAATGGCAGAGCTTCTTCTCTGGAAATATTACACAGCATCCATTGCATTCCTTGGCAGAGTCATAGTGGGCTCATAACCACATATATTTCACAGCTGTCACTGACTTTCTTCAAAAAAAAAAGTCCAAGCTGCCAAAGCTTTATTTATTCTTTTTTATTAGTTTTAAATCATCTTCACCCATCATAGAAATTTTATCTTTTACATTGTGTCTGCATAATATATGTATGTGAACAGAGGTAATCCTGTGGACATTGTGTTTTATGTACCCTAAAAGCAGAAGAAGCAAATAGAAGCAATTGTAACAGCTTATTATGGTCTTTTCCAAAACACCCATGTGTGCAGGTTTCCCTGAGTCTCGATTCAGATAAGCAACCACTTGTTAAACTTGTGTGAGTTAAGGGATACCTGTAATTACCCTTTCCCTGGCAGTTTCAGTGTAGTACATGTGGATATCCTGGTCCTTCAGGGGAAAAAATGCAAAATGTGACAAAACCAGTTGTGAATGTAAGAAAAAAATCTGTCTGGAGGGGGAAGAAAGCTGTTAGAAGGACAGGAACGCCCCCAGAGATAAGACCTTAACTGGGCCATGTTACAGCAGGAGAACCCATCCCTTCGAGGCAACAAATCAAAATGACGACCTTATGCAACTCTGGTCTCCCTGAAAGTTTACTCAGCAGCAGCAATGTGTGAGTTTTTCCATCATAACAGGATGATTCCATATTTAGTACATTAACACTTTGAATCAGTTCAAAGTGACAGTTGCAGGGGAGTGCTGACTTTTTTGTGAGCAAACAAAAAGTAGACTCTGACGTGTTTTTTTTTTTCATGACAGGCACCAGTAACATCAAACATTTAGACTGTACCTACTGCCATGTTATGGGTAAGATGGAATTTCAAATGCAGTACTAATAATCTATAGACCATATGGAAAGAATATGAATACCAGAGAATATGAAATATGAACAGGAATGGGTTTGTCAGTGTCTTCTACCTGAAACACTTATATATATACAATACAGTCCAAATTACTTTAGTTAATAATAACTTTTGGGTTTAATTCTGAAACTTTGTAGATTTTTTTTTGCATTTACTCTTCATTGTTCTTATGCAAGTCAACTAGTACTTCATCTGTGTGTGTGTGTGTGTGTGTGTGTGTGTGTGTGTGTGTGTGTGTGTGTGTGTGTGTGTGTGTGTGTGTAATAAACTGACACAATAACATTTCATGAAGAGCACATTCTGCAACTCTATCACAGGATAAGATGGACCACTGTGGATACAACCAAAAAAGAAAAATTAGACTATGAAGACCATCTCTTCCTGTACAGACATCCCAGAGATTTCCTGAGCTTCTCCAGTGAAGACCTTCAAAATTAGTGTATACTAAACATAATCAGGGAAAGATGCTAATTGAAGCACAAGCTGTCTCCGTTTACTATTAGCATCACACTGAAGAGCACTCAGGAATTATGTGTGGCTCATGAAGCGCTGTCCAAGGTACTGATCTGCATGACTTTTTGACTTCTAGAGCTACTGTAATTTTCTTTGATGTGGTGAGGTCTTCAACAGGGCAACAGAAAAATTAATATGCACTCAAATAACACTCTCTGTGTAATTCAATTAGCAGTGTTTTTTTTAGTCTTTTAGAAATCTCTTTTATTTGGTACTCAACTGAACAGGAGAATCAGCTGAGCAACATTCATTTGCAGAATTCATTCCTCAGTCCCCATATTCAGATAACTACCAGACAGCTGGGATTTAGTCAGAGACAGTGGGCCTTTCTATCTTCTGAAGAATGGTCTACACGCTTGAACATTAAGTCATTGTTTACAGTCACCTATTTCATCTGTCTCTCATTCCAATATTCTTAACTGCTTGTCCTGGTGAGAGTTGCCATGATCTGGAGCCTATCCCAAAGTGACTGGGCACTAGGCTAGGAAACTATACCCCAGATAGGATTCCAGTCCATTGCAGGGTGGGTTTATTCATATCCAACCGATTAGAAAAACATCTATATTGCCATTTCAGATTGATTTGCAAATATGTTGTTAAATGTTGCATGCTTCTTCTTTATTATTATTATAATAATAGTAGTAGTAGTCAGAGTAGTAATAGTAGTAGTAGTAGTAGTAGTAGTAGTTATATTAGTATTGCTTTCATTTTAGTTGACGCCTTTGTCCAGGGCAATTTTGAATATAATTTATACAAGCCATGTAACCAGCTGATAACCAGAATAAAACAAAATTAGAATCAAGTCAGAAGAGAAATAAAACAGTTAAAAATTCAGTATATATTTCACAAAGTACTCCTCACACAGTGGCGCAGCACACAGGCAGCACAGGGGAGGAAGACAAAAACTATGGCAGTTGCTCATGAATCATACAAAAGAAAGACATCTGGCAACGTGTAGAGATGTGTATAGATGTTCTAATATTGTTTCCTCATATTCCATGTATACAACACTGTCATTAAGGTGTGCCAGCTGGTGTAAGAGGTTCGAGATTTTAACATTTGATCAGTCAGAGTATATAGCTGGAGCCTATTATCTGTCCAACCTTTTAATGCACCCCAAGTGGAATTGTAAGTATCTTACTGTATTTTACACGGCTGATCCTAAATAGACTGTTTTATCTGAACTGCACTAAGGGGGAGTACCCGGCAACCGCCATCCTCCAGCCCACCACCGAGAGGGGACGTGGAGGTACAAGGATGGACTGAAGAAACCCGAGACAGCAACGACCAGCGCCAGTGACACATAATGGATGTTGGTTTTATCCGTTGATACATCACCCCGGCAACCAAATGAATCCACAAATACATCAGTTCAATACAATTACCGCCCATAAACGCATAAATACGTCTTATCTCAGACATTTGCGAGGTGTCACCACGCAATTTTGAATGACACGTAAAAAATGAACACTGTAGTCTACTCTGCTTACTGCTATCATCATCGCGTATATATCTGCACATGCACGTATGTATGCACACTATACACACATATGCACTGATGATGGTGATAGGTGTACGTCGTACGGTGTGTATGTGTGTATTATACACATGTTGTATATGGTCTGCTTTAAATATGAGATGGGAGGCAGAGGGCGGCCGCGCAGCGGAGGAGTGGAGCTGATCTGGGCTCAGCTGAACGCGGCGCTCGTCGTGTCTCGCGTTCTCGCGCTCATTAGCATTCCCCGCGTGCCCCCCGCGTCCGCGGCTCTGAGACGATCTGCTGCTGCGCGCGGCGGACATAAGAGCGTCGCTCTCGAGCGGGAGAGCAGAGGACACGCCGATTCCTCGCCGGAACTGGACCTCTGGTTTTTATTCTTTTTTTAATTTATTTATTTTCCCCCCCCATTTTTCCCAGTAACCACTGCCAGTGAATACACCAGAAATTTTCTCCGGCTTCAATCAAATCCAGAATGAATAAATAAGGATCTAACACAGACTTCTGTTGTAAGAGCGAGGGATTTTTCCTTCCTCCTTTGGATGTGGACATAAACTGGTGGAGATGGGAAAGACGATGCATTTATCAATATTCCTGCTTCCCTTTTTATGGGGACTGTCGTGCGGCGGCTCCCCCAGCGTACAGATAGGTATGTGGGCAGCACTGGGACCGGGGGCCGGGGACCGGGGACACACGTATGACAGATACACGGCGCATCACGACCACAAAACCACACGCCGTTTTCCGGATGCTCCTGATCACACTGCGCTTCAGATTCCGCAAACGACTGCCAAGAACTGGCGCACACGCCTGGAAAGCGCGCACATCTCTGTAGCGTTAGTGGAGGGGCGGCCGCGCCGTGTTTCTCCCTGTGTTTTATTCGTGTGCGTCTTGTTCCGCAGGGGGGCTGTTTCCGCGGGGCGCCGACCAGGAGTACAGCGCCTTTCGAATAGGGATGGTTCAGTTTGGGACCTCCGAGTTCCGCCTGACGCCCCACATCGACAATCTGGAAGTGGCCAACAGCTTCGCTGTCACCAATTGTTGTGAGTAACACACATTCCGCTAAAAATGATTGATAAAGATTTTTTAAAAAGAACCATTTTTCCAAGGGCTTCACACACCGGGCCGTTCATTGGCATTAGCCCCCAGGGTGTGCAACCTGGAGTGTGTCATATTTCAGACCGATCACCCCATCCATGTCCTTAATGTCATATCATACAGTTATGTTCTCCTTTTATATATCTATGTACACACACACATCAACTATTTTGGCGTTCCGGACATGCCGTATCTGCCGATATCTGGAACACCCACATATTATATTGTCTACAGAGGTATTCCGTATTAAGCCTGTTATCCATACATTGGCACAATTTTTAATATTCCATATCCCCATTAACATACACATTTCTTTAACTGGCACTCAAGAAACTGAGGTTAATTTGGTTTCCGCAGCAACAGATATGGGTGTTTGGAGACGTGCGATGAATTTAAAGGCAGCCACACATTGTTCAGGTAGTCTTCATGAAATGAATTTTTTACAACGTTTATGCTGTTGTGTTACATTCAGTATAACATATTGCACAAATCTGGCAAAGTGGGGCCATCAGATGGTGCCTTTGCAAACCTGCTGGAAGCCTTCGACGAGGGATTACATGCGCGGGGGAGAAAGAATAAATGTGTCTGCTGAAAAAAATCTCATACTGGAATGCTGGATTTATGAATAATTTATGCATAATTAAAATTTAGGACTATTTAGGACTGTGACTCTCATAATTGGATGCATTATGGCAGATGCTTTATGGTGAAGGTATTTGAAACCCTGTAAAACAGACCTGGACTCCTCGTGGAGAACTGCTGGCCCCGTGAAGGTAGATTAGCCCATTGCATTGGCTTTCTTTGCGAGTTTGACTATTATACTTCTATATAATTCAAACAGGACAAGTCATTATGACCCCCTCCCCAGTGAAAATTTTAACCACCGCAAAAAGGATAAATTTCATTAAGGGGGAGGGTGTATTTTATCGCGGGTTTATTCTGGGCACTTATGAAATAGACACTTTTAAAATATTGCTTTCACCTTTGTATTTGTATGCTTGCATTATTTATTTATGCTTACAGAAATGAACCAAAAATAACTTGATTGTTTCCAGTTGAGAAATTAGCACAGGGGCCCATAGTTCCTGTGCCTAGGAGACAGATAACCAGGTGTCACCTGTTTAAAACCTGCCCTTGGTGCTCTCTAAGAAACACTGTACAATAGAGCTGGGAAGTGGTTATGCTGATTTATGCAGTCAGCAGTGCCTCAACATATGCTATTTATATACATACACAAAATGAGGGTACAAATTAATATCTGACTTGATTATTCTTCTCATGTAATGTAAAAAGTGTACGGTGAGATATGAAATGTGGCTGAGGAGTTTTGAGCAATGCCTTACTCCTCCCATACAACCAAAGTGTCTGTTTAATAGATTCTTCTCCTTTACCATATGGTGGCTTTCCCTTTTCCTTGGGGGCTTGTCTTGGGAGAGAGAAATCATTTCCTTCCCATTCCGCATCAGCCGTAAATAACCAAACATACAGTCAAATTGGAATTTAAAAATGATTAGTTTTAAGAGAGAATTCCTAGAGACCTTAAGATGATGTGAAACCCCAGTCTTGTTTTGAATATTTGGCTTGGAAATCATAAGTAACTTGTCTGGAGTATAAATCAAATCATAGATGTGTCCATACGCAGATCAGTTAAGTAAATCTGGCATTTCAAGAAGAACAACACTAGTTGTTACACCAATGTTCATTAGCATGGGCTTCATACAACATGGAAGTTGGACAAAATGAATGTCTTGCTTCAAGTCAATGATAAGACTACGATTTCAAAATACTATAAGCCGTTTTTTTAGTACAGTCAAGGAATAAAGAAAAAATCAGGATGGTAACAGTGCTGTGTATACTATTTATGAAATAGTGAATCACTAGGTGGCACTCTGCATCTAAAGAGCATACATTTTTTTTTTTATAACATCTCTCTCTCTCTTTAAAAGGAACCTATATATATATATATAGAGAGAGAGAGAGAAAGAAAGAAAGAGAGAGAGCGAGACTGAATATAAAATTTATAAAACTGACTATATATATATATTCCATTTTGCCATGTAGGTACAAATTAAAAGCAGTGATTAGGGTGAAGTCTTGTATCATACTACTTGAAACTGGAAATTTTAACTTTTTTTTAAATTTTTAATTTTTTTAAAAATGGTGTGTCTGGTTATGGTGTTTTCTGTTCAATAAACAAAGCAGCAACTGTAGAATAATACATGGGCCTGTGAAACAATCATGCCTGTTTTACTGAAAACTGTGATGTGTTGCATAATATGCACACTTTGTCTCCAGGCCATTCTGACTACTCCTTAGGTTCTGAATTCTAATTGCTAAATGGCTGTCAAACACACATACTTTGCCTGGCAGATATTCTGAAGCTGGAGGGTCTTTCGATGATTCAGTCCAAAGCTTTAGTAAGTCCGATGATACAAGAGCACGGATCCTACAATGGCATTAACGTCTTAAATGGACTGAGTTCCACAGACAGCTGCAAACAAATTTCATTCCTGTGGATCAGACTTCCATACATTCATTGCCGCCAATTTGCTTTTTACATTTTTTTTATAGAGTATTTGGATTTAAAGCACTCTCAGACAATGAAAAGATGCATCCTGTAAAATGCATAAAACTGTGCATTTACCTGCACCCTTTCAAAGAATAAATTCAGCTACATGTCTCAATTCACTGTCATTTGGCCTCCATGGAAACAGAAAAGGTGTTTTTTGTAAACAAGGCAGAAAGATGTCGTAGTTAAAGGCTTGGACCTTATGGTGCTTTGCTGGAAGGCTTTTAGCTGTGGAAAACGGTAAACTGGGGAAGCGGCACAGAGGCCTAGCTGAGCTTTGCTTTATCCAAGCACGGATTTCTGTATACTTAATGTAATGATGCTCCTGCACCAAGCAAAGCAGTTCCTTATAGTAATCAGCTCATGCTAAGAAAGGGGCTAAGAAGCACTGGTGTTATCAGAATGCTAATGTGTAGGTGAAAGGACTTGTGTCTTCAGTAGTATAAAACAAAGTAGTTGAAATATTAAAGGTAAAGCATTTTCAATTAGTATACTCAGGCTGGAATTCTTAAATGCTTTTTGGCTTCATATGTGTCTAGAATGTCTCTTGATTAATTATTTTTAAAAAATTGTTTAACATTCTCAACCTTACAAAAGACCCTAATTGGTTTGAAAATAAATTTTGGGGAAGACAAGTGAAATATTTATGTATCATGTACGTGACTAACATAACAAAATATTTCAACTTTTCAACTACGGAAGGATCTAGACGATTAGAATTTCATTATTATGGCCTATTATATTAGATGTTAGCCATTTAAAAGTTCGTTGTTTAATGCTGTTTTATAAATTCAAATTAATTCGCATATATTACTGATCATTATTATAATTGGATTTCCTTTTAGGTTATTTCAGGAGTTAAATTGGTTGGGCAGTTATAGAGACATAATGACGCTCTGTGATGTTGTTCAGCTTTATGCTTTCATACTCATAGATCACAAGCTGATGACCTTCATATATGAAACCCTCGCTGGAAAGGGAGATGTGTAATTACAATTGAGAGCAGTTGACAAGTGTGGTTTTTCATCATAATGATAAATACACAATTTCAGACCCTCACAGTGATCACTTCAATGTTATATACTGCCAATCCAGGTAACAGCTTTAAATATGCACAGTACATAATTTTTTGGCAATCGTTCATTAATTTTACGAGTTACCAAGGAATACAGAACTCCGTAGCTGATAGGTTAAAATTTATACATTGTAAGTGTGGATTTTATGATTGATGGTTGTTATACATATTTTGACATTTTTTTTCCAGCAAGGCACGAGTTCTCCTGATCTTTTGGGGCACACAGTACTTGAAGAGTTAATGTGATCAATGGGTATTTATTTTTTGCCCATTTTTGTTAGTTGTCACACTTCATACACAGTGAAGACAAATGTTAATGTAATGTGTGTATTCGTGTGGACCATATATGTGAACTCAACCTATTTTGTATGTTAACCAAAATAAAAGATGTATCAAGCTTAAAACGCATCAGATATTCTTATTTAATTGTTAGCTTGATGTCTGTGAGGTGATGATACCCCTTTAGGTGTTTTTCGAGCATATGAAAAGGTTATAATTTTGTTCATGCCAAAAAGACCTTTTGTGTCATCAGTGACGAAGCTGTCTAAGCCTCAGAAGAATGTTCCAACCAATGAGCAGCTCCATCCTTCACCGTTTCCTTGGTAATTCAATTCAATTCAAACGGACCTCAGGGTTTCTGCAGTAGATCCCTGCAAGGTTGCAGGTGGGCGGTTGCTTTGATCTATTTGTCACTTGGTTGCCAGGGAAGGATTTAGTGGTAACTACTGTGGGAAGAGAGACTGGAGTTTAAAATGATGTAGAACCTGGGCAGGTGGATATGTCAGATATCTCAATGAGTTGACGGGCATACCTGCGGTAATATGAGCTGAACTTACAACGCCAGCTTCTTTAAGCAGGTACTTTTCCTGTTGCTGAACCAGTTAAAGCAGCTCTAACTTGTGTGTTTCATCTCCACTAAGATATTACTTTGACAATAGATATACTGTAGGGTCCTTCATACACGGTTCCAGGAGTCATAGTTTACTTTGATATCACACTCTAATGTAAACATTTTACATTACTACAGTAAGCAATGGAAGATAAAGATTCATGCTTTTGTATTATATAAATTTGTGCTTTACAAGATGCAAAAACAAATTAAAACTAGTGGTAGTATTTACACTTAAGCAGTGAATGTGTGAATACAAAATAGCACGTTCCAAGTAGACTTTAGCAAGATTTTTATTTGTCTTATTATAATGACTTGGATTTGTTGCAAATTAACATGCTAATTGCATGCACTGCCCAGGCTTTTTATAACAGTAACTGTTGCTATGGCAACGGATATTCTGTACCGATATGACAGACAGTTCATTTCAAGGTAGGCGCTATTTTTTAGGGACACATGAAATGCAGGATGCTATGTGGGATTCTGATGAAGATGGAGGAATAAAATAAATACTAACTTAGTTAATCCAGCTGTGGTAGTCCACTGTTTACGTCAAGGTGCTGTTATATAAGTCCAGTGCGTGTCTGACATGCCGTACATCGCAATGGCTATACATGTTTCACTGTCAGCTTAAATTGATAGGTTGCTGTGATTAAACACTTATCCATTAGCATTGAGTACTTTGGATTCTGCCTCAGAAAACACGGATATAAGGTGGGTTACATGTCGGATGTGATGGCAATTTATCACAGCACACTCTGTTGTGCTCATACTTGCAAAGGGCAGAGTAGTCACCAGTTCACAAAAGCAGCATATTTGAACTGTGAGAAGAGATTTGAAGTCTTGAAGTAGCAAACCCACATGAAAATACAGAAAACAAATGTATACTTGGATGGGATTTGGACTCATCTCCTGAGCCATCTAAATTAAAATATTCTTAATGATTATTAAATATCCTGACACAATGTGACATTGATTGACTGAAATGATATTTGAATCCATATGTTTCCAAAAATCTGGATTGCACTTTTTTTGTTTAAATCATAACTATTAACTCACATCACAACTTTGCTTTCATGACTAAGTTGTTTGTACTTGTGAATGAATGTGCTGGCATAAAAAAGTTGGTGAAGGACATACTTGTGATGATGTGACATTTAACAAATATGATCCCAATCAGGCATTAAGAGCCCCCCTGTCTCAGAACGTTTAATAAGCTTGACCAGGTTTGCTGTGTGATGGCACTGATGATAAATGCCATGTTAACACAGTTGCAGTCAATAAATGGAGTCTCCCTGTTTGCAGTCCCATCTGTTGAACAATTTCAGACCTTGAAAACCGCTTTACGTTTAGAGACAATTTCTTATCGATTCTCGTTTTGTCTGACCCTTTCCAACATTAGAATAAATTCAAAGACTTTAAACCTAATGTTTTATTATTGATTAGTTAAACGTTGCTAACAGCTGGTTTTTAGGGTTTTATTCTGAATTCTCTATTTTCAGGCTGTAATTAAACTGGATACTCCCATAAGTTTCATCATTTTGGGTATTTGGTTGGGTCCTGTCATTGCGATTAGTGTTTACAATCTTACTTCGTGCCTATAGAATCTCAGAGGGATTATCCAGCTTTTATTTAGCAAGACTGTTTGCAGTGTTGCAGGTTGTAAAAGAAACCTGACGTTAACTCATCAGCTCTTTTGTAACTTCAGAGAGAAACTAAAAGGGCTGTGTTCTAGTACCATTTAAAGAGATACATGTTCTGGTGAACTGTTCTGTTCTGCTAATAGGCAAGCTTACAGTCATTTATGTATTTGTTTTTCTTTAAGAAAAAGGAGAGGTAACAGGGCAGCTTTTGCTACTCTTTTTTCACTTTGCTTTTTCCCTACACGGGATCATTTTCTATTCAGTTTAAAGATATCTTTAAAAAAAGACAAATGTCACGCTAGTCAACTGGCAGGCATGAGCAGCTGCAGACAAATTGTATTCATTTAAACGCTTAAAATTTATGAATTAGTTTTTTTTTGAATCACATAAATGTCTGTTTCATATTTGTACCTGGGCTGAGGAAAGTCTTTGGCTAGAATGAACTAGTTTGCACTCAGATGAGTGAGTGAACACAGAAAATTGTTTGAAATGCACTCACCATATGTCTGGAATCAGTTCTGCCAGACCATTTTGGGTCTGGTTTTCCCAATACAATGAAGATTCCTTAAATGGTATTGCTGTTGAAGTGTAAGGACTTGCTTTTCTGTGCCATAATTGCTTTTTAATTTAAGAGTCAGTGACAACCAAACACTTGGAGCAAATTCTGGTATAATTTACACAGCTAATACAAGCTAGTCTAATACACTGAACAAGTCAAATGGTAATTCATTTCCAGCGGATGAATCATTATCCATCCACTACACATAAAAGGCTTTTTTAGCAATGTTGCCTGAAAGCTTTCCTTTCTGCCGCTGCAGCCATGTCTTTCTGACGTGCATCCGGCAGCCTGCACAGTTGCTGCGTGAGACACTGAGGTCCTCTGTGTGACTAAAGAGCAGCTGCGTGGAGAGTAGGGCTAAGGTAAGGCTTCCCACAATGCCTTGCTGGGACTCTCCAGAGCAGCACAAGGGTGTGATTGAGATGTGTCAACCATCGTACTTGGCCGAATATCAGCACGGAAGTGTCACAGCGTAACATATTCAGTGACAAACGTGGGCTCAGTGCTTTGGCGGATATTTTGAAAAAATGATATTCTCACCACACGGATTCCTTCTGTGCTTTTTTCACCATAAAGTGCTTCTACAATACACCCCAAAAACATCCAACGGTAATATTTTCAGTTTGTGCAAAGCACTCCGACAGTAATTATTTCCCCTCTCATATATCATGTTAACATTTCAGCTAACGTCAAAACGAACCTAGTGCTTATGCACGGCATGCCTCGATATGAATTATAGATCAGTAATACTGTATGCACATTTGCAAATAGAATGTAAATTATTCAGAAGGCAATTCCTAATATGCTGAACAGGATGCAGGACAAGCAGTATTCCAGTCATTCAAAAACCAGAGGAACGGGCCACTCAGAACCGAGCTCACCGATGATGCTTGACATATTTTAGCGTTGCCAGTTGCCCAGGAAGGTGGACGATGTCAAGTTTTGTAAGAAGATGGAATGTCAACATAGATTAGAAGAGGGAAGTATGACAAATAATGAATCATTGGGTTTTCACCCAGCTGTCTATAGCAGAACGTTAGATAAGATATTAATTTCTAAACATGACTGTGCCTGCTGCCAAGTCACTCGCACTGAAAGGAATCTTAAAGGCAGTGCACTCTGAGATTTCTTTCTGTCTGCAGCTGAGGGAAACCAGGCCACCTAATTAGGACAGCTAAATATACCTCTGTGGGTTTTTTGCCCAAGTATTAAATGAAGGTTAAACAGATATTTTGAAGTGTTATAAAATCCATCAGTAGATTTGTTTGTATTTTATGGGAATCGTATGTCTGCAAACACCTCAGGCCACCTATGTCAACATTGCCCTTGGTAGTTAAAGATAACCAACTGTAGTACCTTCGGTGATTGATCTACTAGACGGAAAAAAAAACTCAAAAAATACATAGAAAGGGCATTGAAAAATGTGCTGTTGATATAGAATCGGTGGATAAAGGAGCGCAGATGCCATTTGAAATTATAAATTGTTTCGATGTCCAGCCTTCTCTTGTACATATAAATATTCCTAAACACGTCACCTTATATTAAGCTTAACAACAGCACCTTGTGTACTGACATATGAAAAGAGGCTTAGCTGAAAATTAATATGTTAGATTTTAAATGCAGAATATATATGAAATGTTACCCTATGATACTTGTGCCTGACAACACTGTATGCTGTCAGAGATGGTTCCGTTTTTTTAATGGTTCCATGCACATTTGTTTGTCTGTTTGTTGGGTGATGTGATTGTCTTTATATAGCTTTTAAATTCTGTGCCAAGGTGAAATTTCATTATACAGTATGCTTAAATTTTCATTATATGCAAAACAGGCTAATCACCCAAGTTCTGTTTTGCTCTTTGCTATATTTGCAGAGCACCCTTTATTTCCAACATCATTATGAATGATTATTTCTTAGTGCTAATCTTCAGAAGTTTAAATATATATGCAAGATGACAGATGGTAGATTGTATTCTCTTAATAGCAATTATTTACTCTGGATTCCTTAGCTATTTGTGATCACAGCAGTTGTTGGCAGATTTGGACTTTTCCAAGAGCTATTTTATTACACAAATGCATATATTAGCGATGTATTATTCTAATGAGCTTTTAAGTCTAAGTAACAAATCTATTTAGTCTTACTAGTACTGCTTTTACACTGAAAGTATAAGAAAAGCTTTTTGCTCATTTTTTAAGAAGTGACTTGGATTTTTGCTCTGCATTTCAGTAGACATTTTGAGTGTGAGCTGCTGAACAGTACTGGCCTGGCATAATTCAGGTTGAACTCACGGACAGTCCCCATTGCCCACCCGTCCCCCCCGATGGGTTTAATGTGGACTAACAGCAACAAATTGAAGCCTCATCACAGAGAGCTTCAAAACAGCTAGTCTGAGGACTAGTGGAAGTCAAGGGGCTTCTTTAAAGGGGGACTTTTTGAGGACATGAGGGAGGAGCAGGAGGGTCCCCAGGAGGCCAGAGAGGTATACAGGCTGTTTCTGTTTGCCCGTTTTTTGATATACTCGTTGGTGCCTTTTTCGTTCTGTTTCGAAAGGGCTTGGGTTTTTAATAAATTCCTCCTTTTGTGTCCTGTACCGATGTCCTGCATGAATGGTCACCTCCGCCCACAACTGGTCACACTGAGTTACATTACAGTGCTCAAAAGTGGAGGGTGTTCTTACTCTTACTCGGGAGACAACATAAAGTTCATTTGCAGCAAACGGTGAGAGGTATTGTTACTTTATTCTGTTGAGCCAGTCATTTGTCCTCATAACAATGCAATGCCGAAGGTCCAATCACTCAAGCACGACACATACAAGGAATTCTCATCTAATTCTCAAATATGAGATCACGCTGTCGCAGGCTGATAGCTGCGGCACCAAACAGTACTGGCCTCCTTCTGTCCTTTGCTGGCATCCATCACAACACCGAGTGGCTGAATGGCATCAGGCAATGGGCTGTGCCGTCCTGGGCCTCACGGGCCACAGGGTTTGCTGGAGTTTGCTGGGATTTGCTCATTTTCATTCTAGCCGTGGTGTTTGTTGGACAGGCTAGATTTGGGGCTTTTGACTTTGTGTGATTTTGAATTGTGTTGAAGATGAGCACTTGCTATTGTAATAAATATTTCTGCTCGGAGGAAAACAATGCAGTGTGCTGAGCTGCCTACTGGATTAGTGGCCAGTGTGATTCTGACCTACTCCTTAAACTGGGGCTGTGTGGTTGCTGTGAAAAGAATTGGTCTGCTAGGACTTCACAGCATTATGTTTGAATTAATCAGATAATAACGTTTTCTGTTTCAGAAAATGAAAATCTTTTTAAAAATCTTCTGTATCTGCATGTTATTTGTTTATACATTGCAACTCTGCAGATAGCATAGTGGTTAAGGACACTGTCTTGTAAATTACATTTTTCCCTTTCGGGTCTCTGAGAAGCCTTTGAACACGGTACTTAATCTGATCTGCCATGACAGAATATACCACTGGTGTTAGGAGGCAAAATTTTAAGTTGTATTTGTGAAAAATGCTGGCAAAGCAATTGAATAATGTTAACATGTTTTGTTGGAAACCAGGTTCTGGGAGCTTGAAAGATTTCCATGCTAAATCTTCTAAATTTTTATTAAACGTGATTATTTTAACAAAATATACAACATTATCAGGCATAGTGGGAAAAAATGAGCCAGTATTTGAGAAGAAACTGAAAATCTGGCTCTGCTGTGACAGCTGAGGCCCAGTATTGCCCATCCTTGCTCTATATACATAGTTGACAGTTCCAGTACTGTGTGGCTGCTGGGGCTTCTGGCTCTCGCTTGACCTCAGAGCTCAGTGCTGTGAGTGAAGTCATTATTTTGTGAACTCAGCTGGGGTTTTTGAGGTGTAAATTGGTCACTAACTGAAAGGCAACACTAAAACTCATCAGTGCTCTAAACTTATGTGGCCATTGTTCTTTGAATGTACAATTTTTATTTGTTTTCACTTCATTCGTACTTAATTTTACCATACCTCCAAAAAACGTGTGGCACATATATGGGATGTTGTTTTTAAAAGATTCCATAGAATGTAAAAAGGTTTACCCTGCCAATTTGTATTTACTTTCTTCTTCTTGTCCTTTTTGCAGTTTGCTCCCAGTTCTCAAGAGGAGTGTATGCTATTTTTGGATTTTACGATAAGAAGTCAGTCAACACGATAACGTCGTTTTGTAAGACTCTGCACGTCTCTTTCATAACGCCAAGCTTTCCCGTGGACGGGTCGCACCAGTTCATCTTGCAGATGCGACCGGACATCAAAGGGCCTCTTCTCAGCCTTATTGAATACTACAAGTGGGACAAGTTTGCCTATCTGTATGATAGTGACAGAGGTAAGAAAAGTGTTTATTTGATGCATCATTGAATGAACAGACTGTTGAAACTCTGAACACTTCACACTGAACCGAGCAGACTTCTGAATTGTTACAAGTAGCTTTCAGGGTGGTTGCTAAGAAAATTTATTTGCAGTCATAATACAGTAATTTTCAAGTACGTTTGTAAAATGTTTTAAAAGATTGCTTCAGCAGATATACATATGAAATCTAAAAAGTAAATAGTCAAGGACCCATTATCTTTAGTGTGTTCAGTGTTTTTCTTCAGCAAAAAACACGAACACTGCACTCCACCTCCAGCAGCAAGAGCACTATACTTATCTCCTCTGGCTGTTTTGTGGTTCCACTTATAATAGATCTAAAATCAAAATCCATAGGTTTTAGCTCTAATAAATGAGTTCCCTCTGTCCCTCAGAACACCTGTGTCCCTCCCAGCGTTTAAGAAGGGTCTCAAATTCCATCTCTTTCAGACCCACTTCCTTCCTCACCACCCCCTAAATTTGCATCACACTATCTGTCATGATCACGTTTGTGCTTCTTTTTAGACTAACAGATTGTATGTGCTCCTCCTTGTTTAATGGTTGGTGTCAAAAACAATAGTAAAAAACTTACTACACCGCAAAAACCGTGTGTCTGTATTTAAAGCTCTTTATCTGTTGCCGAACGTACTGAAATCTGAATAAATCACTCACACAGTAAATATCGGTAAACCACAGTGAAGGTCAAGGCAATCTGGAGGCTATTCTAGAAACAGTGAGCTCTTCTGCTGGTCAGGGTATACCCAGGATAGGATGCCAGTCTATCACATGGTTATTCATAAATGAATCCCATAAATGAATAAACGAAAATTTTTATATAAATGTAAATAGGGACATTGTAAAAATCATTTTATAGCTACAAAATTTGACAGTTAAAGCTTAAAAAGGAATAAATAGTAGCTGATGATGATGATGATGATGATGATGATGATGATGATGATGCATATACACAGAAAAAAACATGTGGACACTAATTTAGAGTTACCAATCCAACTGAAACACATGTGTTTGGACTATGGAAGGAATCTGGAACACCCAGAGGAAACCCATGTGAAAGAACGTGCAAGATGTTCGCAGACTGAGTGAGGACCAACATTTGCCTGCTCACACAGGTGCACCATGCAACTGCACTTCCTCCTGCAACACCGTGCCACCTATACTTATTCCACTGGATATATGTTGATATTCAAATGGAGACGTTATTATCTAACAGTATTCCATAATAGTGGTGTGGCAAGACACTTTTAGATGGTGTAAAACACCATTTAAGTGGAAGAGGAGAGCTACACTTTTACTTGTGTGAAGGACTTCAACAAACAGCGCAACTCAGAATTCCTCCCTCTGTGTGAAGAATGTCTGTGGCCTGACTTTCTCAACATCTAGTCACCAATATAAAAAGTATTTAAATGAGTTTATAGAAATTAACCCATTATGACAACAGATTGATAAGTCTTAGCTTTTAATGCTATTTATCACTCCCAAATCCGAGTTAGCTGTGATATGCTCTTGAGCACAATATCACGGTTTCTTACAATTGCCAACGTTTTTTTTTTCCAATATCTTCAATTATATCAACTATCAACTTTTCTGAAACTCTTCATAGAACTCTCTACAACAAAAGGAAGCTTTGCACAGATGCCCCATGTGCAGTAACACTATTAAAACAACCGCACTTGTTTTTATTCCATAAAGAGTACACTGTCTATCATAGCAAAATGACCTGAAAACACAAAAAACAGGTGGCATTACAGTAAATAGTTTATACTGCATCAGACTGTGAACACAATCCTTTTTTAAAAACCTCTCCATAACATGAATGCACGTGTACCACTTTATGTAACACAGTACATGCAGCTTAAAAAAATCCAAGAAGAGTGGCAAAAATGCCAAAACAGTGATACTGCAATATTGATGTAATCTCCAATGATAAAAAACTATACTTTAGTATAAAAAAAAAACCCGTAAGTCACAGGTACAATAATTTTTGTTTTAGTCTATCTGATCATCCACAATTGGCCATGTTCTCATCTACATCTACGTTCTTACATGCCGCCTTCTGTTCTCTCTTGCCATATGCCGTTTTAAAGCATCTCTTTGCGTGTCTGATCTATCCCTGCCAGGCTCCAGTTGTTATGTCTATCCATTACTTCCAATAGGGATATCTGATCACGTAGATGATGATCATACACTCTCCACCTCCATGAGAAAAGGAATTGATACAGTTGCAAAATGGTGATTAAGGTGGAAAGAAATGGGAAACCATCCTTAGATGGGCTGTAAGCCAGTCTGTCACAGTATGGCAGTGGTGAAAGACCACAATGTCCCATGTCACCATGAATGTCTGTATCTTCGGCTTCACCTGTCCCCTTTTCCTCCACCACGAACAAGGCTTTCATGTAGAAATAAAATGGGTCGTTCTGCATTGTATGGCCTGTTTTGGGACCTGTATAACTGCATGATGTACCACACACCTCTTCTTCTCCATCATTCTGTCTTATATCCACTCCTGCAATTCTTGCTAGGTTTTGCTATGTTCTACATTCTGCAAATGTTCACCTTTTACAGTATCATGGATGGCCAGGGAAACCCCTTAGCACCTGAGGTTTTCAGCTGTGTTTGGTCTATTTGCATAGCTTCAGACAGCAGTTTGTCTCCGGAACCTTTATCACAAACTTTGAATGTGCTCAGATATATTTGTGCCACAACAAATTGCTGTCCACTTGGATTTAACTCTGCATGCTAGGTTTTGATATGTAGTGTTATCAGAAACTGAGTATGCAGGCATTTTCCAACTGGGCTGTAAAAATCCAGTTTTGTTGGCAATAGAGCTTAAGTGAGAAGTGAGCTGAATATTGTTTAAATCTGTATTCAGTAAATGCAGTTTGTGTCTCAGCAATGAAAAAATGATTTATGGTTTTGATCCACATAGAGGGGTGTTGTGCTAATTTTATGAAGATCTGTGGAAAAGTGAGCACTCACTATTGAAAAACACTCAGTAGCAATTGAAAAAAAAACAACTATAATAGTACTGTCAACATTTCTAGTTTTAATATTTTGATGAAGTACCTACACAGTTTAAAGGACTTGAAAACAGTTGAAATCCTAAAATTTCCAATATGTTTAAAAGGAGTACTTTTCCAGTTTTAAGTCTAGAAATTAGACAGGTGACACAGTGGGAAACTGTATGTGTTTTAGATGGTTTGTTTCAGTTTATGAAACAAAAAGTAGAGAGAGCTCCTTTGAGTGACAGAACACTGGGCAACTGAGCCTCTGCCGTCCACCCGTCCTCCCACAGGAATAAGGGGGCACAGTCGTCTGTGGGCTGTCGGGGTCCACAGAGCAGATGGTTCTTCGTTCTCGTCTCTGTCTCGGTCTCCGTCGCCCACACAGGCGAGATGCACTCTTTCCAGCTCCATGTGAATCATCCAGAGGGAACACTGAGTTCCCATACGCAACTGTGAAATATCACACCTGGAGGCACAAAAACTTCCAAGAGGGTCTTGCATACATTCTGAAGGGAAAACTTGTGTTTGTTATTAGAGTCATTACACTTTAAAACATTTGCATATATTTGGTAATGCTTATATCCTATGAAATCCACTAAAAAAGTAATAATGTTTTCACAATTATTTAATTGCTTGGAAATGTTAATATATGCGTATAGGTTGCACAATAAAACAGCAAATTCAGACATGCTGTGAAGTAACACGAAAAAATGAGTAATGAGTCATTACTAATGAACTTTTTTATAATATAACTGGATAGTTGGATAGTTAGCTTTTTAAATGTCTGTTTGGTTTGATATGCTAGTAAAAGTGTGAAAAATGTATACTTCAAGATACTTCCAAAATCACGTTTTATGCTGCTCTATGATAGATAGATAGATAGATAGATAGATAGATAGATAGATAGATAGACAGACAGACTCTATCTAATCTGTCTGTCAAAGTGCTTGTTTGTCAGTGACTGTTGTTGTATGATCACAGACCAGTAGATAGCAGGCATGAAAATATATGTATACACAAATAATGAAACCCTTTTTTACTTGGCTTCGTACAAGATGATTAGTTTTCGGAAACTCAATACCTGGAATTAATTATGAATGAATTGTGCTTGTCTAGGGTATATACATATTGTTTAAAAGCTTTATAAATATTTTTGGCTTCAATTCAGCCATACTCGTCATTCATTTGGCTTTGAAAGTGCAATATCCTGACTTTGTGTTTATTGTAAGAGCTTGGTCACTGTTCAGAATTTTCCAGAGACAGACTAAAGTGACTCCTACATATTTTTCAAGCACTCCCCCCAACCGCTGCCTCTTCAAAGCCCATGCTTATTAATGCATGTGCAGAAAAGGGGGGGGGGTGTTACATAACAGCTTAAATAAATACTAATTTCACATAGGACGTTTTTACATGCGTAATATCTTTACTTCTTGTTATACTAAAATTGTTTATAAAATTGTTTACATTTGTTATTTCATATTTTTATTTACTGGCACAAATACATGGACATATATGGAAATGTATGCCTTACATAACTAGACCTGTTGCTAAGGAGTTCTCAGAACTGGAGGACTGAGTGATGGATTCTGCCATGAACAAAGATGAATCTAGTGTTATGGCTCCCCTGTCGCAACCCTGAACAAACGCATGGCTCACCAGTGATATTCACACTGGAATTGTGTGTGTTCAGATGGCTGCTTTGCTGTCTCACACAACTGGTTACCTGTGCAATTCAGCCACTCCTCTATAAAGCATAATAAAACATCCAACTTGCAAGCCAAGTCATTATGCTGAGTAAAAGATTTATCACCTCCATTTGAGCCTCGAGCGCTTGTCAGTGTTTTTGAAGCAGAGACTGCATGGAATTGATTGGTTATTATTATTATTATTATTATTATTAAGATAAATAATGTGTCAAAATTTTCTCCAACATTGCATTTTGATTATTTCTCTTACAGAATTTTATTGACTTGTTTAAACATCATTTCCCTGTGTACATGTAAAAACTGAGTGACTGGATGCAGCGACATCACATGTTCCTCCCCTTGTTCAGTCATGGATATGTGACGTTTTGCTTTCGTCCAGGTTTGTCAACACTTCAGGTGGTGCTTGACACCGCAGCAGAGAGGAAGTGGCAGGTGACCGCAATAAATGTAGGAAACCTGAAGGATGAGAAGAAGGATGAGGCTTACCGCTCGCTCTTCCAAGACCTTGAGAACAAGAAGGAGAGGAGAGTCATTTTAGACTGTGAGCAGGACAAAGTCAAGGACATCATGGAACAGGTCAGCATGCAGATCTTCTGATCTCTTTGAAACATGACTGAAAATATTAAAATGTCCATGAAAAAGTATAATTAGTTATGACATACTGACTTTTTGGAACATTACTGGAATTTGGAGTTCTGTATGAGTGCATAGTGTGAATAGTAAATACAAGTTGAAATGCTACGGCTATTCTTATTCCTAAACATAATAAATACAATTGAAATGTCAAGCCAAGCAGTAACATTTACCTGTTGACATTTTAACCCCAAAAGTGATTATTCTCATTCAAATGAAGTTTTATAGTCGCTTTTTTTTTTGTTTATGTCATCTAATTGAAATATCTCATTTGCATCTATATACATTTCATTTATTAGTTTTAATGTTTGCTTTTCGGTTACAGAATGAGTTTGACAACAGCACAGTGTAGAACGTCTGTGGGAAACTGTCAAACTGTCTGAGCTTATATAAGAAAGAGTTATTGCTATACTTGTGAAAATTAAAGACAATTACAGATTGAAATTCTGCAAAAAACAGGCATTTGTTTATCGACACAAGGCCACCGGGGCTGGAGCAATTGATTTGTGTTTAAGATGGGCTGAAAGGTGTGTGGATGCAGGTCTAGAATCAAAAGTCAAATCTCTGATGATTTTTCATTTGCACTGGCAGAATCATCCGCGTTTACTGCCTGTGGCCTTCACCATAAACCTGTCCACAGTTCTCGCGTTTTCCAGGAATGCAGAGCTGCGTGAATCAAACCCCAAAGACGAGAAATCAGACTTTTTTGGCTTTAATTAATTAACTTTTAAGAACAGTTCTGAATGTATTAGGATGTCTTTCCAAAAATATATAAAATATAATATTTACTGTAATATTTATATTTTGGCATTTTATTGATACTGATGTTTTGATTTGTAATGTTACTAACATTTAACTTCTGTGTTGCGCAGGTCATCACAATTGGCAGACATGTTAAAGGATATCACTACATCATTGCAAATCTGGTTTGTTCTTATTCACTTTTTCAGTTGTACTTATACCGTGTTATGGTTGTATTAAGCCTGTCAAACAAAAGTACTAGAAAAAAGTACTAGTACTGTTCTAGTACTAGTACTAGAACTGGTTTTATATTTATGAAAAATTCCAATAATGCAATGTTGCCAGTTTATTTGGATAAAATTTCTTATGACAAGCATGAATGTGAATTATTTGTGCATTGATTCTAATTTAATATAATTTTTCCTTTTCAGGGTTTTGTCGATGGTGATTTGTCAAAAATCCAGTACGGTGGTGCAAACGTGTCTGGATTTCAGATTGTAGATTTCGATGACCCTTTGGTGGCCAAATTTGATCAGAGATGGGAGGCTTTGGAAGAGAAAGAGTACCCTGGAGCAGACAGTAGAATCAGGGTGAGAAGTCCTCACTTCTCCTAAAGTTATAAAGACACGTTATTCAATTTTTGCAGTTATGGTTGAATCACGACTTTTGCTGTCTTTTGTTATTTAGTATACTTCTGCACTGACTTACGACGCGGTGCAGGTGATGACTGAAGCCTTCCGCTACCTACACAAACAAAGGATAGACATCTCAAGGAGAGGCAACAATGGGGATTGTCTAGCAAACCCGGCCGTACCGTGGGCGCAGGGACTGGAAATAGAACGAGCGCTGAAACAGGTGACACGTTACCATGGAAGCAACATTCTTAGCCTTGGGGAGATGTAGTCTGCCTGCCTAATGACTTCAGAGTCCGCAATTAGAGTGTCAGAAAGCAAAAAATGGAATCGCAAAGGCATGTGAAAAGTTACTCAAGGAATTGTCCTTGTTGTCCGTGACTTGCTATAACTGATTGTTATGTCAATTAGGTTCACGTGGAAGGGCTAACAGGAAACATACAGTTTGATCAAAATGGCAGGAGGGTTAACTATTCCGTGAACATTATGGAACTGAAAAGTAGCGGTCCAGTAAAGGTAAGCGAGTCGATGTTTTATATCTGACCGTTTGTCAAAAAAAGGTCCTCCTAATATTTGAGGAACAACAAAGCTTGTGTTTAAATTCGAATGATCAGACCCCCAAACACACTGTCTCTTTTGTCCATTAATTACGCAGTGATTCCAGATCTCTGGTATACTCATTTTTTGTTTAGATGATTCTGGGATTTGATCCTGAGTCTTCCAAGTCCAAAGGCACTGTATCCAATCACTGTAGCCACTGTGGAACATGATACCTCCAGCACGTAAATTTGAGGAATGCAGACTAAACATGTGTTTTTTCTTTCTTGTTAGATTCATTGCAAACACTGATGTGAAATTTTCCTCTTGTCTTCTTTCCCATCCAGATAGGATACTGGACTGAAGTTGACAAAATGGCAGTTACTAATCCGGAAATTCTGCAAAATGATTCATTGGGAATGGAAAACAAGACAGTAATAGTGACCACAATTTTGGTAAAATTCATAACTTTTTTACATTTTAGTTTAAATTATTTAATGTGCTTTGTCAATAAATGTTTAATGCATGTTGCTTTGTTTTTATGATTTGCACATTTTTCATTCATTTTCAGTGGAGTCCATTTGTTTATTTACAGCAAACTCATTAAGATGTCAATGGTTATGAGCTATGAAGTCATACGTAAATAACTTTTTTACACACTGGCAGACAAGTAACTCTTTTGCCTCATTTATATGCTGTTTTTGGGTCATTTATTTCACTAGTGTACACAGTTAAACACACATATTGATGCAAATTCAGCAGCCATTACAATATTGTACTTCCCAGAGTGGCAAGGAAAGATGATTCACCTGAAGACCACTGTGATTTTCAGCTATAGTAATACTGTAATAATCAATTTATCTTTTGTGACTTTTCATGAAATCTCCATTTAACCTTATTCACTACCTGCCAGAATCCATCAACAAATAAAGCACCATCAGAGAAGATGGAATTATAATACAGTGAACTTACAAATACTTCCACTCCCTTTTTAGGAAGCTCCGTATGTGATGCTTAAGAAGAACGCTGACCTCTTTGTGGACAACGAACGATATGAAGGCTACTGTGTGGATCTCGCTGCAGAGATCGCAAAGCACTGTGGATTCAAATACCAGCTCAAAATAGTGGGTGATGGAAAGTACGGAGCCAGGGATGCTGAGACAAAAATCTGGAATGGAATGGTCGGAGAATTAGTATACGGGGTAAGGAAGAAAATCAGTGATCTATTAGGTGCTGAATCTATGACTTTTATGCCAGCACCTGTATGACTGACACTACATTAATTTTGTTTAAATAAAACCTATATCTTTCTATGAATTGTAAACATAATGCATGCATGCACTCTGTGAATAAGCAACACTTTAAACCTACTGTGAAGACAGAACATGGGTAATGTTTTATGTGAACTGGTTCCAGTGCTTGAAGCAAAACAGGGCTGGTACTCCCCTTATTGGCATGTTGGTATGTATGTCGGTCAGTGCCAGCAAACTATTAAGTACCATAATATGTAACTCAGTTAATGCTCTAGAAGTGTTCTTGAGAAATGGAACTTAAGAAAAAGGTGCTAAAAGAGGCCATTAAAACAGTATATAGGAACAACCTCTCCTGGAAACTGGATAATTGAAATATAATGCAAAATAGATAAATTATACCTTTAATAATAGCAAACACAGCTGACAGTTATAACATTGCAAAACATTTGAGTAGAACTTTCTTTTAGGTGTAGTAAATTATAGCTAAATTACTCAAAAGGCTGAAATAGAAGAGCATTACTGTGAAACAGTACTATAGATAGTAGTGCTAACTAAGGTATTACTGTACTAAATTTTTAATCTTTGCAATGAATAAAAGATAATAGAATCTACTGCTGATTTTTACAAAATATATTTCTTTACTAAAGGGGACAAAACTTTGGACCAAAAAGTAGGAAAGCAGTGTATGGGCTGACTTGTAGCACAACTTAGTGCACCCTGGGTAATGAAATGTGGCTCTAAGGACTTTTATGAATAATGAACATGTACTGGAAAAGTCTTTCCTGGGAGAGCAGCTCAGCGATTGAAAGCGTGTATCTGGGGGTAGAGAAGCCTATTAAAGGTGCTGGTTCACAGTACAAAGTCGTGGTACTCTAAAGAGTAAAATGTAGAAATGCCTGTGAGTGCCAGCCCTCTTCAAGCACTTATTGTCTCATTTGCTGAGGTGAACAAAGAAGTTGGAAATGAAGGAAAGTCATTTATTTCTTCTGATTTTTTTGTTCCCTTTTTTTTGGCTACAGAAAGCGGATATAGCAGTCGCTCCATTAACTATCACCTTGGTGAGAGAAGAAGTGATAGACTTTTCCAAACCTTTCATGAGTTTGGGGATTTCCATCATGATAAAGAAGCCCCAGAAGTCCAAACCAGGGGTCTTCTCTTTCCTCGACCCCCTGGCATATGAAATCTGGATGTGCATCGTGTTTGCATACATCGGGGTCAGTGTGGTTCTGTTCCTAGTGAGCCGATTCAGCCCCTATGAGTGGCACACCGAAGAGTACGAAGACGGCCAGATTCAGACTAGCGAGTCGACGAATGAATTTGGGATATTTAACAGCCTCTGGTTTTCCCTTGGTGCCTTTATGCGACAAGGATGTGATATTTCACCAAGGTTGGTGTGTCGTACCGTTCCACCGTGTGTGTTTTCAGGCACCATGTAAACGCTATGGTGCACATGTGTTTGCCTATCAATGTTCATGTTCTTGGTCCATTGTTTTCAGCTCTGGATAAACCTTATTATTCCGTAGGAGAAGATGTTTGTAGTTTGAGAATGTAATATGTACCTGGCGTTGTGTTTTACTTCATTGGAGCGCACCACCTGTGATCACATGCGTCATGTGAAGGTTGTGTCATGCATGGGGTCACATACCATGGTGAAGTGGTTCAAGCAGGTGAATTCACAGTCGGCTACGGTAGGTTACTTCAGCGGCATCCTGAGTAGGGGCACAAGGTGTTGCCCGACCACATACTGCGGTTTTTTCTTCGTTCACTGGTGGGAATTACCTCGATGCTGGGAATGCTGCTGAGCTGCTCTCGAACAGTCAGATAAAAACCTTGGTGACCTGTATATTTTTAATCATTTATTCTTCATTCATGCAGGTGGAATCCCTTTAAGACTGCTGTTTGTTTCAAGGAAGCCCTGATCAAGGCCTAAAGCATACAATGCAATAATAGCATAATAAATAAACAACGTGTCTAAAATCAAAGACTTACACATGATGTCAAATCTGTGTTAAGCTAAACACGTACAAATTGTCAGAGACTGAATAAATAGCTGAGATGAAACAGTTTTATTTTGGATAATTGTAGCAATATGGGACAAAACAGCTTATGTTCCCAAATTTAGATTTCACCTGACATGAAAACTATGGCTACTGGCAGTCTTTGCTCATATTCATAAATAGCCCATAGAAAATCTTAAGAAATTAATAAAAAATGCATAAATATTTTGTGGGTTTTAGGTGTACTTCCAGAATATCATAATCATTCTTCACATTCTTTCTGCAGGTCCACCACACAAATCACAGTGCTTTTCACATTTTACCAGGTTGTCCTTTTTAAGGATTCACTCATTTAACTTTAAAGACAGATAACTTTAAACACAATTTTGAAATACTATGAATAAAACTAATATATAAATATATCTTACGGAACTAAAACCTTCCCAAGTTAACAATTCAATAGATGTAAAAAAAATGCAATAATAATATACATCAGTTTAAAAAGATCTTACTCTGTTTAGATTGCTGTATGGCTTGTGTTATTTTATTTGATGACATTAGGTATGGTGTTAATTTATCTGCTTATACAGTATTCAGTAATATTCCATTTAACCAGATTCAAGATTACCTGAAGCAACAAGTGATCAGTTCTCCCTGCCTCATTCATTTTCATACAGTGGAACGCTTTCCATGTATTCATTTTCCATTTAATAACTACTTCTCTGTTTATGTGCAACGATCCCATTTATTTCAGGAGTCCCCTTTGTGTGTTGTCTTTTTTATAAGTATGTATGTAGGTATTCATGTATGTCGTCAATGTATTTGTTGTTTAGACATTTAAGTATGAAAAGATTTTCCAATATGCATGTCTGCGTGCAGTAATGTGGGAGAACATCTTAATCAGTGTACTTTGTTATTATTATTATTATTATTATTATTATTGTTGTTGTTGTTTTTGTTGTTGTTGTTGTTGTTGAGTATTCTTGATAAATGTGTTGTTGTAATAGCTTCTTTTAGCATTAATTTAAATGATGAACAATTAAGATGCCTTTAATGTCTAACCCTGTGGCTTTCATCTCATTTTTTATGAATCCATTTTACACCTGTTGATAGATCCCTCTCTGGGCGCATTGTTGGCGGGGTGTGGTGGTTCTTTACCTTGATCATAATATCATCCTACACGGCTAACTTAGCTGCCTTCCTGACTGTTGAGAGGATGGTGTCACCTATTGAAAGTGCAGAGGACCTAGCTAAGCAAACTGAAATTGCTTATGGGACTCTGGATTCTGGATCAACAAAAGAATTCTTCCGGGTAAGACTCATTTATTCTGTCGTTGTGGATCGCTATCGGTATTAATCAAGTTTAAACACAACTTTACATTATTAGTACAATGCAGTTTCTCACTTTTGATTTCTTTTGATCTGTTTAAATTTGCAAAGCACAAACCGTACGTTACACTTTTTTTTAAAATGGTGAAAATAGAGCAGTCTGAGGTTCGAAGTGGTAGGATTAAAAAGTTCTAGGTTTCGTGGGGCAGTGCTCTTCTCTAAGCTAAAGTGGCGCGGTTACTGTTTGTTTGACATGCACAGCAGTGAAGAGAAACCCTTACAAACCTCAATCGAGGCCAAATGTTCATAGTAGATGCGAGTACATGGCTGTAAGGTGTCTATCTTGTGTCAAGCTACATTCATGAGAAAGCAGGTGACTTTTGCAGATGACAGTCCTGGACTGACAAATTGATATTAGCAAAGAAACAGATAGCATTTGCAGAGGGTGAAAGACACGCAGCAGCTCCGCTATGGGGACGGAGGAGACAGGAGCACTTTCCCCCTGTCTGGGCACATCAGCGTGGAGGAAATGAGGGCGGAAAGTGGACTCCCTGCTCTGTTTGTTCCCCGTGATTAACAGCTGGGACAAAAATAAAAAAGGTTCCTGTTTACAGTGGTCATAATTTAATTTGGCTCTAAATCCAGTGAACCTCATAAACCAATGAAACATTTTATTAAAATAAAAACTTTTTAAAGGAAGCCTCCGGACCCTGCTCAGGATTGAGCGGTTGACAGTAATGGCTGGCTTGATGGATGGATGGATTTTTTTTTTAAATACAAAATTTACATTGAGGTATAGTATTTGTGGTTTAAGAATAAGTTTTATAGTAGCACACAATCTTGACACTCCAGTATTAACAAACCCAGTACACTGTATATAAAAGTTTCCTTAAAAAACTGCATTCTGTTTACATTGTAGTTAGGATTCCTTTTTTGATCTGTTTGAAACACAGTGAGCTATGTCCCCATGTTTTTAATGAACATATTTATTTTCTCATGAGATTGTATAACATACCTGGAGGGCATGTTTGTCTTTGCTTAACTCGATGTTCATATGTAGATTGAAAATGGATCCATAGACCCTGAATTGGAGAACACTTGCTTGCATGCAAAGGTTTTAAACTGCATACCGACAAGATTGTACATATTTTAATATCTTGGCTTCTTCCTTTACGTAAACCAAAAATATAACACTGAAGTAGATCTGACATGAGGGATTCAGTGTCTTTAGGCTCAAAGGTGAAAATCTATTACATGTTTATTCAAACAATAGGATGGACGTCAGGTGGCTTCTGAGATCACCCACTAGAATATCTAACATGAAGCGTTACATCTACCACTCGATTCAGCCACATTAGTCTTTTATGAATTAAATAAGCGACCAGCTCCCGGTTTTGTGACTTGTGCTGTTATTTAATTTTGTAGAGGAAAAAAATAAGAGGAGGGTAAGAATAAATAACATT
>UFQX01000106.1:485774-533781 GCA_900497675.1 Arapaima gigas
TCTGTGTATGCAAATCAAACTCAGCAGCATGTAGGTGCAGTTGTTTGACCACCGTGTCTCTACGTCTCGTAGGTGACTTTCAGCGACGCCATGAGGAGCAAAGCGAGGCTGTCAATAACGGGGAGCATTGGTGAGAATGGTCGAGTGATGACTCCAGACTTTCCAAAAGCAGTGCATGCAGTACCCTACATGAGACCTGGGATGGGAATGAATGTCAGTCTGACGGATCTCTCTTGAATGATATGAACCTACTGAGTGCCTTACACTATGGTTTTCATCGTGTTTCTCGGGTAAACTGGTCAAGAGGAGCATCCTGTATCACAAAGACATCTTTTGCAAAACAAGAACTTCTTTTTGCAGTAGAGGCCCATGTTGGGAACAGAGTGATGTGCTTACAGAGGTGGTGACATCACCTTGTCCGGTAACCGCCTGCACTACTTGTTCTGAGACCAGGTTTGACTGACATGCACATCTGTCTTTGGAAGTACTGAGTGCTGCGATCCGAAACCCCCCACAAAGCACTGGTGACGAAACATGTCCTTTTTCATCATCGTGGCTGTCAAATCCCGGATTCATCACAGTAAGCACACTCGACTTACTCTGCAACAAGATGAGAAATGTTTTTTCTTTTCCTTTGGAGGAAACAAAATAAATCACATGGAAAAAATATTTTTAAATATTTTGACAAAGTAAATCAATGGCTTTAAAAAAATCTGCTTCCATACTAGGTGTACAACGTAATGTGCAAGGATGCTTAAAAAAGGACTTCAGGCTGTCAGATCCATACTTTTCAAAGCCAAATATGTTCATGCTGATGAAGGTATACTGTTGAAAGTGTGTCATTTATTACTGTTATCCTGAGGAGAAAAGAACCTTCCTGTATATCTAATTCTTTCATCATTTGATGTTCATAAAAATACTTTTCAATGCTTGACATTTCTAATAAATTCTTTTCCTACAGTTTAATTTGTAAAACTGTGAAGATTCTATCTTGTTTAAGTGTAAAATATTCCTTTTCGATTGTTTTTGTTCACTGTTGTCTTCTGTGCTGGAGCTTGACACTGATTTTGTTGTTCTTTTCCACTTTTCAGGTCTGAGGATCAGGGTAATAGTATTAGTAATAAAGTCACGTTTACACATAATTAAATGCAAAAGTACATATAGTATGTTGCATACATTTTAATATACAGTAAGTACATATGTGCAAAGTAATACCTTCACAGTTCATTTTAATAAGCCAAAAAGGATGCCATCTTTACAGGCATTAGCAACTAATTTTAATTGTAGTGCTGACAAAATCTGTCACATTAAAGTGATAAATCACTTGTTTTGTAAGTCTATGTACAGTTCCTGCTATAATCGTTTGTAAAATATTTAATTTCATATTATTTCAGTATTTATTTTTTACAGATTTTACATTTTTGGACATTAGGTTTAGGAGCATGTGATATTTTCACTTAATGATAAAGATATCAGCCTTTCCGAAATGCAGATTACGGCCTCTATCGTGAAACAACAGTAGGCATTTCTACATCGGCTTAAAAAATTGTGAAGCTTGAAATAACTGCAGTTGGTTCCCTGCTTATGAACTTAACCGGGATTGATTCAGTACTCAGAATTTTTGATAGTTCAGTGTGACATGGAGTAGATCAGCTGCTTGTCATAAATTTTTTATGCGGCTACTTGTTTAATATTTTGTTGACAAAAATGTTGGAATTAGACTAGGTGGCTGCATTTTGTCTCCGTATCTGTAGCTCTGTATCTGCTGGAGAAATGCACCTTTCTTTATTCTGAGGCACGTGCTGCTTTGGAGAAAAGCACCTGCCAAATAAATAAATGTAAATGTCAGCAACCGGACAGCTCTGCAGCGTGGGAGGCAATAGTGGAGTTTTTCAAACATGAACAAAGCAGTGGCCTCCTCTCTCACCGTACAGCTCGCAGAGACCAGCTGGCCGACACCCCCTCCTCTTGTAAGCAGCCCAAACGTGTTATAAATAAGAAACCAACAAAAAAGAGCAGTGGCCACAGCTACAGCACGGTGTCGAAAAATGTTTTTAATAATCCAGAAAGCACTGTTTGCGATTTCTCTCCGTTGACGATTCGGCTTACAATTTTATTCTTCTCAAAAAAAGGTGTAGCCATAAAAAGTTACTTAAAAGTTCATAAGTCGGGAGCCAACTGTATATTTCTAAATGTACAAAAAAACAGGTAGACGATAGAGTGATGTCAGTTCCTCAACCTGTCAATGGATGCAAATCAGGAGCTCAAGTTTCAGACCCTGACAATGTAGTTGTTCCTGGATTATACATAATAAATATTTAGATATTTTGCATTTATCTTTTGGAATGAATACACGCCATGCGAAAAGCTGACACGCTGGACAGCGCAGCACAAAAATACTGGAAATATTTAGTTCATAGATGCTCTATGAATTTCTTGTCCAAATGACTGGTACTTGTGGACACATGGACGTAACCTCCACTGACATAAATACAAACGGACACACAAACGTACTAATCTTATCACTTTGCCTTTTTTGTTTTATGTATCAAAATGTATGTTATCTAATCAATTTATTATTAAAAAATACATGCAGTTCTCTCAGACATTTTGTAAATGGAATGTGTGCTAACTCTGGTTTATTTTTGGGATTCTTTTGAATAAAAAATTTTAAAAAAAAAAAACCTGGCATTGCTGTTAAATTCTTGTTCTGCTGCTTGTAGCCTTTTATCTGGTGAAGGTTTTTTTACTGTCCACAAGAGCATGGATTAATGCTTATAAAATTTTGAAACTGATTCATTTTTCCATTTCTCAGTTTAGAAGAAGCGGAAAGGGTTCACCAAAGACTTCAATTTATCTTTGATAAAAACAATAATGAGGCAGTTAGCACTGCTTCCTCACAGTGCCTGGGTTGTTTTGGAGTTGTCAGTTTTCATGATCTCCCCATGTCTGCATGAGTTTCCTCTGGATCCTCGGGTTTCCTTCCACAGTCCAAAGGCATGTTTCAGGTAAACTGGCAACTTCAAATTGCCTATGGTGTGTGACTTGAATGTATGTGTGCAAACCTGCATGTTAAATAATCTGTCACAAGCTGTATGTTCTGACCTCTATGAAGGTTTTCAAAAGTGGGTCATAATTCACCTGAGTCAAGCTCATTCCATGGAATTGTAAGAGTGGAGCAGAAGCTCCTCCAAGGGGTTAATCAGAAATATGCGATTTCAGAAAGTATTCGCCTCACTGACTGTTTCTGAAAACTCTTATTAAAACATATTTACATGGGATTTTTTCATTCCTGTATAACTAATTGCCTATGATGTTATTTTTTTAAATATTCAGATGTCTTTGGAATTGCAGTGTGTCATAAATAAAAATCTGAAAATGACTTGATTAGAATTTGCAACCTTTGTTTTAACAGACTAAATTGGCTGAGGTATTCAATCATCTTGAGAGACCACAGTAAATATGTTAATAATGTATCGCTGTGTTCATTTCAAATCCATCTGTGCTCAGTTGCTTTATTGTGCAACAAACATCACTGACTGCGAGGAGTCATAGCTAAAACAGTAGATGAGAACAATCCTGCTGGCACAAAGACCAGGGAGCTGCCTGTAGAACTTACTGAGAGATCATGAAGAAAAAAGGTGGAGATGGTTATAAAAAGATCGAAAAAGCTTTGAACCTTCTTAAGAGCACGGTGACGTCCATTGTGACAAAACAGTAAAAACTCACTGCAAAGATCAGGCTGTCCTACCACAACTGAGCAAACGGACATGCAAACCAAATACAGGTCAACACCTGGGTAGCAGCATCCCTGGAAAGCTTGTTGCCCTCAAGGGCGATGCGGTCCATAACGTTGGCAAATACTGGAGAAGAAGTTGCTCGAATCAACAAGAGATCTGCATTTAGGGTGAAGGTTAATTTTCCACCAGGACAATGACCCAAAGACCATGGCAAACACTACTAAAGAATGACTTGAAAAAAGATTAGTGTTCTTGGTTGGCCCAGCCAGAGCCCAGACTTGAACTGAAAATCTGCAGTGAAACCTGAAAATTGCTGTCCACCAATGCTCTCCATCTTATCTGGCAGAGTTTAAGCAAATTTGCATGAAAGAAAGGGCAAAAATTCCAATTGTCCAAAAATTCCAATTGTTCAAAACTCAAACATACCAAAGAAGACTCATGGCTGGAATTGCTGATGAAGAACTATATACATTGGACTAGATAGAGGAATACTTTTGGAAATGAGAACTAGGTCTTTAACTCAGGAGAAATTAATGTTCTTAAATGAAAGATTATTTTTGATGCCTAGATGTGTTGAACCTGCAAAATAAAATCCAATACATAAGAGTTTGAAGCTGTAACAGAAACAAAATGTATCAAATCATGGAATGAATACTTTGAAGGCAAGGCGTGTACATAACAGAACCCCAAAATGTGCCGAGAATGATAAGTCTTCACAGCAGGGAAGATAACTTCTTTTTGAAACCTCCAAACTATGCATTGTAACTTGTATTTGATCAAAGCGACTGCTAAGCAGGAGCCTATTGGAAGAATGGTGTAAGAAGAACTTCCATCAGAAAAGATGAGTCCAAATCAGGTGCCTGTTTTTTGCTCACAGTTATTTATTCCAATAATTAATCTGAAGTTATGTTATAATATGTGCTAGAAATCTGTGTGTCATCTGAGTAATTTGTGTTGTTTGAACCTGTGGAGGTGAGTCACAATGGCCAGAGCTGCCCACATGCTCAAGGGCTGATTCATCCACGTGTTTGCGAGATCTGCCAGAGAGGCGGATGATAAGTAAGAGCTGATCAGCACGGCCATCTTCATGACTCCTGCCGGGGAATAAACTGACACTGCGGTATCACAATACCTCGCTTCTCTGCATCGAACAGTGGGGATATACGCCATTGTAGTTGTCTTTCTGGCTTTTCTCCTATAAGTCCACTGTCATGGAATATGTATGAGCTTTTTCAGCATTTGTTTTCTTTAACATTGTCAGTTTTAAGATCTATCTTGGCTGCTGTAATGTGAGCATTAAAAATACATATGTACCAAAGTGAGCAGGAATCGCAGTGCAATGACATATTTAATATTGCAGTTCTGAAATCCAAACGGCACAAAAAGTGCACAATGCAAGTCGATATTATGATATAAATTGCACTTCTATTAGTGCCCAAGTAAGCTGATGCATGAATGGGGACATGGAGAGAGGCCAACTTTAAAGTGTTATTGAAACAGGGTTTGTGCGTTTGTCACTCGAACTCTTCGCTCTCAGTCAGGGTCTTGAACTTTCGCGTTTGTGATTTGAAGGGCTACTGCAAGATCAGAGGAATCTGCACAGTACCAGGGGAAAACAGAGCGTGATCTTGTATCTGCTGGGAAACCAAGTAAGGGTGTGATGGGCAAATTTGTTGAAGCCCTGTACAATTGTATGCCTACTAAAACAACGTTTTAACTTATTCATATTCTTATTCATAAGAACATGCTTGTTTCTCCACTGTCACGTTTTTCCTCGTTCAACTCATTTAGGCTTCTTGTTTGTGTCGATCTGTTAACTTGTTTACGTTTTAACTAGACATTTCATTCATGAAAAATCAGTGATGCTCTTCTCTCTTAGATCTATGCAAGGCTTTGTAACCTGGGATGACTGCACTAAATATCAATATTTATTGAATGGGTTACAACATATTTCAAGCTGGAAAACTAGTCGTGTTTCACATTCTTGTGTTATAAACATTGCGGAAGGTCTTTACATAAAAACATGTTTTGTGTCCTTTGAAATGAACAGACGCATTCAGAGGAATACATATCGACACATTCATGTCACCAACGCAACATACTACGACCGGCCACTGGGCAGCCTGTAACTGGAGCTGGATCTCAATCCTCCTCATCCAGCGACGGCGCTTTCTGCGGTTTGTGCAAAAATAGATATTTTACTTGTATATTGTGATTTTCAGAATGATTATCACTTTTCCCCATCTTTCGTTTTGTGCTTTTCTCCATCTGTTCTGGATGCCTCTGAGGACTCTGACAAAGGAGAAAGGAGATGTTTTAGTGGCAGCTATTTTTAATGAGGGCTGTGTTTTAATATCCACCCCGAAGGCCCAATCGGCACGGTTGTCATGGAAACGGGGTTCGTCTTGCAGTTACATTTTAAAACGTTTCGGTGTACTGTATTATTTTAAAAACACACGCACACACACACACACACACACACACACACAGAAAGGAACGGTGAAATGCAAGCAACACAATGAAAACAAGAAAGGCTGAGGGTAACCAAATATTCCTTACAGTTCACACGAGTACATGGCAGCACATATTGCATGTGGTCATTTGACAGGTCACCTTTATTGACTGGAGCTTAAAATCTAGCCAGTTGCACCACATGCCAATTCTCAGGCATCGATGATAATGTTTACATCTATTGTGTGGCATTACAGCAGTGATGTAAGACAATCAAATCGGTAACTAAGTTCATGTTGAAATTAATTCCAGAATCAATTCCATTGTAAATAGCCATTTTTAAATCGAAATGTATTCTAACATCAGCTGCAAGGCTTAAACTGTAATCGAATCTGGTGTCGACACTCGAGTTTTAGTTTGTAGTGAATTCAGTCACCCTTTGAGAAGCAAACTGTGATGAGCACTTAGGAAGTACATATGGAAAATATATAATGAAAAGATAAGGGAAGCTAAATAATAGCAGATCTTCATAAGAGTTCCAATATGAAAAACCTTAGTTCCATTTATGAAAATGAAAAATCATTCTGACACTTCAGTGGTGCTTGCACATTGCCTGTAGGTCATCTTGTCTTTTGAATGAAACTTGTATAACATACAATTTCAGGAGGGAAGTGTTAGACCAAACCCCTGGCCACACCTCCCCATCAATGACGCACATGTGAATACAAACACCCCCCAGGATGCTGCTTTTGTATACCCACTGCCACCTCTGTCTTCTTCAAGGAGTCCCAACGGGGGGGGGGGGGTCAGCAATCTGCCTGAAGAGTGAGCCTTCAAGCAGACTCCAACCTCCAAAGGACAGTACACCAAACATCCATCCAAACGTACAGCCAGTCCAATACTTCCATCTCCTGAAATGTCCAGGAGCACTTCTGTACAACTGCCCAGTGTAGATTCCATGACTGATCACCCATAGAATGTCGCCAGCTGCACTGTCAGTGCTTCACTGTTCTACAGTGGCGAACCACTGTCAACAGTCATGGCTGGCATGGTACCTGTACTGTGTGACAGCGTGAGTTAGTTGGCATGTTCTCCCCATGCTCATGTGGCTTCCCTCCGGTTTCCTACCACAGTCCAAACACCAAGACTAGCGATTCTAAAATGCCCATCATGTATGTTGGTGTGAGTGAAAGAATGTGTGTTATTGTCCTGCTTTGGGCAAAAGGTTGCTGATGGATGGATGGACATGATAGGCAGTACATAATACAGACAGCATCAGTAATATCATCGCACAATGCATTGCGCACTGTACTGGGTGTGCTTTTCAGTGAACCTTCTCAAAGACACTTAAGATCAAGGTGTAATGACCACAATGGGTAAATTCCAAAACCTGCTGTAAGAGGACATTGACTGGTCCTCTTCAGTAAAAAGCTGCAAAATGCACATTTCCCGATAATGCCTGTGCACTTTGATTTAAAGAAGAAAAAAAATGAACAAAGCTCTTTTCTTATTGATTTAGTGCAGCTGCAGTTTGGAAGCAGTCCCATTTGCTGCTCCAAGGTAGGTTCTCCAGCTAACAGTCAGTGCTTTTGCGGTTTAAATGAAATCAGAATGGACACTTCATATTGCGTACAATTAAAGGAGCAAATGCCCCAGACAGTCGAGTTTTAAATAGATGAGTCGGGAAGTTCAGCGAGAGAATGAAAAGATAGTTGAGGACTGGTGTGGTTAAATAATGCCTAACCAGCCTTTACTATAAAGCGCTAACCATGTTTCGCTTTAGTATTAAGAGTTTAAAAGTTAAATACCGAATGGCTCACCAGTCAGTTAAAAAAACATGTTCACATGTTTAAATATGTGAACAGTATAAATATCTACTAAAATGTGTAAATCACCATATGTATTGGTGGTTTATTTACATGCTGTTGAATCCTGCACTTCTTGATAGGTGGCCGGCTTTCGGCTGGATTTCAGGGGTGTGTTGCGCCCTGAGCTGGAGACACGACAGACGAAATGAGCGTATGTCAGTTAAACAGATACAGATGTAAATAGTCTAGCTGATGAGTCAGATCCCGACTGAGAGGGAAAGTTCTAACATACAAGTGGGTATAGTTACTGCGCGCCCCCTGCAAAGACAGCATCACACGAGCTACTTCCCTGCCTTCTGCTGTACTGTGTTTTACATGTTATCTTCTGGTACAAATTATATGAAAACATATTTTTTGCAGCCAAGAAATGTCAGATAGCTGGGTACTCGTCCAAGGAAATGAACTCTGCTTTTAATGGAATATTCAAAAACTTAATATTACATTCTCCTGACTAGTAAAGATGTGGGGAATTTGATGGTTTTTTTTTAACAATAGATATTTCATTGTTTCATCTGAGCTTCTGTGTCTTGAGTTACATAGTAGTCAAAGTACATATTAACATGACCTGTCAACATGTTTCATCGACATGTTTCACTCATTTTTCATTTGTGAGAAAATCGATCTTGAGCTCACTTCATATAAAAAAGATTCAGATCAATTTTTCTCTCATTTTAAAACATCATTAACCAAATATGCTGTAGAAATCTCAGTTTACTATAATCTTTGAAGTCCATCTTGGTTATAGCCTAGTCCGTGTTGTGTTATTGCAATCTTCCGACCAGGTGAGACCTAGTCCTGGCAACCACGTTTCAATAAAACCATTCAGATCAGCAATACTCTCCTGTGTAGCACCTCTTTGACACACCAGGGTCTTGGTGATCAGCAGGCCCAGTTTTTGTGTGTTGGACACAGATCCTTGGTACATACAGATAACATCTGATAATCTGTCACTAGGCTGGTCTGACACACTTTATACATTTCTGGGTGGGCATCAGCTGGAGCTGGCGGCATCATTTCCATAACCATGAAAAATGAAGAAACTATGACAGCTACAAATTACACTCTCAGATTCAGCAACACTGAGCAAATGGATTTTCCTTGTCCTCTGCACAAATCATACATCTTTCTTTACAAAGTGCAGATTTCTGCTCGTACACCGCGGCTGTTAAAACACTGTCAGGCTGGTTTCTTGAGTGCATTTGTCATCTGGCTGATGGCAGGCCTCAGGTGTCCACCTGGGTTTGTGAAACGCTCCTCTGTTTCCATGACAACTGCTGTAAACATGAAGGTAAATGATGTTCAGGCTTCATCCTCTCCTGCTATTTATTGCTTTAAAATGTTATTGTTTTAATGTTTAACTTTTATTTATTGTTTCTTTCTCTCATTACCTTTAGCAAAGTTTAATTTTGCACCTCTATGATAGATCCATTTTTGTGCTGAATAAGGCAGATAATTAAAAGGTTTTGCAGAATACAAATATAGACTTACGGTGATAGAAATCACTAGAATTCTTCTGAACTGCAATCACGCTTATTACAGATTATAGATATTATATAGATATAATTATTTAGTGTAATTAAACATGTAAACATCGATAGCAGGGATGTTTAAGAATATTCACTGTGATTGTCAGTAGAAGTGAACAAAGTGTGGGTTGTACTGTAACCACCATTACAACAAGATGCAACATAATAAAGCTTCAAGATGGCAAAATACATATCAACTTGGAACTTTTTTGGCCAGTCGCAAAAGTAAAGGTCTTTTTTTTTTTAATTTTACCCAAAAACATTTTCAGTCAAGAATTAGATTTCAGCGCATCCTCTTCTCCCTAATGAGAATTGCAGTTGTCTATAATTTCCGCACCCAAGACGCTATAAATCTTGAACACTTTGGATTGGGAAAAATAAACAACAAACTTCCTGCTTGTTGAAAAATCACTAACAAATCTGACTGCCACACATGGTCCCAGTCAGCCCAGTACTGCGGTGTCGGCATCCAGCGTTCCTTAGACAAGTGATAAATCACAGCCTCGCAGCCGGCTCGCACCCGGCTCGCACCCGCCACAATTACACAAGTCGCATGACTCCATCCAGGCTGACAGCTGTGTAAGTTGTGCAGGAAATGCTGAGACACAGACAAATAACACCTGAGTCTACTTCTGCCTTTGGATTGCTTAGAAATTTATAAGCCCTGAAGAACAGCAGCTAGAAGTAGGAGTTATTTAAACTTGTATCAGAATTATGTTGGAAAACACGTTTTACATGGACTACAATGAAAGCAGATGCTTCATCTTCTATAAAAGATGTTTTTACGAATGTTAAAACACTGCACACTTTCTTTGTTCTTTTGTAACGCCGGCATCAGGAAGCAGATGAGTGCAGGTACAAGATGACAATCGCCGTTTGTTGCCGAGGGAAGCTCCAAAGTCGTGGTCATAGAACAGGCGAGGGTCAAAACCAGTAAACAGGGTAACACAGGTGACGTAGCGTACAAGGATGAGACGTAAACAGGAGTGAAACGAAGGCAAGGGTCGAACACGGGAACCGCTCGATACACTCAGACAAGTCATTGGCAACACTTCACACCAGGTTGTTGGGAAACACAGGTTTATGTACTCCTAGGGGAAACAAGGAGCAGGTGCCGGCGATCATGGAGCCGGGCGGAGTAACAGACGGAGCGGGGGGCGTGACATCTTTATGCACACCTTTATTTTTCAAGCCACAATTTTAAAATATGGCACACACACACAGCATCCTAAAATGAATCGCACACATTAGTGACGTGTTCCTCCAGGTAGTTCCCACTGAATGTGTCAGGATGAGGACAAATAGGCAACTTCTCTGTCTCTCTCTCTCTCTCACATATTTATTGACTAATTTTTTGAGAGGGTTGTGGGAGTCTGACAGCTAACTCAGAATCCCTGGGCAATAGGTTTGGAGGAGTACCCCACGGATGGGATGCCAGTCCATTGCAGGGTAGCTACACACACACTACATTCACATTTGCTTGTACTTTTGTTCACTTAGAAGATGTTTTTCTCCAAAGTGACTATGTACTATTTACTATCACATTTTCATTGGATAATTGGACCAGTTGAACTCTCAGTGCTGCTTTTCTTTCATTTCTTTTGTTTTCTTTGCAGATTTCAATACTTTTTGTGTGCTATTGTGATGCTGCACAACTTCCCTTTGGGACAAATAGTATCTTCAATTGAAATTCAGCAAACTTGAAATTAGTTAGAACCTTTTTTCTACAAGGTAAATTACCACAGAGATACACAACTAATGTAGATACCCTACAATATACTACCCAGCTCCTAATAATGTTAACAAATCCATAATTATACATTTATTTTGTGTTCTTGTTTCATTAAAAATCATTGCATAAGGACTTTTACTGTAAATGGGCACTGCAGTTCTGTCTGTTTCTATCCATTTCACAATGGCACAGCTAAAATAAGTGAGGTGCAATGTCAGGCTGCACTTTGTTGGATGCTGTTCATCATAGAAAGTCCCGCATTTTCTCCTTTGAAGCTGTAACCCAAAACGGTGACCTTTGTCCTGAACTTGTCCAAGCTCAGCACTCCTCCTCCTGTCCTTCCCACATCCTGCTCTGTGTCCTTCACCGCAGCACTTCTGTCAGCCTGTGCTTTGCAGTATCTAAGTTAGTGGGTCCAAGTTGGAAATGTCCTCTCAGCATCACTTGATGACACTCAGTCCCGTGTGCCCAGCTAGGTCCATGTGGGCAGCATATATGTGCATATGTGCTTTAGAGGAAAATTTGAATACCGATACTATTTCTTTACACAGGTTGAAGTGTGATTATCACTTTCCTGTGCTGTAGCAGAAGAATATGATTTACACAGGTACAAGTGTCCCCTAAATGATCCTATCTAAGGAAACAAGTGGAAGCAGTTTTACCCCAAGTGACAACATTTATTGGTTTTTGCAGCTTGATATTTTGCTGGAACAACAGATGTGCCTCACTCAAACTTTCCAGAGCAGATCTTGATCTAACCTTCATCTTGCAAGGCAGTCTCCATAAATCTGTTCTCTCTGCACTCCCAGCTGTATCAGCCCTGTCCACTGATGAAATGCATAAAGAAGGTTTTCACAGCAGCAGCAGTGGGTCCTTTATTGCACCGGTGGGATATGTTCGCGGGGCAGATTTCTCTGCTCGCCAGGGCCATGGTGATGGACCACTACTCTCAACAACTGTGCTGTTTAAGTCGTAAATGAAATGGAACTGCTGAACCTGTGGAATCTGAAGAGTGTTTCACAACAGCACTGTACTCTCACAGCCAACAGCTCAGGTCTTTATTCCTAGTGTGTTTGCTGTGTGTTTGATATATATATCCACAGTGCTGCACCGATCATAGGAGGGCAGCAGATGAGCACAGCAAACACACTAGGAATAAATAAATAAATATATAATATATTAAATATATATTATATATATATAATTACTGTCATTCAACATTTAGTGAATTGAATGTTCAATGAATTCAATTCAATCCAATGTCATCCAACATTCTCTCCTATGTCTAAAATCGGATGCATTTTTAAACACTTACTGTTCCTGTGTGAGAAGTTTTTGGCTTCTTCATTTCAGTGATGTCCCTCCTTGCATTTCACTGTTCAAAAATAAATGTGGAGTCAGAGGAGAAAAAGCAGTACAACTATTCCGGTGCCATCGGTTCTATCCTTTCGGCTGAATGCGGCACAAAATTGTCATTTTGATCATGCAAATGATTCTGAGATGAAAACAACTGTTGCACCTTTATGCACCTCCAAGTTTGTGCAGTAGAGTTAGGTAACAAATTAGGTTACATTGGTCAGTCAGCAAGCTGAAGGACTTGTCAAAAACAAATAAAGACAATGAAGTATAAAATAAGGAAGCGGAAGAAGCACAGCATGCAGCACTGGTGCCTGAAAGATGCTAGGCTGTGGGTTTGGACACAGGTTTGATTCCAGTTCAGTCTGTGTGGAGTTCTCCCCATGTTCATGTGGGTGCTCTGGTTTGCTCCCACTGTCCACAGACAGGTGCTTCGCATGAACTAGTGAAACTCTAAGTGAATCTGTGATGAAGAGGCATCCCATCCACACTTTACATTTGCTAACGCACGGTAGGCTCCCGACCACCTCAACCCTGCACCGGACACTTACTGGCGATGGTTGGACTGATAGATGGTGGGAGGAGAATTATGTCCTTCCTTGAAAACACCTAGGAGCTTCAGTCTGTGTCACACTTGATTGTGTTGCACAGATACTGGACTTAGTTTGAGAACAAACTTTTTATGAGGGTCTAGGTGGAGTATATTTAGAGACGAGCAAAGCCGAGCTTTAAAATTTTTATTAATGTACTATTATTATTTCAGTGCATGCCTTTTGTACTCCTCTATGAGTCATTCATGCACTTGGAAGCAGGGAACATTGGACGATTGCAATATGTAAACCCTCTATATACTCCGCTAACTTTGGCTGCTCACGTTCATTCTCAGCATCTGAGATTTAATCTAATTTAATCTCCTCCCTCTTTGAAGAAACTGCCCACTTGCTTAACGGGAACTCAGAAAAAGTTTAAAGGAGTTTGTCCGCAGTTTCGCGTTCAGTGGTTTGCCCTGATTTCTGGCTCTAGCGCTGCTGTTGCACGGTTGAGCAGACAGGGATCGCCCATGGCAACCGGATAGAAGGGCAGTGTGGAAATGTAGGTTTTCCTGTTCCTCCCCAGCTGAGCATCCAGGGCAGCTCACATGGCCATATCCAGCTTGCAGGGCTTTCGCCGATCCCTGAATACAGACATTTCCAGAATGTCCTCCATGTACCTTGAGCTGTCTTACTGGTTTCCAGTTCAGCCATTTCCAAAGGAAAGTGGGCTCATTTATCATCAGTAAATACATTTCCACCTTGCTGGACAATCATTGACTTTTTAATTGTAACATCGCAGGCGTCTCTTCACATGCTGTACACTGTATATGCCACCTGCTGTATAATAGTCTGCCATTATCTATGGCACGATCGACTCAGCATAACAAAACAAACATTAAAATGACTAAATCACTGAACACACATGAAGAGAATTTGAATAAAGGTGTGAATCTGAGTAAACTGAAATTAATATAAAAGTAATAACATATATTGTAACATATATATAATAATAAATGTGTATAAATTTGCAGATGCTTGGATGTGCACTATGGAGAAGTTTGCATTAACTGCATCTTTACATTCGTGGTCAAAATGAATAACCTCACGGTGCCACGGGTTGGCCTTGCCACTCGGATCACAAGGATTCAGCTTTAGATTATGCAGCGTATCATATCTGCCCTCACAACATCTTCCTTGCACTGCGTGTCTGTGGGTGCATGTATGTAATGTGCGCAGGTCATTTCTGTCCATTAGATGATGTAATGCCAGGCGCTGACCTTATCACTGACACGGACAACAAACTGCATTTGCTACGGAACCTTAACTTGGCTCTCATTCAACCGTAATTCAAGCATCAAACTGCACTTGTAAGGCAGCGGTGAAGTTACGCTGCTCCTGGCCTGCAGACGACGGCCATAATTATATTACAACTGCACTTTTACTCTATTTTAAAACAAATAGCAATACTAATGGGGGTTGAACAAAAAGGTTAGCAGCTTGAGACTCTTTCACATTAAGCCGTATTACGGTGTTCATTTTTGCTTAGTTTGGTGAGCACAATTACAGCTAAAGTCATGAATGCAATTTAAAGCTATTTTGTTATTAGTATAAAGACTGACACATTTGTCTTGTAATTGCAGGGTACTGGTGGTTTATAGGGTACTGGTGGCTGAATGTGAGCTTCATTGTTTAAATTAATACATAAAAGTGCATAATTGTGGTTTAGCTCCATTTCACTGGAATTACTGCCAGGACTCAGGGAGCAGAAACCTTCATTCAGCTCACTGACTGGAGTGGGTGCTAGAAATTCATTTTCGTATGAGAGAAATGAGAATATGAGAAAATAACACCGTTCGGAATCAAAAATGAATTATTAATAATGTATTGTATAGTTAGGGGCAGCAGGTTGCGTGCTGGTTACAGCTTCCACTTTTAGGACCTGTGTTGAAATCTCATCTCCTGCTACTCTACCTTTGATCAAGGAACTTACCTAACATTAATGTAATAAAAATTATCCAGGTGTATAAATAGGTAAATAATTCTAAGTAGGTTAAATTTTTATGTCACTTTGGAAAAAATTGCCAGCTAAATACGCAAACTTGCCCCTGCTGCTGTAACTCTGCTTTTCCCTCCTGGGCCGTAGGCAGTTTCACTAAAGAGAAAGGAGATGAAAAGCAGAGATGTTCGCTCTACGACAGACATGTTGTACATTACTGCAAGCTTTGCTGCAACCAAATTCACTCTAGAAGGAAATGAAAACAAGAAACACATTTTGTGACTATGGGAGTCAGGTGTAGTCACAGACATATTTCGTTCCTTTTTTTTGGAAGTAAATGCAACTCCATTGTGACACAGCAGGGCTGCCACAGTTGTGTCTGCAGGGACTTGTCCAGAGTGGGTGCACACTCCTAGGTGGCTACATTTCCATGCCAAACGCAAACACTCAACAAACACTGCATAACCAGACGACCACCTCCTCTGTTATGTAAAACCTTCAATACAGCAATTCCTCAGTATCTGAACTCTCTATGTCCGAACTGTCATTATAACGGCTCTTGAAATTATTAACTATATGTCAATGTCCGAATGGAAACATTAGCTATAACAAATTTTTATCCAAAGCTTATGTACAATAAAAAAACAAACGTGAATAAATATTCAAAACAAATTAAAACATCTACAAATAAGTACTGTGCAGTGCCTTGCAGTATACTGTAATAAAATAATTTTATATGTATTGTAATAAACTCTATTGTGTACTGTTACGAGTTTATCTGAAGCCAGATGTCCATGTGCACCAAAATTATCACCTGTTTCCATTTTTTTTTTCCTTTGTCTGAACCACAGGGTGTCACCACATTTATTGTGCATTTCATTTTTTTAAATAAACCTGTTTATTTAAGTGCCGGTTGTGGTGTCAAACAAAGAGGCAGACACAACAGGTTACTTTGATACACGTCTTCATTCCCTTTATTCAACATCTCATAATACCGAACTGGCTGTGAACCCCGTCCAAGGACCCTCTCATCTCCCGTGTGTAACGCAGTGACAATGGGAGGGACTGACAAGTGAAATGTCCTTTTCAGAGACGAATTAGATTCGAATACCAAGGGATTACTGTACGTGAGTGGCACGTGCACGATACTCACACTTCAGCAGCGTCTATTTTGACATGTAAAAAAAGAACCAAATCGGTCGGCCTTATATACCTCCAGTCAGTATGATGTGAATGTTCAGTTGGAGCATAATGGGAAACTTCATTGTGGGAGATGCTGGTAACTAGTTACTTTGTATTGATCATTGTATATTGCAATAACTGTGGATTATAACATAACAATAAATGATATTCATACATAAAACTACTGAAATACCTTGATGTATAACTATCACATGCTATATTTATGTCAGTGTTTATTTGATTCACATGTGTATTACTACGATACCCCCTTTGCTGTTAAATGCTTCAGTCCTTCTGAAGCACAGAAGGGAGGATATTTAAAGGGTTTGTCTTGCTCTTTTGCAGGAGGGTGGTGTAGATACATACTGGTGGTATTTGTAGATATGATGTATGGAGTACATTTGTAGATATTCATTTTGCACTCCTCACATATTTTGGCACTTTATTTAAAAAAACTCAAAGAGTTGCTGTGACTTACTGATGGTTAAAGGAAAAATCCCAGGGCAACACCTTCACCGCTCACCAAGGTGCACAGTGTAACAGCGATGCATGTCCTTCATGCAGGGAATTATTGAAAAATGTTTATTTATGAGTTGCAAGCATGGCATCTCATTGTCCAGAGTTACCTACACAACCTGTCACCATTAGGTTATCCATGGCAAACAGGAGAACGCAAATATACAAGGTTGAACAGAATTCATATTTCATAGAGAAGAATTTAGGGTTTAGGGCTATTAATTCTGAAGGCCTGTTCATGTCTACAGCAGGAGGTCACATAGAATGGGTGTATATTTACAAAAAAAATGAAGTTGACCTGACCAAGCATTAAATATCTTGTCTTTATACTGTTTGCGATGGTTTAAAAGGCAAAGTGAATTTTGAAATCACTGCTTTCTGTTTTTATTTGCATTTTCCATACCGTCCCAACTTTTTCCGAGTTGGGGTTGTAAATAAGCAATAATGAAGACTAATAAAGAGCAATGAAATACCCAAAGAGGCATAAATCTCTCTGATACCTTCAAGGCCTTTTTCATGGACTTTGTTGCACTTTTTGTGACCAGAACTGTAATTCTGTACAGCGCAGAAAGGGGAATGTGTGACTGGCCCGGTTATGTCCAAACACATCCATGCATGAACACTGTTTCTCCACACACACTCTAGGAGGCCGACTTGAAGCAACGTCGCTGCGCGGGTCACCAGGACTGAAATAAATCTCCACCATCAGCACGACATAGACTGATTAGAAGCATTTAAGGTTGTGTGTTGTGTCTGTACAGTAAACAACAGATGGTGGTCTTTCTGAAATATGTGAACCTCTCCCTCTAAGGGGAGCTGAAAGAACATTTTGTGGCATACTGCCAGCAGTAAAGAACAGTAAGAAACATGGCTTTATAAATAGCATCAAAGCGCTAGATAGAGCCACCGTGTCAATGGGATACCAGGGCTGCAGGTGCGGAGGTACATGTTCAGCAGGAAGGATTTAAACAGTATAGAGGGGAAAAAAATGGGTGAGGTGGTTGATAAAGCCACAAATGATGAGAGTGAGCAAAATGATTAAAAAACAAATTAAATGATGAGCTTAGAAATTTTACTAAAAGCCCACCACAGGAGGACTGAAATGCAAGGCGAAAAATGAACACGTCAATATTAACATACAAAGAATGTAGGAATCTTTAAAAACAAGGGCTTTTTTAAAAAAAAAAAAAAAAGTTTATTACATTGGTTGATACAAGTGAAAAAAATGTTGGTGTTTTCCTTTTTCATTTTTGCATGTTAAGACATTTAACTTTGCTGAATAAATACATGACCGAACTGGATTTAAAAGAATCTGAATAAACAGCATCAGAATGTTGCCTTTGAGGGGCTTGTATCAGGCTGATGTGATGCGTGATGTCACCAACATTCATCTGTACATGTCAGTGAATGTTATTCCTTCCTACATTCACATGTTCATCACCGGTCAATGGTTAGAGCTCATCGCTAGCAAGCTGCAGGAGGGGGAAGCGAAGACCACTGCCAAGTTCACAGCTGCTGCTTTGGCTCAATTTGGCTCAAAGCTCAAACACAGAATAGGAACATGGCATGCAGTTTTTGGATTTGCGTACAGTTCTGCACACACACACACACACACACACACACACAGTTTTACCATTAGACACCGTTTACAATTTATACATAAAGTACTTTGCTTGAAATAATTAAACCTGAAAAAATATTAATATTCTTAACTACATCTACACTTTTGTCCAGCCTGTTTGGGGAAAAGTAATGGATTTCCTCTGGGTGGTCAATGGTCTATGGGCTTCATAAGCAGTATAATACACTTCTATAAATGAATTCCTGGCTTGTTTTATAGCTTTTGCCTACTGTGTCTGTTGCATTCAAATCAAACATGCCCATTGGTCCAACACTGACGTTCAGGAGGACGCTGCAGCCAAAAAACCGTCCATCTCTTATACACACTGTCAAGTACAGCTCCCACAACTCTTCTCTTACCAGCTTGGCCTTCAGATTCTATTTTCCCCAGGGTAAGGTATGTGCTTGTTGCTCCTGCAAAAAGCACATTTCTATAAACATTCACCGTTACCAGATGCATATTCTGTAAAAACATAATTTTCTCTATGACATTCTCTTTATACATATTATATACATGGCTTTTTATATGTGTGTGGAGAAACGAATCCACTCTTACAGTGGCCATGCAGTAGAACTATTGCTAATATCTTTTGTCCCTCAGTACCTGACCAGTTTTAGATACAGGCCTGATTGTAAATATAATACATATCTGGTTGCTTGCAGGTCTCAAGTCGCAGGTTAATAAGATTCGGGATTTTTCTTTTAATTTTTCACACAATGCATAACATCTGAGGTTCTCTTCACCAGTATGTTTTCCACCTACAAAATTCAAAAAGGATTACAGCATCATTAAAAATTCTCTAGTGTCTGAGATGAAACCTAAAATGTGTCCAACTAAAAATAAACTCCTGGTGTGCTGCTGCAGAGACAGTTTGTGTGCAGAGTTTCCTCTCACCTAAATATATTCAGTTAAAACCTACACAATGAAAAATGTTGTTTAGAAAATTATATGAATGTAGTAAGCATATTTTACTCTTTGTTTCCATATGGAAACAAAGTGGAAAGCGAAAAGAAAAAAACAAAACATATATTGCCAAACTAAGTTACCTCATATATATTAGCAATACACGCACCAGCCATAGTGAGGTGCACAAAAAAGTGCATCAGTGTGGGTGTGTTTATGGGGTGAGAAAATGAATCCTCATCTTGTACGTTACATCTTGTGTGGTGTCTGCCGGCTTGTGTGTGTACACCTGTGTGTCCACTTGACCAGGATCTACAGTGAGAATATCGGGATGTTGTTGGGCCTAGAAAAGTGCAGCAGGATGATAGTAAAAAGAGGGAAAGCGCTGAAAACAAATGGAGTTGAACCACCCCAACATCACATAAGAGATGTGCATCACAACTAAAAGAACCTGGAGCTCCTCCAAACACACAGGAAACATGAGGCAGAAACTAGGAAGACAGCAAAATCAGAACATCCGGCTGTCGGACAGCTGCTGTTGAAATGGTGAATACTTCCCGCTCAGTTTTGAGGTCTTGTAGTTACTGCACACTGGTGTTATGTGACGATTCCTTCTCACATACGCGCTTCCAGCACGGATCTGTTTCGGCTCTGCGGTCTGACTCCTAGTGTAGTTAAGCTTTGTTTAGCCGACTCTAGGGCCTCACTTATGGGTGTGCCATTGTACTACTTCAGTAAGCATGACCTGTACTTTATCATGATACCCTTCTGCTGCTCAGTCAGCTTGTTCCTTTCATACTTGACATGTAGGATTTTTTTAAGCCTGCTTTTTTGTTTGTTTGTTTGTTTGTTTGTCTGTGCTCTGTTAAGTACAGCTCCACCTATGATTGGATAGCTGTCAATTTTGTCATTCACACAGCAGTCCATGTCTACTTTGCCCTTTGCTGACTAAGTCTCCTGATACGGGCCGCAGCGGCAGGAGTCTATGCTGCAAGGTGCCAGCTCCGAGCTTCTCTGCCCACCATCAGCTGTCACTCCAAGGGCAGAATTAATGCCTAGATTGTTCCATCGCTGTGTTCACTCAAGTGGAGCTGCATGCCAATTTTGCAGCTCTGCGTGGTGAGGATATTCAAAGACTATGCCATTTCACAGAAGATGCATCTCCAAAGCTAATTTTTAATCTAATGATGTAGTAAGACAAAGTAGTGCGTGTATGCTGTGGCTGGTTATATATTTGACATTACATCTGTACGGCATGCACTTCAAGAACGTTTTTCCTTAATTTAAAGCAGTATGGTGCTGCTATGCATAAATAAAATGCCAACAGTTTCATATAGCACAACACTGGCAGTTGAGATTAATAGTTGACAGCAGATTCATCCACCCAGTATCGTCGTGCCAGATTGATCAAGGTTGTCTTTAATGTGAGCGAGACGAAGGGCTTGCAGCCCTCTGCTTTCAACCACAAAGACAGACCATGACTCAGAACCCGCATCACCCAGATTGCTGATAATGCCACAGGACCGGTTTCGTGAGGACATCTCATCGACGGGATATCTGCTGTGATGTTGCGTTTTTGAACGTCTTTTTTTAAATAATTTTTCTGTTTCTTATTCTTGTTTTAGTAACTTTCACTGTTGTACCCATCCATTCATTATCCTATTAGTTCTGATAGAATGTAGACTCATGTAGGCCTGCACACCAGCATCCAGGTTGGAAACACAGGACATGAGGCAGGGCATGTCCTTAAAGGATTGCCACTGCGTCCGGTGCGATCACACGCACTCATTCACTCCAGTGTACACATTCAAAGGGCAATTTAGAGTCACTCATTCATCTGAAACACACTGAACCAGTGTATTATCCCATAGCCCAGAAGCTGTGAAGCATCAGTGCTACCTGCTGCATCACTGTGTTTCTTGCTTTTTTGCTTATATTATTGAATTAATATTTATGCTGCATTGCCTACAGATTTGTAAGATGGTTTTGAAATATATAATATTGTGAGTATATGTTTTGGACAGTGGAAAGGTAAAAAAATACATTATATATACCCAAATCAATGATTTTCTGGACCTCAGTTTTACAGATTTCAGATGTCACGGATAGTGAAAAAATACTCAGGATATTCATCCATTATTAGTAACCACTTTATCCTGGTCAGGGTGGCAGTGAGTCACAAAAATAGAAAAATCATAAATATTGAAGCCTTTTTAAAGCATAACATAAGGGAATATATATCTATTTTTGAAGATAATAACTTACAAAATAATACAGAATGGATTATAGATAAATAATGGATGTTTTTCCATCTTGGAAGCCTTACCCCCTTTCCCTCTTGCCAGTCCAACACCCCCCCACTTCTTCTCCCTCTTGTGGTTGTGTTCAGGTGTAGAAAACAGCTTGATGTATATGTCATATTTGCCAGGTAGATGTTCACAGATAATAACTATGGGCTCCTGTGGTTAAAACATGCAGATGCCACAGAGAGCAACGCGTGTATTGGCCATAGTGACATGCATACAGTAAAAACAAATTGTATATCACCAGACTTTATGTGTGTGTGTCAGTGAGGAGGTGCATAAGCTTATGTGCACTGTCCGAGACTGAATTTTCAAGATAGCAAGTAGCTTTTTTCAAAGTTATTGAACTTGAATACATAAAAATGTCACAGGGTAAGAAATACCACTGTGCTAAATTTCAAGTCTGGGGTTTAAAAAACAAAGCTATCCATAAAGAAGAAACAAAGAGCTTGAACTTTAAAGATATAGAGATATATGAAATAGTCAGTAAATGACATCGTAATTCAGGGTTAGAATGGAGTTTGTGAAAAAAAATCTATTACTGTCTCTCTTTTTAAGCCTTTACTTTCTAGTGTGTTTCCAAGTCCTGCTGAACAATTACATTCTCTTCCAGGAGATTAATCTACAGTTGCATGGCAGAGACAACATTCCAGTGGAATACAATTAAACACAAACTGTGTTTGTCACAATAACTACTTTTAAAGCAATGCTGTACGGCCACAGTATGAGAGAAAGCAGACCAGGGATGTAGAAATGCAGCACCTCCTTCCAGCTGGCATCCTTCACGGTGGCCCACATGGATCAACCTCCCGGTCGAAGCCCCTTTGTTGCTCAAGCTATATCATGTTCTTACTTAGACCACCCATCACTTGGCCCTATACACCACCACCACATGGGTGTATCTATTAAATAATCTATTAAACATTAGGGCCCTTGGAAATTCTATACTGTGTATGTTTGTACAATGTGACATGCGACACACAGATCCCACCATTGGCTGAGAGTGGGCAGGTGGATGATGGGCTACCCCATCTGTCATTAGCCCTGCCTGTGTCATATTTCACCTTCAAAGACATTGCATTCCTGACCCAACAATGTGTGGGGAAATAAAACAAAAAGCAATCTGGTGCCTAGGAAATGAGATGATTCTCCTCCATCCTATGTGTGTGTGTGTGTGTGTGTGTGTGTGTGTGTGTGTGTGTGTGTGTGTGTGTGGTTGGCTTTTGGAAGTGGGTGAGGGGCTGAACGAAAATGAAAAGGGTCACACCATATGTCCATTAGTTATTCATCCAGGATGTTGGTATTAATAGAGGGATTAATGTGCACTTTGCAGTCAGATCATTCTGTCTATTCAGAGCTTAGAGGAAACAGAGTATATGTATTTAATACTGGTATGAAATTGTACATAAATGAAAAAAAAAAACATTCATCAAGTACCACATTATTCAGCCTGGTATTACATAACTTCTTGTTCATTGCAAAGTTGTGGTGGTCCAGAGCCAATCCCATAAACCCAGGGTGTGAAGCTGAGGACACTGTGGATGGGTTGCCAGTCTATCACAGAGCAAGCACACGTGCGCTCATTCACTCAGACCTACAGTACGGGCAATTGACAGCCACCAATCCCCCTGAAAAATATGTCTTTGGACTGTGGGAGAACTCCAGTGTGGGCTGGGGAGAACATGTAAACTCCATACAGACTGAGCTGCTTTCAAACACCCGTCCAAACCTACAGCCCTGTGAGGCACCAGTACTACCCTCAGCACCATTGTAATGTGCATAACCTATTTTGATGCAATTTTACTTTATCCGTGTGTTTGTAGGTTGTGGTAGGCGGTGACCATGTCAGCAGGCAAAGGAAACATATTTCAGAGCCTCAGGGAAGAAGTGTGAAGCGCAGCACTGGTGAATCTACAGGCAGGCAGCTTCTAGACTTTCGTGGTTCCAATGTCCACAGCTGACTGATCACACGTGCCCTCAGGCTGCTCAAAAGGCACTTTGTGTAGATGTGATAAGTTACTTAGTGACCCCCATTAAAACAAGAGGTCAGAGAAACCAGTTAGGAATCTTCTCCCCATGGGAGTGGAATGTGCCAGAATCATTTACTCAGTGGGAGTGAAAGTGTCCACAGAGCAGAGGCTATTTGTTTTCCTGCTGGAGGAGTAGTGCAGGCTTTTACCAAGGAAGCATGAAGTGGTTATTAATGATAATATTGAATGAATCACCCATAACCCCGCTTATCCATTGTGCTCCCTGCCCTCAAGAGAAAACACACAATTGCACGTGAATGTGCTCCTATGGCTCGCAGTAACCTCATCCCTGGATAGCTGGGGCTGGAAGCCTCCCGTGGGGGCCTGCGGTCACGTGACCACCATTTCGTGCCCTTTCAGAGCTTTTCCGGGGAGATAACTGCGGGAATGTACTTGTCTGTGACAGAACGGCGTGCTGCGGCCTGTTGTGTGCACGAGTGTGAGCGGGTGTTGGGGTTTCAGAGGCGGCGGATGACAGCGAGTGTGAAGCAGCCTTCCTTGTGTGTTGCAGTGCGGTTATCACCACGGTGATGTTATGTAACCCCACGCTCTGGAGCAGCAAACCCGCCCAAGCAGCAGAGCCTCGCATTGCCTCTGACTTTTCTGTTCATTCTCCATTAATGGTTGCTTCAGGGTACTGTTTTCTAGATAGGAAATAAAAAGATCCATTGTGGAGGACTTGTGTTTTCCTTATTCTTTTTTCGCCGGGTGAAGTCTATCTTACAAGTCATGAGTTACACTGAAGCAACGACACATTTCCACACTGTGATCAGCACATAAGCTGATTTATTTGGATCCCCCAAATATGTTAATTTTGAATGCTTGTCTGTGAAGGAGAGATATGTCTGTCCACAAGGAATCCTTTGTCACTCCTGCTCAGAATCACAGAGGACAAACTCAGCTCTGCAGGAGAGAAAGCTGTTGTCTGCATCAAGTGATGTAAAACGGGGTACAGAGCTCAGCAGAGGCAAATGCTGTTCATTTGCATCTAAGAAGAATTTATCTAAACTGTTTCAATGAGTAAATCGAACAGAGTGAGACGGAAGGAGCATTTTGAGGGACGGGGCAAACTCTTCAACCGTACTCTCAAAGTGGATCGTTTCGTGGTTTTTTTCCGGAGATTATACAAAGTCCGGCTGTAATGGACTGTTCTTTGGTTACACGTGTAAGCAGCTTGATGCATGTACACATTTATCCTGCGCCGTGGAGACAGCACAGCAGCTCAAAAGTATAGTCATCTTTTAAGAGGCCCACCGCTGCTGAAACAATCCCTTTAAGTTAGTCTGCTTTATGTTATTAGGGAAATATGAGGCAGATAAATGAAACCATTCATGAGATGCAGCAGAATGAGAAATTGCTTTTGAATATGAACGTCTGCCATGGCCTGTCCATTTATTAAAGCAAATATGCATATTAAAGTCATTCATTCATGAAATCATTCATTGCATTTGTGCGTTATTTGTGCCTATCAATAATATCCATTTTATTTAGTCTAGATCATTATAATGTTGAAGTGCCATAATTCAAACATTGAAGTTTTTTAACGATTAAAGCATTCAACTGTATGTTAGTACAAATGCCAATTCTAGATGACTTTCTGAACATTTTATAATAGTTACAGGAATGCCAATGAACACAGTTTAATTGATTTAGTTTGGGGAAAATGTCTTAGTTCCACACTAGTTTATGAAGCGGTAGTCTGACTTCAGAGTATAAATGAGAAGACCTTTTTGGCATATTTCGTGTTAGCTCAAGTATGCAAAATTTAATTCATAACAATACTGCCTTCCAGTGGTCATCCTTCAAAATGCAGAAAAATAATTTTTTGAACAAAAGTCTAAGCTGGGGTGAGACTACCTGTTTCCCAAAGTTTAAGTCCGTGGCAGACAAAAGAAACATAAACTGAGCTTTATACAGATAGCTTAGTGGAATATTATTCAGATTCGCTGCCATTTATTAAGGTTTTCATAAGTTTCTTGGTTTTTTAGTCAAAAGTGCAAAAAGGTGATTTATTATTTGACACAGCGCTGCACTGTGAGGAACCCTTGCAAAGTGCTGCAATGGGATCCAAAGCTAAACGCTGCTGTTAATCTCAAGTATTTCTTATGCTCATTCATTCTAGTTTGTGTTGGCACTGAATGTGCAGAGCTTTTTATTACTTTATTTAGAAAACGCATATATATAAAACAAGCAGGAATGAAGGCAGCTATTAATTGTCTGGCAAAAAACATACAAGTTAACCAACATGAAAAATGCGTATTTACATATGTACGCAAAATACAAATATGCCCGAATTAAGGGGCATCTGTTTAACCATCATTTACTTTTCAAGCAGTTCATATTTTCATTAGATAATTGAAATGATTTAAAGATAATCTATTCACAGAGCAGCACAGTTTTGGAGTAGTTTAATTTTTGTTTACTGCTTCTAACGCCGCTGAAAATGTAAGACGCCGGCTCGTCCCGAGGCGTCTTTAAGGAAGCCAGTTAACGCAAACACGTCCCGCACCACCACAACACGTCACCACGTGCTACAACGACGCGTTCGATGACGTAACGTTCAATCGATTTTTTTTTTTTAAACGCGCTGTCGACGTCACGTGATTCTCACGCGGCAGCCCGTGCCGTTCGGGTCACATGACTGCGGTCAGCTGACTGCCAACTCGGAAATGTGGGGTTCTTCTCTGCGACTCCTCTGCTGGCGTCTTACGGCTGTTTGCGTCCTTTTCTGTAAAGTGCCGCAGTAAATATATTGTGTGCATCCCGCGGACATGTCGCTCGCTCATGTTTCCAGCCTCGCGGTGCTTTTATTGACGTTGTTCGGCCTTTCGAAGTGCGGAGGGGATGCGGGAGAGAAGCGCTTCACAGGTGAAAGTGTGACGCGGCGCTCCGTTCCGCCTGTTCTTCACAGCTGCTCGTCCACTTCTGCGTCTCACAGGTGTGTTCTGTGTGTACAGGTGAGCCCCTCGCCGGGGCCGCCACCGCTGACTTCGGACCCCTGCTCGGGTCGAACTCGTCCGACCCCGCAGCGCTCACCTCCGGCTTTGTGGCCTGTGTGGTGTCCGTCGTCTTCTACGGCAGCAACTTCGTTCCTGTGAAGAAGATCGACACGGGAGATGGTGAGGAGGAGGGGCACTTTTTGCAGTCGTCATCACCGTCACTGTTATCCTTCCTGGTTATGAGTTTTGGTTCTGAGTGGTGGCAGGACGGCGGGAGGGTCATCACTGTAGCTTCTGCGTGTTTTTTAAATGGTCTCTTCATGTGTTTATTGTTTTTGTTCCCTCCCTCCGTCCGTCATCCTTAACCACTTGTCCTGGTCAGGACTGCGGGGGTCCAGAGCCTATACTGTAGTCACTGGGTGCTGGACTAGGAGCCTGGGTGGGATGCCAGTCCATTGCAGGGTGGTCACACGTACACGCACACGCTATGCATTTTTTATTGATAAATTAACTTCCACGCATCTTTGGACCGTGGGAGGAAACCAGAGCACACAGAGGAAACTCACAGAGACACTGGGAAAACGTGTAAACTCCACACAGATAAAAAGACTGCTGGTAAAAAGGACCCCCAGAAGCACTTGTTAATGTACCTAAATTGATTAACTCAGTGGCTAAAAAAGTACATGGCGATTACTTGATGTGAGCCGATGTTCACGATGGACCTCAGCTCATCTTGACCTCTGCCGCGGCCTCCGCTGAATTAGGGCTCTGACCCATGATGGAAGCCGCTTTCTTAATGGTTTTATTGAGTTTGTAAAGCAAAATCCCTGCATTGTTGCTGTGTTATTGTGCTGTCCAGCCACTGTTGGAGTGTATACACTGCATACGTTATCTAATCTCATGAGTCGTCCTGCTGTCAGGAACGTGACTTCTTATGTCCTCTGATTTCCTTGTATTATCATTATTTTTATTATTCTATATTCAGTCCTATTGTGAATCCATGTATGCCGCTGTAGCCTTGTCCAGTTTCCTTCAGCATCCCTAACTTTCACATCATCTACAGCAGGTTGTCTTGATCTGTGTAATTATCAGAAAGTTAAAAGCGGGAAGTTTTAAAGTGGCCGCATTACTCTCGCTGTGAGCCCTCTGATTTACTCCAGCTCAGGATGCATTTCACTTGTTGAAGAGGAAACTGAAGTCAGAAAACCACCAAAATATGCAACAGTTGCTGTCAAGGCTTGGCTGAACATCTGAAAGAGACACCTCGAGTGTGGTGTTGTGGATGGGGCACAGACGGGCAGTTATTGTGTTTATTTGTCCAAATAATTATTCTCCGCTCTAAATGGGGGGGGTAAACGCAAAACATTTTCCTAGCATGGATTAACCCATATGAAAACCATTACCCGGTAGTAAAAGCAGCTTGTTTGTTAGGGAGGCCAATAATTGATTAAATTAATACCGATATTCAGATTTGTTTGAGAATTCAGAGCAGTATTTGACTTTGTACATGAAACATGAAAATGTCAGTGGTGTGAGAGTAGCGATATGCCATTTGTAAATGCTGTCAAATTTAATTTATTCAGGGTCCACAATGATAGATTAGCTAGTGCAGCTTCTAATGTGGTCGATGAAAAGACAAAGAGAATTCCCTGCAACAAGGCAGCAGTGTGGTTGTTTATTAAGTAAAACATGCCTTGCATGCTAAAAAGTAAAATGATCCACTTCCAGAAAATGTTACCACTCCTAAGTGTTTTTTTTTCTGTGACTATATCCTTTTACCCTTTTTTCAGTTTTCACTGTTTCAGTTATTAGATTTTTTTCATGAAAAGGAAAGAGAAATGTGTTATGCGGCATTTAAGACCACAGCCAGCAAACCATTCCCTATTTAAGGATCAGGTAGCCAAATGTAGTTTAGCAGATGCTCTTTTTTTTACTATACATCATTTGCAGAACTGAAATTTTGAATGCATAAATGTTGCATTTGTTTTTATTTCACATCCAGGCAAATCCAGTCACATTTTTCTCTATTTTATAAATACGTCAGCATCGGTTAATATGTTCATAGAACTTGATCAGATGTCAGCATTAGTGCAGAATTCTCATATTGGGCATCTCTATTTTTTTTAATCTGAAATTAAAATTTCATGAGTGGGCAACAAAAATGACCTCTTTTACTTTACTGTCCCAATACCTCTGCTTCTCACTGTATCTGTCTGTCAGTCTGTCTTCTTACTGTATCGGTTCAGGGTTAGCACCTCGATCAGCAGTGCTACTGTAGGAGGGGGACTCGGGCCAGGAACCTTCTTGTACGGCAGGAGCTCCAACCGCTACGCCGCCTGCTGTCACATGTAATGTGCTGACCAGTGTTTTTGTGTTGTATCTCAGGCATGTTCTTCCAGTGGGTGCTGTGTGCTGCTATATGGACTGTGTCTCTGGTGGTCAACATAATGCTCAATTCCCCCAAATTTTGGCCCCAGGCTATGCTGGGGGGTGCCATCTGGGCAACTGGTAAGATCTGTACCTGTGACTCACAGTGCTATATATGAATGTATGCCATATAGTATGCCAGAGATATGATTCTGTGTGAACTTTGTCTCCCCAGGTAATATCACTGTAGTGCCGATACTGAAAACCATTGGCCTTGGACTGGGCATTCTCATCTGGGGATCATTTAATCTGCTCATGGGATGGGCAAGTTCAAGGTATGTTAATCATAAACATTTCTCTATTTGTGAGTCTTTACGATAAGCCTTCACAGTATAGTAAGAATACCCTGTAATTCAGATGTATAATAAAAAGAAACAAGACAATTTTTCCCATACTTTTTCAGATTTGGCTGGTTTGGAATTGATTCTGAAGAAGTGGCAAAGCCTGTCCTGAACTATTGCGGTGCTGGCTTGTGTTTATTAAGGTACTCGTGAGCAAACTATAACAGTGCTAACTGTGTTCGGATTTGCTGTTAATTCTCAGTATGGGGCAGCAGATAGCAGAGCAGTGAACGGCATGGCAGAACCCATGAGGGGGGACATGAGCAAGCAACAAATTAGTTATTTTAAATTATATGGGCTCTTATCAGCACAGAATCTACACATTGTGTTGTTTTTTAGGGAAGTAAATTCATGATTCAAATGTTGATTTCTGAGATTTTTAAAGTGGTTTGGATGGTGAACCACATGGGCATTAGTAAATAAATAGCCAGTGAAATCGCCAATTCTCAGAACACATTCCACTACCTTTGCAGAAAGATGTAAAAATTTACAATTAAAGTTGCATGTTTTTTTCTGGCTTTATTATATTATGTTTGTTTTATATCCAGGTGTCATATGTCTTCTGTTTCTCTTATTTCTGTTGTTAGCTAAAGATCATGTGGCTGCACAAATTTGAAATTGTTTTCATGGAACCTGTTCTGAGTTAAAACTGGTCTAATTATCTTCTTTGTGCCTTTTTTCCTTTTAGTGCCATAATATTTTTCTTTGTCAAAACAGAAGTATCACATAATTTAGAGGAGACGCCCTTGCTTATTAACAGTGTAAGTGTCTTTGTGTCACTGTGTGTTTCATTGACTGTGTTAGTGTTCCTGCCAAGTGTGTTTGTACTTTCGATTGATGTCCAGTGTTTTACAGAGAGCCGATTCCGATGGACTGGGAACCACAGATGAGTCTTGGGTGGACAGACTTTCTCCGAGGATGAAGCGGATCACGTATGTGCTTTTTCAGCATCGTGTGTTTGAGACCCTTTATGGTTTGTGTGTAAAGGTGTTGGTAGAAAATGATATTGCAGTACAGATTTCAATCAGTCAACTTCAAGTAACTGACCTTAAACATATGATGAAACGGTCTTTTTAATGTAAAGAGCAGCTTTTAATGGCTCTGTATTGGCTGTATGAACCAGAACTTCTCTGCAGCTGCAAGTAGAACAGATGTTCTAGCTGTAGCCTTGCAGTTCAAGGACCTGGGTTCAAATTACTGCTCTCACTTTAGTACTCTTGGTCAAGGTACTTAGCATGAACTGATATAGTATGAATACCCTGATGTATAAAAGGCCAAATCATTGTGTATAATTTAGCATTTATTGTCAGATAAATGAATAATTATAGTTGTGCCTTCCTTATCCAATCCTTAAAATCAAACTTAGGTCCAGATAAGTTTAATAATTGAAATAGCAAGCCCATTTATTTTTTTTTAAATAGGAAAAAAATTATAATCACGTCCCCCCCACCCTAGAGACCCATCCAATTTTCACAAAAATCACTAAAACACTCTAAAAAGCCTGTATAACTTATAAACCATCACTCTATCACTCGCTTCTTCATGTACAAGAGCAGACCTTTACAAAAACCAGCATATGAGTACCCAGCAGGGACAGTGCAAGCAAGGCACATAGTCAAAATAGCAATACATTACAGATGGGAAGTTTTTAATCACACGCTTTAGCTGAGAAACATTGTATGAAGCATTTGGAATGTAAATGTACTTTTTTTTTCATAAGCGGTTAGGCTAAAAATGTTACATGACGAGCAGAAGTTAAACCAAATTTTCAGTATTAAAAAGAAGAGCCATTCTAACTGGATGTCGAATGAGGGAGATGTAGACCAGCGTATAACTGTAGCAATAATAATAATCAGAGTGGGAGAAATGCTTAGCCAAATTCAGTTGCAGAAGAGTCTAATTCTTTATCATCCCATGGAGGTGTTTTACAGCATTTGGAGTTGTGTGAATAAACTCACTGGTCCTGACTTGTGAAGATGAAGGTGATGAACTACTCAGCAGTACAAAGTCTGGCCTTGTAAGGTGTCATTACATGTGGTTATCTGAAAGTTACTGTGTTGTTGTTTCTGCTTTTTGTTTGCGCTTAGAGGTTCGGTGCTCGCTGTTGTTGCCGGGCTGCTGTACGGCTCCTCGTTCATTCCTGTGCTTTATATAAAGAACCACGGGGCGAGGAATGACAGCGCCTTTGCTGGGGCGAGTCAGTTTGGTAAGTGTCAGTGGTGCTTCTGTTGTGGAATGAGGAAGATGAAATGAAAACCTTCCCTGGGGAGTCAAGGTTGGGCGAAGTTTGGAAATGTCGAGGAACCAGTAGTCAAAAGGAACCAGGGAAACCATTCTGTTTAAAATTTTATTCATCTTTCAGATTCACAGTTTTTTTCTGTGCCCCGTGCAGATGTCTTGAATGATGTGTTCTGTGCTGCTTTGCAGATCTTGACTATGTTTTTGCACAGTACAGTGGAATTTTCCTCACCAGCACAGTGTATTTTCTCATTTACTGTGCCTTCATGAAGAACAAACCCAAAGTTTACTCCAAAGCAATACTGCCAGGTATGACTAGTTTTTTATGTGATGATTACAGTAGGTGTTGAGTTTGCCTCCTTCTACTTCAACGCACTCAGCACTCGTCCACTTCTCAGCAGGTTCAGCCTTTTGCTCGTACTTCCACCTGTCATAACTAACAACTCCTAACCAGGTGTAGTGACTAGAGAATCTTACCCATTGTCCTGACCCTAACATGAGGAAGATTCTTGTACAACTTGTTGACATGGTCAAGTTTTTGTTTTTCTTCAGGCTTTGCTTCAGGAATGATGTGGGGCATAGCCACCTGCTGCTGGTTCCTCGCAAATAACTACCTCAGTGCTGTGGTCAGCTTTCCCATCATCACCGCGGTAAGTACGGTTGCGCCAAGTCTCTTACCAACCGAGACACTCGCCGCCTGTTTTTATTTAGCTGACCATAACCTACTGTACACTGTTAGTCACACGATAAGTACTATGCAATTATGAACCCACTGACAAGCTGTGGTCCAATTTGGAGTCTCCAGTCCAGTTGAAACACATCACTTTGGACTGTGGGAGGAAAGCCATGCTTACGCAAGGGGGAGCACGCAGCGGTGAGGCCTCCGCAAAACTTGCCGACACACTGAGCTATTAAAGGCATTAGTTTGACAAAAGAATCAAGATCACAGTTAGTTTCCCGTTTCCTGGAAGCATGTGTGTTTACGTGATTATGTGTAATTTTCATAGCTGCTCTGAGACACAAACACACACTTCATTTTCACTTTTTCCAGAACAGAAAACCCACTTTGTATGTTACCTGTAACCTGAACCCTTGTAGGATAATTAATAAAACAATGAGAGGGCATTTTGTAAATAGCGACGATTTTTAGCTATTCAAATCTTTTTTTCTTTATTACATGACTAATTTAAATACCTGTTAGTGGGTATTGAATATTTGAGAATCGTTTTATTTCTAACTTTCAATATTAATGCCTCAATATGATTTCTCTATGTTTTCAATGTGTGCTGAACCTGCACTGCTGGAGCTGTTGAGTCAATAGTTGAAGTTAAGTTGATGCGTGTTTTTGTTATCTACGGATTTACCACAGCGTATGAAGCATGACAGACTACGTTCAGCAGAACCCAAACAGAGTTTTCTGCTTCATCGTGTGTTAGTTTGTTAAATGGTAAAAACTTTGATAAACACATGAAAGGTAGATCAGGTTGGGTGGTTTAAGATCTGTCAAATATTCAAGCTTAAAAGTATTAAATAGCAGGGAAAAAAATCCATATAGTTGAAGCTTCTGTTCCTTTTGATGTTTCACTTGAATGTATCCTGTTCACTGGCTTCTAATTCTTCCACACAGCCCTGAGCAAAAAGCAGTGGACTCCCTCCTGTATTATTGCACTCCTTAATGGCGAAGTGACTGTTCAGCCAAGACTTTGTCGATGCTGTACTTTACCAGCTTTCTTCTCTTGCCAGCCGTTTCGGTTCTCCTTTGGATGAATTCCTGAAATGCTTTTATTGTTTGTTAATTTACTGCTTAAAAGTTTGTTTGTCTTTTCTGCAGGGACCTGGATTAATTGCTGCAGTGTGGGGGATTCTGATTTTCAAAGAAGTTAAAGTACGTATTTCAGATGGTGTGTTTTTGTAGTATTTGTTATTCCTGGAATAAATACAATGATCGTGTAGGCGCTGTAATGTTTTTGGCAAGAACCTGGGATTGTGCTGCTGGAGATGACAGCTGCGGTAACAAATTTGCCATTTTATATAATGAGTAGGCTTTGCTTTATCCATAAATAAATTACAAAAGGGAGCTGTTAAAAAAAGGCCCTTGCTTTAGGTTTTAGTGGTTTTGCACGTTTCCTAATTTTTTTTTTCCCTTCTAAACTTGCACACGTGCCCCCTAAACTGTGAGAAGAGGAACGTGCCTGAAGCTGCTTGTGTCTGTGTTCAGTTGTATGTCAGTTAGTCTGTAATGTCCTGGTTAGTACTAGTATTTGATTTTAATATGGAATCTTCCCCATCAGCAGCATTCTACTATATTAATTTTAGAGTTGTTGTAAAGTCTTACATGCATTTGTGCATCTTCTATAAAGGAGTACAGTTGTGAAACACATTAATTTTAATGTAAGTACCTGCAGGCTGCTGTAACTCTCACAACAGCTTTATCACCATGGAGATGCATTTTATTTTTTCCTCAAAGTGTGACAGAGAAAACACTTTGCTGCGGTCAGCCAGGCTTACATGAAGCTCGACTGAATTGTCTCCTGGACCATTAGGCAGACTGCTCATAAAAGACATACATAAAGTTATACACACAAACAGTGCTGTGCACATCCCATTGTTCCTGAAAGTTAACCACGTGTTATTCTACTTCTTTGTGTCCTGATTTTACCCCACAGGGATTACGAAACTGTCTGACGCTGGTGCTGGCATTCTGCATTGTTCTGGCTGGATCGCTGCTCACAGCCTTTTCCAAAGTGTGACTACAGCCGGCTTGGTGCTGCCACCCACCGGGAGGCGCTATCAGACTGCATTCACGGGAAAAGGAACTGGGTCATGTGGAATATATCTTTTTATAAATTGAATAAGGAGTTTACATTTATTCAGCTGCAATAAACTATTCTGGAAAATGATTAGACATAATATAATTATTTTTCTGATATCTGGAACTGTAGTGAGGGTCCGTGTTTCCCACCGCTGTTTTGTCCCTTAATGAATTCTAATTGAGCTGTTAATGAAATACTGGTTTTGATCTGATTTCTCCTGACACTTATCTGCTATATGTCACTCATTAAAGAATTAATGTGGGCTGTGGGAGACAAATGCGTGGCATTTTTGGTTCGGCAATACAGTTTTTAATTGTCGAATGGAAAATACTGAATAAGTAATTGGTGGTTAATAATGTTTTTTGCAGGCAGAGTTTAAAAAAAAACATGCATCTGCCTGTATATATTGTTGTGACCAATAGGGAAAAGTAACTTAAAAAAGAGGTACATTTTAACTAGTACAGAACATATACTGGCTACACAGTTCACATTACATGTTTTTCCTCCCACAAATCCCTTTCTTTAAAACTAGATGACTGTCAGGGGGTTTCAAGTCCATGGCAGTATTTATTCAACAGCCCTGTCAGACTGAGTTAGTCAGGAGCTCTGTGTCGGTATCAAAATGGGTGTGTAAGGTGTGTCTGCCGGATGAGAGTTGAAAAGTCATCCCTTAGCGCCTGCATACATTTTTTTTTTTTTTTTTCCTGTGGCATTGCAGTACATCGCACCAACAACACTGAACTAGGGTACAGTGACTGTCGTAAAATCGTTCTTGTTTTTCACAGTAATAAATGTCGTGAGAGTGGTCAGGAGTACGGCAGTGTTGCACTGCACAACAGATTTAGGAGATGTTCATTTACTGTGTCTATGGTTTGTGAAAAAATACATTTAATGGGACTGGGAAGAGGGACTCACTGCAGCCCTGTGTGACTTCACTCTGTAATACGATGCCGACGATGTTCCCGTTTCCCACGTTGGTGAAAGTCCTCGTAATTCGCTACGTGCCTCTTTCCGCACAGCTCTCCGTGGCACTTTGGACACTTGGACACGATCACTTCTGAATCTACCCATGGGGTTGCGTACGGTTATTTCTTAACTTTTACAGAAGTTGTCTAATTTACTCTCACAGCTGCTGTTTGACAGTTTGTCCTCTGTTGTGTAAATGTACTATGGACATGTGGTCTAAGTGACTTTGAACATGGCTGGATCGTTGGTGCCAGTTGCACTGGATCCAGCACTTCAGATTTGTGCACATTACAGTTCCACAAACGTGACGGTGGCCATACTTCAGCAGCTTGTACTGTCCCACCTCACAAGCCAGTAGAACATCTGCAGGATGAAGTGGAGTTTGACATTAACCGAATGACTGTGCCATTAAACACCTGCAGAAGCAGCAAAGCTGACCAGCCGTTACGGACAGAGGACTGTACAGAAACAAGTTCAGCACCTTCTTGCTGAACCCATGCTGTTCGGCTGTCAAAAGAGGACCCTACTGAATAGGTCTACCTAATAAAGTGGATGGTTAGTGTTTCTGCATCTGTCAGGTACTTAACACTATGTATTTAACAATTAGTTTAGTTCCTTTTTTAAATAAAGGTATTAATCATTACTATATTGTCTGAATTATTAATAGTTTGAAGGTGGATAATTGTGTTTTTACTGTAAATACTGTATAATCTGCCCTTTTGGTATGAACATAAATGTGTGCAGTTCAGAATAATCCCTTTGACTGTCACAAAAACAACTCATTAGAAAATTTCTTTTGGGCAAACAACTGAGCACAATGCCGGCAGACCGCAGTCAGTAATTGTCTCTGGATACAGGAGCGACAATATTCCGATTTAATTGTCCTCAATTCTGCAAGTGTTTGATTAAACATCTGAGTGCATTGAAAACAAAAATAATTTCATTTGTTGCATCTTATTTCAGCCAACTAAAACTCACGAGTGTGCAAAAAAGTAGCTTGTTCTCTGGGGGTGGGACGTGAAAATGTGGCTCACAGGAGTCAACTGAATGGGCCAAATGAAGCCTTAAGTTGCAATGAGGCGTGTGGCTTTAGCAGAGGAGGTGTGAGGGTCCTGTGCCGAGGGTCTGCTGAGGTGCCGCCGCTGTCTGGTTGAACCTGATTGGATCAGGCAGGGGGGTGGCAACCCAGACCAGCATCCGTTCACAACTAACAGATCGCCACAGTCGTGCAGACGGCCCCGGCCACCGCTTCTCCTTTTCTCACACGCCCTGTGTGTCCGAGACACTCCGGAGGTTCGCGGTTCCCAAAGTTTACAAGCGCCACAGATCGATAATAGAAGTATCCTTACTGGGAGAATATTACACGGGGAATACATTTCCCCTATCACTGCTGCTCTCTGTAGTTATTGCTTTATCTAATTTAAATCTTTTGATGGTAAAAATGTTTATGTATGTCAGTATTTAGGGGTTAATAAGGGTTATAATAGACTGGATTCCCTTCATCGGGGTTAACACAGTACTGGCGTTCAGTGAAATGTGAAAATGTCAAAAACGGTTGCATAATGCCAAACGTGCTATTCTTACGCCATCGTATAAATTAAGATCGATCAAATGGGTTCATTTGTTTTTGCACTTTATAAATGTCTAGTTCTGACCATGTGTGCAGTTTCTATAACTGCTTTAACAATGCAGTATCAGAAAGGCCCGGAATCTATCCTGGAAGTATAGGGTGTTAGACGGCGCGTTCTGGATGGGACGGGAGTTGCACGCACTCTAAGGGCTGTTTCACTGAAATATGTCTTTGGGCTGTAGGACAAAACCAGAGCACAGAGGAAGTGCATACAAACATGGAGAGAACGTAAGGATTTGAACCCACAGACCAAATGGTGCGAGGCAGCTGCGCAACTTGTCATGCCACCCTGTAAGATATTACCTTTTTGTTATGTGACCGTAGCCCATAAGTATTGTGCTGAGTTCCGTACTAGACATGCATAACTTTTACATTTCACACATTTCACTGGCATTGAAAGTGTCTTTCTGAAGGTTACAACTGACCGTGTCCTGGGCTAATATGAACAAGATTAATTTCTGACCTCTTGAACGCCTGCAAGATGGGATCTCGTCTGCCAGTAAATAATGGAGTTTAATTTAGACCGGCATGTCAGTCCGGCAGGATTCACCCTGAGCTCCTCTTCACAGCATCGTTTTTCACATCTCTACTGGCAAGGAAAGCAGCCGCTTTAGTGTCTCCGGTTCCAGACATTTTGGTGGTGGTTGGAGTTCAGGTTTCAATTTCCCTGCGTGCCGAGGACAGGAGGCATAAAAGTAGAAACCCTGCATCAAGAAGGACCATCTGATGTGCGGTGGTTCAACAGATACATTTTTGAGCCGTACACCGGAGTAATAGCTCTCCTGAGAAATGTGCTGAGTCAGAACCAGGACTCTCAGTCAACAGAAAGGTCAGAGTACAGCTTTTGGACTTTGCTTTTAATACATCTGTAATGATGTGGTGTCCCATCCAGGGCAGCCTGCCTCACCCTGTGTGCTTCTAGGATAGACTCTGACCACCATGACCCAGCACGGGGCAAGTGATCATTGATAGCAAATGGATGAGCGGATAGTTATGAATGTTCCGATATAACGTCATATTTAGAATTAGCACAAATTCATAGCTCTGTATTTTACCACAGTAAAAATGCAAATATTACCAGTGTGTATCTATACAAACGTGCTGGATCAGTTCAGGAATAGTTCATTGACTGCCACTATCCATCATCTATACAACTGAAGTCGAACTCAGTAAAAAGGTCTTTTCATATCTGGCAAAATGTATAAATTGCGCTGAAGGAATTTAGACAAGCAATGCAATGGCAGAGACCTTCAAAGGTTACTCGGATTTAATAAAAGCAGGGATGCAAACAGTACGTTGGGCTTTTATCAGCCGGTCCTTTGTAGATAAAAGAAATACTCGACGTGAAACTAAAAGGTTACCAATCAAGAAAAGCTCGAGGAAGAGCTGCGATAAAAGGACGCGAACTACAGCAAAGGGCAGGAGGGAAATGCAGTGGGGACAGCGGTTCCCGCTCAATAGGCAGCACCCTGGGCCCGACGTGAGTAATGTTCTTAGCGTCCGATCAGGGCGCATCTCAGTCATGCTTTGTGGGACCTTGGTGGTACTTCCTTCTCCCCGTCTTGTGTCAGTGTATGCGGTAACATGATTTTTAATGATATATGCACTCGGGCCACTTCCAAAAATGACCTAACAGAAGCGATTTAGTTCTGGTCTCCACTGAGAGCCATCTCCTAAAGTTGGATCCCCATGAAATGAAGAAACCTAAATGATCTAACTGCCCTTTACTGAATGGGAGGTAAGTGAAATATGAAGTTAGGTGGTATGTGTGCAAGAGACAGGCAGAGAAAGAGAAGGCAAATGTTTCTAGAGTTTTAAAGTAATTTTAAAAAAATCATGCTGATTTCCAAGCTTGAACCCATAACAATGGTTCTACAGCCTGTTAGTTTTTATTTATTTTAAATTTGTAATTTTTGTTATTTGATGAGATACATACACATATTAGATAATGTTATTGTCTCTATAAGAAGAAATGTAAATATGCACCAAATATACAGTACTGTGCAAAAGTCTTAGGCACCTGTGGGAAAAATGCTATAAAGCGAGGATGGTTCCAAAAATATTGCCATGAATACTTATTAATCAATAAACCTTCTAAAAAGTGCAGTAGACAAAAAAACCTCAATCAGATCAATATTTGGTGGGACCACCCTTTGCCTTTAAAACACCATCAATTCTCTTATGCAAACTTGCATGCAGTTTAAGGTAGAGGTTGGTAGGTTCTTCCAAACATTGTGAGGAACTGGCCACAGTTCTTCTGCAGACTTTGACTGTCTCTGCATGTCCTCCCAGACTGACTTGATCATGCTGAGATCAGGGCTCTGTGGGGTCCATACCGTCTGTTGCAGGAGTCTTTCTTTTTGCTGAAGATAGTTGTGTATGACTGAGATTGGGTGTTTGAGGTCATTCTCAGGCTGCAGAATGAATTTGGGACCAATGAGAAACCTCCCTGATGGTAGATAAGAATCTACCTGTACTTCTCAACACACATTCAAGTTGCATGCCTAAGACTTTTGCACAGTACTGTATATCCATCAAACCAGTACTGAAGTATCACAGCAAAGCAAGAAAGTTTTTCTCTGTATGATCAATATATAGATTTTTTTTTTGGTGGGGTTTCGAGATCTTATCGGAGAAATGGAGTATCAGCCCAAAGGTGCACGAACGAACATGTCATGATGGTGAAAATAGTTTGTGCACAAAGAAAAGGTATGAAATTGCACACCACTGTTTGGTTGTTTTTCATGTATAGTGGTGAAAAGTGGCCGTTGATGACATATGATAAGGCTGTGAATCACGCTCCTCTTATCTTCTCTGCAAAGAACTTTTCCAGTCACAAATGTTCAAGAAGACACCGAGTCAAACGCAGACGTACAGAAATATTCTCTCCGGGATGTGATGCCTATGGGTGAAGAAAATTTCCTAAAAATGTACTTTCAAAAGGAGATGGAATCATTTATTCTTTTCAGTGTTATATGTGTTTACTGTTTAGAACCAAGTCGCGCCCGTTTATAATGTGTACAGTTTCTTTCTCTGTTTCAAATGAGTACCATGGCTGAATTTCAATGCAGTTTGAGTTCTTTATTTAGTTCAGATATTGCAGCCTTACAGATATAATAAATTGCAGTTGGGAACCTAAATTCCGTGATTTTTTTTTCTGGTCCTATGTTTAACACGAGGGGTTATTCCTGGGCAAAAAAATTCCAAATGAAGTCTTCGTCAGATGAGGCCGTTCAGTCCACGAGGGTCCTGGATCTGTTGAACATTTTCCAAAGCTTCCGCCTCAAGAGCAAGTAATTGATGAATAAATCTGTAGGTCTCTTACAGATGTTTCCTATCTTTAACTCGACGGGTGGCACAAATAATTAATATTGGGATGCATATTACAGGCATCAGACTAAATTTGGGTTACCCCGTGCAGCAGAAACCTGAGAATGAGGCTTCTCCTGCAGCCGGTGAACATTGACAGACTGCAGTGAAGGTCTGAACAGTGACTCATCTTCAGGTAATGGACCGCAGATACAGAACATCCATTTGTGAGACGGTAAAAAAATGGTGAATTTGAATCCCACCGAGGTCAAATGAGCGTGTCCATTACAAATGTGCTCCATTGATACAATTTCTTGCTCCAGCATAACAAATATTTATACAAATACAAAATAAAGTAGATCAGCAAAAAATATAAATCAGTTCAATGTACTTTCCAAGATTTTTCTAGAAACCTGGTGTGTTGTGATTCATCATTCACTTATTTTTTTCTCTATTTCAAAGCACATTTATTTGTACATGTAAACAGTTCAAGCATCTTAACCAGTCCTCTGCATGAATTAGTTTGAACTTCAGCCTGAGATGACAGTGTAGCTGGTTGATTATATAAAACTGTTCAAGTCAAGATGTGTTTTGAAGCAACACTTAGTTTTATTTGTTTTTTTAAAATAGTCATACAGGTCAGTGAGATATACCACTGACAGACTCTGTCAGCGGGGAGCTGCAGTTAGCCTGCAGGTTCTGTCTATTCCATATTTTACTGCTTGTATAGAATATTTAGCATTCAAGAAAGACCTTCCTGCACATCTTTTTCAGAGCTGCTTTTCTCCTGATGCTTTAGCAGCTCCATATATTTGCATCACTCCAACAGTCATGATCACTCTGTGTTTCCTACGTGACTCGGTTCTACACGCAGCTACTATGTAAAAAGCTACTCGGCAAAATCGGCGGCATCGGGAAGAGTAAATGCGCTTCAGCGACGGTGTGTTTGAGTCCGTAATCGTCTGTCTGAGTTGTAACTTGTGTTGGAGGGAAGCATCTGCAGAATTAATAACTGTAAATATCAGCATCGTGACATCTGCAGTGTAGGAGGCAACAGCGGGGTTTTTTTTGGATGGGAACAGAGCAGCAGGCTCTCTCTTTCTTTTATACAAGTTTTATACATTTTCACTTGCTATTTTTCTCATGATCTGCTCAAGGGGGCCATAAAACTACTTTAAATTGAGTGGTTTCTTCACTGATTATATTTTGAAATGCCAGTTGAACATCCATTGTGTCTTCACACCCATCACGTAGCTACAATATGCACACAACTAACCACAAATGAAATATTAGCCCCCAGTGGCCCTGGATCAGTTTATTTACCACTGACTGCAGGTTTCTGTGCAAAAACGTATTCTTACAGTTGGCTTCATGGAGGTCTTTCCATCCGATTTCATCATAATGGGTTAGTTAATGAAATTTAAATGTATAAAACTCATTCTGTCCAAGTATAAATTATTGCACAATATGATTTATTCAAATCACATTTAACCGGAACTGTGCCTAATGGTCAAGGGTGTTTGTATAGCCGTGGCAGAAGTGTTTAACTGTCATGTGACTGCTGGTAACCGAGTCAGCTGTACATTTTCTACTTGACTCTATAAGAAATAAATCCTGTTTTTTCCCGTTTATATTCATGAAATAATCTCCTTAAGTGTCACTGAAATGTACAGAATTGAGAAAATCAGAACTGATGTTTCCTGAAGAGGGAACCGGCATTTGTTAGTAGACACTAAACAAAAACCATCTTTAAAACCATTTTTTCATTAGGGGATTTTCAGAAAATAATGATTCAGGCAGTTTTTTTTTTTAATTTAAATTTGTCACATTTATCCAGTTAATATCAGTGATGCTCCTTTTCAGTTATATAACCAATATAAAGTTTATCAACAAATAAACTTAATGATGAAATGGAGGACGCAACATATACACAAATTTGTTTCTCATTTCGACGAGAAATAAAGTACACGTTAGTTATAAGAGCCAGACTGTACCATTTAAACTGCATAAAAGTCAGAAATAGACAGAACTTAATAATAGCACTGATAATAAAACCGTGTGTTTTTAATGTTGGTTTTTTCATTATCTGTAAAAGTTCGAGGCACAGTATGCAGAATGAGCCTGTTTTAATCTCCGTTTCAGTTCCCTCAAGGATTTAAGCGCTGTACAGTAAACTTTGAAAATAACTGTGAAAACGTCCGGGATTCAGTTTGTCGATTTATTCGCTCGATACTTTTTATTGTCAGGAAACTTAAACATGAATGGATGGTTTGAAGTCATTTTGTTTGCAACTGAAGGTATTTCAAATGCGTACAGTCCTTGATCTCCAACTCTTAGGAAGTGTTCCTTGTTACCGTGTACCTGTTTATAAAAACAGAAAGTGTTTGTTGGCACACAGTGTGAACACAATGAAGCTGCCGGAGACAGAAAGAGGAGTGGATAGAGACATCTCCTCTCCTTATTTCCTGGAATAACATCTTAGCCATTCAAGAAATCTTTGAAGTTGACCCTTTTAGGAAAGTCTTTGAAGAAATATTGAATTTCTTAAGAAGCGGGGGGGCCTTTAGTTCTTGCAGCTCATTTGTTGTTTTTTTCAAAAGTCCTTCTTTGTGCACTGAAGTGAAATTTTATCTGTCACAAAGATATGAAAATTAAACTTAAATGAACAAATGACTTTGGAAAAATGTAGTCCAAAAAGGTGGTCTGATGTTCAAAATAGCAGCCTTTATTTTTGGAGTAAATTAAATTACAGTTCAGTGTTATTTTTTGGTATTTTTATCCAACAGCCCATTATTAAGAACAGCCAGCTGCCTGTTGCAATATTGTTCTTGCATAAATTTCAAATAAATGAAATGATTCAAAAGTCTGTGCGGAGTTTGCTTGAGTAATTCTGTTTGTTTTCCACTTGAATACTTTAGGACACAGTATGAAGACTTTTCTGCACATTAAGTTTTTGGCAGTGAGTCCACATGAATCACACTGAACAGCTCTTATTTCTCCCCAAAGTCAAAGTTTTTCTGAGGCTTTTTCTTATTGTTTTGACTCCCTGTCCACTATCTCCACTTGGAGATCCACACAGACCCCCCCCCCACCCCCCCCAGCCTGCCGCTGGTGTATATCTACTGGGAGCATAAACTCACCAACCTCCCCCTCCCATGCTGTTTGGGAGTCCTTGAGCGACGCAACTGTTTTTTTTTCAGCGACGATGTGAAAAGCGGCACCAGTTGGCCGGACACCCAGTTTTGTGAATGGAACAGTTTGTCCCCAAATATCTTTTCTCTCACAACAACTCCTCACGCAACTCGAGCTTTGCCTTCAATTAGCCGGAGCTTGTTTGCGTTTGTGTCCACTGTCAGGTTTGGAGAATCCCGTGAACCGTCTTTTGACATCAGCGATGACACTTTCTTTGTGTGCGTCTCTCCAGAGCTTTATATTTCTGGGGAGGAGCTGCAGGGTTCGGGTGGAGGAATTGAATAGTGTGCCATTCAAATGGAAAAACACAATCAGAGTTTGTAAGCGGCCTGCTGGCATGCAGAAGCGTGTGGAACGGTGGCCCAGCAGGTGGCACCCCCCCTGCTCCTGAGCTGTACGCTTGGACAGGGGAGGAGTCTTGCTCACCCTCTGCGGACCGTGCTTCTTCTCCCCGTGTTTGCGTGGGTTCCTTCGAGGGCCTCTCACTTCCTCCCACATTCCAAACATGTGCTTGAGGTAAGCTGAGGTGCACTTTGCCTGATCCCCTGTACTTCCAGGACAGGCTGTGAACCCCAGTAACCCTGCTTTGGTTACTGATAACTGAACACATGAAATGTGGACACACGAAATTAACCCAAACTCAGCGGTTTCAAAAAACAAAAAGCCGAGTGTTGCGTGACGCGACCAACTGAACAAGCAGCTCCGGGTTGCCAGGGCCTTGCCACAGTCCTTCAGGTGGCCGTGACCAGGACCAAGGACCCCGCAGTTTGTCCTTGGATGTCCTAATGACTCAGAGTCGAACGGTAGTGCGGCTGCGGACTGTTGCGTTTATCTCTTACAGCCAGGTGCAAACTTAATTACTACTATACCGTGGTTCACACGGACACGGCGCCATGTTGCTTTCTCCACAAGCTCTTCCAAGATGTCTGTGTGACTCTCACAGAAATTCCATGTTGGCCAGCAATGAAAAACCCCAGTTAAATATATTAATAGCAGCCAGTTATCTCTTGCTCATTTTTTTTTTATCTTGCATTCAATTTCAGTTCTGGAAAACACAAACACATTAGATTACATTTCATAAAGGAGACATTTTGAAAACGCTGTTTTGTAAACACGAATATATATCTGGAGGTATTTCTGTTGGCACAGCTCTGTTTGCACCCTAAACAGATTGCCTGCTTGAAGACAACAGATAAGTGAAGACTATTTATTTCCTTTGGTACCGTGGCGACGGCCGGATGAGCCAGATGAGACTATAAGCCCATTCCTGTCTCTGCTGCCAATTTGCTTAGAAGCTCACATCTCATTTGGAGGTTGTAGCTTCCAGAACTTTTACTATGCTCAGCACAAAACATTATCCCCAGAACTTGGCAGCAGATACTATTTACAAGTTCATGCGTTGTTTTAATGATTACAATTTAATGGAAATGCAGTCTCATGTCCTGTGAGTTTGTTCAGGGAGACATGGCATCAGTGACCCTTTGCAGGACTGGGTTAAGTGGCTACTCTCTATCTGCTGTACGCAGTTTGCCGCACCAGAGATAGTTTATGAATTTATTATCCGGTTTTTGTGTCTTTTTCTGTTTTAGCCATTCAGATCTTATTTAATATAGCGCACTTACAAAAGAACATTAAATTGTAGGCTGCAGAGATAAGTGTAGAGAGTAAATTAAAACAGTGAAAAAAAATTCTTAGGAGTAATTTGAAAATGATTTCCAAAACAGTTGTGCATTATTTATTTAGCTGGTGCCTTTGTCCAAGATGCCTTAAAGTGACAGTTGTTCAGAGTATTTGCAATTATTTATACAGCAGGGTAACGGTAGTTTATCGGTTCAGGTGACACCTCCGTATTTATTTTGCTGCTGTTCCAAAGTGACTTGCAGCGTTAAGTTACTTGCAATGATTTATACAGCAGGACACGTGTTGCTGTATCACTTCAGGATAAATATAGCGCCTTGATCAAGAGTACTACAGCAACGGAAGGGATTCGAACCGGTGTTTTTCGAGAGCAAGGTGGCAGCTCTACGCACTACGGTACATTCCAAGATTACGGCTGTTAGCCGTGTTTTCCTCTGTAATCCCTATTCTCTCAGGTAACTATGAATATTACATCCCTCACTTGTCGAGGTGTGAAACGGCCTGCTGCCCTCTACTTATTGTAAACTGACGTGGAATAAAAATGTTGTGTCAGCGGCAATTTGCCTTCTAGACAGCTGGGCATCTTAAGGAATGGAATTTTCAGTAGTGTTTGTAAACTGTCAAAGCCCCAGAGCCGCAAGCTATACGTGTTCCGGGAGCGAATGGAGGGGGGACAGTAGTTAGGCTACTGCGTCGGGCTTGCGGGCGTTGGCTCGTGCTCAAAGAACTCAGGGTTTAACCTCACCTCCTTCCGTAGTACCTTTAAATAAGGTGCTTACCATGAATTGGTACAGTAAAAATCACCCAGCAACACAAACTAATAAATAATTGTTGTGTGTTTGTCTTTTGTGTTTCTCTGTTTAGCGTATTGTTCGCCCTGCTCCGGGAGAAAATACGTGCCATTCTCCTCACAGTGAAATAGCATGAAACTTGAACCTTCAACAACTTAACAATCCAAGCTGCTTTGGAGAATAACATTAGCTAAATAGATAAATGTAAATAAACATGGGGTCATCTTCAGATGTGACTTATTGTGTCTCTGTATGTTATGAATTAATTTCTTCACTCCAGGTGTACATTTGTACATCTGCTAATAGCGAATATTCAGTGACACAGTCTTGGTTAAATTTCCCCGTGTTCCCATTACATGTGTAGCTAATAGAAAAAAACATGAAGCAACATTATTGTACACCTGATCTCATCTGCAATTTGTCTATTTTCACAAAACACTTGTTCCGAATAATAGGGAAATCAGAGGGCTGGATGTCGGGGACATGGGTGCCGGTTTCGTTCATCACTTTACCTAAATGGGCTGTCTGTACGAAATACGTGAGCAGACAGAGGAAAGCATGTTAACTCAACAGACACAGCTGGGGTCGATGCAGTTCAATGCCATAACGCTATAGCTGTAAAACAGTGGTGTCGGTTGCTGAGCTGTCACCCTGGCCGCTAATTTTGCGCTATTTCCAAATATGTTCAGGTGCAGAAATGTAAGCGTGGTGCAGTTTCACAAAATAAAGCACACAGAGAGGTGCCTGTTATTGTTTTGCTGCATTCTGGGCCTTGGAAACTGGTTATCTGAATGGTGATCCAGTCATGGTTTTTCTCCTCAGGATTTGGGGTCCTTTTGTCTGATCAATAGTCTCATGTTGCCAAAGTTGGAGCCTGAGGGAGGGCAACTGCACAGTTAACCAGCCCGCCCCACAAATTATACATCTCAGGAAGGTGGATGTGCTTGTAAAGATTTATCCTCGATGCCCATCCTCCCTGGGGGGCATCTCTACTTCACTCAGTCACCCTCCCCACTCGTCTGGTAACAAGATTAAAACGTGCAAATGTAATCCTGACTTAGTCTGCAAATTAAGATGTAGTCCAGTGTTTTTTTTTTTCCAGCTCAAGAAATCAGTTTATAAATGAATACTTCAAGGATCTGTAGAGGAGTTACATGCTCTAATCGTAGGATCTTTCCAGATGTTCAGCATGTACTGTGTGAAAGATCTGTAAAGCACACGGTGCATTAGTTTGTTGTGCATGATTTGTGGTCGCTTTAGTGCATCTCGCCATCCCACACTAGAAAGTACTGAAATATGAATTTCCCGCTGTGTCTATGCTGCAGATTCAGACAAACAAGCGAGTGGACATCTTGAGAGCAGTAAACTATCGATTTCTTCACCAAGAGAATTAAGTGCAGCGATAAGTATGTAAGACTGGAGATTTGTTCTCATTTTCGACAACTGCGGCTCCCCTCAGGTTAAGCTCCTGTTTACAAGAAATGCCACTTTCAGACCATCATTTTCGGCTCAACCTCAAACGTGTTTAAACTTTGCCCAATTTTGCGCCATTGGCCCTCAAACGCAAGCGTCTGTTCTCGGCTTGTGGAGGCGGCTGCTTGGCAGAGGAAAAAATTGCAGTCGAGTCAAAAGGTCACATTTCATACACCGAGCCGCTCTGGTGTCGCTGACACAGAAAAAAGAATTAATTGGATTTATATAAAGGGGAGGTTGTACTCAAGTGGTTGTCGATGAATAATTCTTCTTTAAGTGTAAGTCAGAGACGTCCTGTGGCGTAGAATTATTTACGAGGGCCAGATGCCGTGGAGGGAAATTCGGATGCAAAGATAGATAGACCGGACTCATTTTATAAATCTGCCTGGTGGATGGTATCGAAACGCAGCTTTGGGGAAAAACAGACAAAGAATGCTGTGGCTTTATAGAGCATCTCAGTGTGAATGACCCTCCCCCCCCCCCCCCCCCCCCC